>JARHVA010000795.1:547500-1147500 GCA_037957365.1 Torreya grandis
AACTTGCAAATTTGACATATAATAAAGAGTTTATTATTATCTATGTTATTTGTGTTTAGTTTTGTCTTTGAAGCTATAGTTTTACTTCCTTTCATGTTTTTTTTAGTTTAGTTAATAATATTTCATTTTATATATTTAGGTTTATATTTCTTTATATAGTATTTATGATTGAGTTTAAAATTAGTTGGTGATGTTTTTGTATTTTATAATGTTTTCAGATATATGAGTTCAAGTATGAGACAATATATAATGTTTGAGATTGTGTCAAAATATATAAAGAGGTGTAATAATTATAGTATCATCTAAAAGTTAATAATTTGTGATCACTTTTTAAATTTTTTGTTCATTTTATATAGTCTTTAGTTATTTGAGTGTCTTTATAGTCTCTAGTTATTTGAGTGTCTTTATAGTCTATAGTTATTTGAGTGTCTTTATATAGTCTCTAGTTATTTTTGTTTACTTTTTAAGTGTTTGAGCTTCTATTTCAAGTTCAACACAGGAAACATATTCAATCATCTTAGTCTAAGGTCTTGAAACATCCCACATCTAAATTTTCCAACTAAGTCTTATATTTCTCTCTTGCACTTTCCTTATTCAATAAGTTTACATAGCTATAAAATTACCAAATTATGTGTGTCATTTATTGCATATTTGTAGCAGCCTAATTTTACATAGTAATTTGTATAATTAGGGTAATATATCTTCCTATTTCCAACATTTGATAAAATAACAGGCCTATTAAATATTTTCAAAAATAAATAATGTTTTAGATTATGTAAAAATATATAAAGATTCATAATAAGTATAGTATCATCTAAAAATTAATAATTTATGACTACTTTTTAAATATGTTGTTCATTTTATATAGTCTCTAGATTCTAAGTCATCCCCATCAAAACTCACAAATTTGACATATAATAAACAGTTTGTTATTGTCTATGTTATTTGTGTTTAATTTTATCTTTATAGCTTTAGTTTTGCTTCCTTTCATTTTTTTTTAAAATTATTTAATAATATTTCATTTTATATATTTAGGTTTATATTTCCTTATATAGTATTTAAGATTGAGTTTGAAATAGTTGGTGATGTTTTTGTATTTTATAATGTTATTAGATATATGAGTTCAGGTATGAGACAATATATAATGTTTGAGATTGTGTCAAAATATATAAAGAGTTGTAATAAGTATAGTATCATCTGAAAATTAATAATTTATGAATACTTTTTAAATTATTTTTTCATTTTATATAGTCTCTAATTATTTGAGTGTCTTTATAGTCTCTATTTGTTTGAGTGTCTTTATATAATCTCTAGTTATTTGTGGTTACTTTTTAAATGTTTGTGCTTCTATTTTAGGTTCAACATAGGAAACATATTCAATCATCTTAGTCTCAGGTCCCGAAACATCCCACATCTAAATTTTCCAACTAAGTCTTATATTTCTCTCTTGCATTTTCCTTATTCAATAAGTTTACATATATATATATATATATATATATATATATATATATATATATATATATATATATATATATATATATATATATATATATATATATATATATATATATAATTACCAAATCATGTGTGTCATTTATTGCATATTTGTAGCAGTCTAATTTTACATAGTAATTTGTATAATTAGGGTAATATATCTTCCTATTTTTAAAATTTGATAAAATAACAGACCTATTCAATGTTTTTGATAGTAAATGACAATTACAACTAATAACAACTTTGAAAAATAAAACTAACATGTGTTATTGGATTGATGACTGACTCGATAGACTTATTAAGCTAAGAATCATCTCTAAAAGAGATCTCAAGAATGTCATCTGGAAATACAATGATCTGCATCCTTATATAGTAGCCTGGGTTGATTCATCCTATAAGGTTAATCTGGAGGTAAATACCAACCCTTCATGGAATGATAAGCTCATCATTACTATCACAAATTCCATACAAGATACTAAATTGATGATTGACATCAAGCTTATATTCCAAATCATCCCCATCAAAACTAACAAATTTGACATATAATAAAGAGTTTATTATTGTCTATGTTATTTGTGTTTAGTTTTATCTTTAAAGCTTTAGTTTTACTTCCTTTAATGTTTTTTTATATTGGTTAATAATATTTCATTTTATATATTTAGGTTTATATTTCCATATTTAAAATTAGTTGGTGATGTTTTTATATTTTGTAATGTTATTATATTTATGAGTTCACGTATGAGACAATATATAATGTTTGAGATTCTATCAAAATATATAAATAATCATAATAAGTATAGTATCATATAAACATTACTAATTTGTAATTATTTTTTAAATATTTTGTTCATTTTATATAGTATCTAGTTATTTGAGTGTCTTTATCATCAAAGTCAAAAGCTAAAATAAAATTATTGTATGTTGTCTTGTCATCAAACTAAATAAGTCTGCCGAGTCAGTCATCAATCCCATAACACATGTTAGTTTTATTTTTCAAAGTTTTTATTAGTAATTATAATTGTCATTTATGTCAAAAACATTAAATAAGCTTATTATTTTATTAAATTTTAGAAATAACAAGATATATTACCCTAATTATACAAATTGCTATTCTAAAATCAGACTACTACAAATATGCAATAAATGACACACATGATTTTGTAATTTTATAGATATGTAAACTTATTTAATAAAGAAAGTGCAAGAGAGAAATATAAGACTTAGTTGGAAAATTTAGATGTGGGATGTTTCAGGACCTGAGACTAAGATGATTGAATATGTTTCTTGTGTTGAACCTGAAATAGAAGCTCAAACACTTAAAAAGTAACCAAAAATAACTAGAGACTATATAAAGACACTCAAATAACTAGAGACTATAACCTAGAAGATTTCCCAAACATGAGCATTGTAACTGGAAAGAGTAGGGATGAATTTTATTCTTATTAGAGCGTTGTTTTGATAGTTATAATATTTTTAGTTTTTGTGTGTCTCTACTTGTCTAATTCTTGGATTATGTGGGAGCTTCTAATTCACATTTGAGATCACTATGTGACTAATTTTCCACTCAAAACCCTAGCTCAATAGGCAATAAGACCAATGAAAATTATGGAGTTAAAAAGGGATCAACAATGAAAGTTGCACAAGAACTCAAAACCCTTTATGATTAGCATTGCCTATATACCATTACTTTGAAGAGGGATAAAACTCCATGTAGTTCTCCCATGATATGGTGGTGTGTGTGAAATGGGTGTAATATGTTAAATGATGATGAAATTATCATGTGATTAGATGCTTCAACCATGTCTTGTGACCTTGGAGATATATTTATACTTTATCCCAAGGCTACTATGGTTGTATGTAATCAGAATTGGGAGAAATAAGGAATTTTATCTTAATGTGCAATTAGAATTTTGGTTTTTTTTTGTGGAAGCCTCCTATGTACAAAATGATTTAGAATGTGTTTAAATAGTGGTCTTTTAATAATTCATTTGGATAAAACTTTTAAAAAATCATTGGTTGAAATTTACATGACTTTAAATTTTAGAAAATAGTTATTAGTTGGTGGGAGAACATCCAGGGAAGTGGACAATAATGGGGTGCATTGTAGTCCAAATAGGGTGATGCTATCCAAGAGGTGGAAATAACAAAATAAAATGTATGGATCACTATGGGATTTGAACTTAGACTAATGAAAAAGCTATATAATTATGTATTTGGGTATCTTTAGGTGTTTTTAAGGGTGGGTCGCCTGTAGAAAGTGGAAAAAATTAGTCAAAAGGTCTTATGATAGGTCATGAGATATGTGTGTGAAAATGATTATCATAAGTGCATAATTTCAGCTTAAAGATAGGGATGGGGATTCTAGTTAGATAGAGTTTAAGTTATATATAGAGGGCCACCCTATAGATAGAGCCCAGATAGATAGGTCTTGGCGGGAGGGGCCTATCCCTATCCATATATATTAGAGGATGAGGATAGGGCTATCCATCCCAGATAGATCCCATCTATAGTTAGAGGGGCTCACCCCTCGCCCCCTCTAACTAAACTAGATATGGGATAGATAGGGATTAGCCTCTCACCCCCCCTCTATTTATTATATATGAGAGAATTAGGTTGGCCTATCCACTATAGATAGAGTTTCTCGATAGTGAATGTCGTCAATATGTCTATATATATAGGGGGCCCCTACTCTCTTGGTAAAAAAACTCTCTATTAAAGGGGCACTCGATAGATTGATAGTTATATACCATAGTTAATATTTTATTGAATATATTATTTATTTATATACCTCATTCTCTAGATATTAACTATTAGATCAATATCCATTGAGGTAGGAGGACCATATTTATGATGACAATAGATCGGTCTTTTGTACTAGAATTGAGATCAATTTTAACAAGTCGCACACCAATATTCCAAAAATCCTTACATAAAAATAATTACACAGTCAAACTACTGAAACATTAATAATCTAAAAACTAATGTTATTCAAAATATTGTCTTCCTTAGTTTGTGACTACACCTATGTTTCAAGGTAATTATTATGTTCATGTAAATATTTACCCCTTTTTGTATGAGCACATTATCAGGTGAACCTGACATCCATTGTTGGGGGAAATTTGTATGCACCCATGTGAGCACTAAAGAGGGGTATTTTAGGAAAATATGGGTTAATGCTCACATTTTTTAGTGATGAATAATTAATATTATTGTGAGTGAGAATAAAGTGTGTGGAATATTAAAAATAAAAATTTGTAATATTGGGACTGTGTTATGAGTTGTTAGAACAACTAGCCTATGTTAAGTAGAATGGTTATATGAGATATTTATGGGAAAATGTTAAGGCATAAAGTGGTTGGGAAATATCCTAATATATATGAGCTCATCAACACACACACACACACACACACACACACACACACACACACACACACGCACACACGCACGCACGCGCACGCACACGCACACGCACACGCACACGCACACGCACACGCACACGCACACGCACACGCACATGCACACACGCACACACACACACACACACACACACACCTATAACCTACATTATTGAATAAATCATGTTGATTGATTAACCCATTTTGAGCATTCACTCTCCCATAATAGATATTTTATCCATTAATATAATATCAAAAGTTGTTACATTTTAAAAAGTTGACACTAGGTCAACAAGGTCCCTTTCTCCATCTTCTTCTAATAATCATACATTGGGGACCAAGATATCCCTTGACATTTATACAAATGAGCTAATGGTCCATTAGGATTATAAGGAAGATGTTACTAAGAATATCTTATTTTAGTTCATGTTTTATAAGGATCAATATTTCCCATGATGTTCTCACTAAGGAGCCAATTGTCATTCAAGACCTTACTAGATATGAACATAGATAAATCATTGTTATAGATCACACACAACATGAATTACATGTATAAAGGTATTTATTAAGAAACTGGGATACGATGATCAAGATTTATAGTATACTAGGGCATGTTACTAAACCTACATCTTTAGGACCAAAGATAACTGGCATATTATTATGTATACATGACAATATTGCAAAAAGAAATGCTATATTGAGACAATCATGGTTACAATCTATGAAAGTCAAATTTTATAGAATTTATTTGACTATCTCCTTCAATTTACAATAAGATCACTTACATATTAGAATTATAGAGTAAGCACAAAGAATATACACTTACAATATCTCCAAAGAAAGTATGGGTACCAAAAAATAATCAAACAATAAAAGAACAAGATGTAAAATAATAAATAACATCACACATAAAAATCATGAAAATAAATCAATCAAAGTTATGCAAAATTTCCATCAATTTCACATGAATACAATGCATTTATGTACCTGAGGGGTTGGTCAAATAACTTTTGTTCACCGTATATGATTGATTTTGATGACTTCATGAGTTAGTCTCACACATAGATTTGGTATGCTTAAATTCCATATTGTTACATGCACTTCAATACAATAAAAATTAGAGGTATCTATTGATGGTGAAAAATGTCACATCAATGAATCAACCCTTTTTCCTATCATAAAGGTTAAGATGAAATCATATTAGTTTAATCGTAAGGGTCTAAGGAATGAAAATTAATTCTAAAGATGCATAGAAGAGGTTTTTTAATAGTTATAATAAATAATGAGCAAGTCAAATAGTGAAAAATAAACAATTATAATTTTAAAAATAAATATTTTTAATATAAAAAAAGGAATCAGATTAAAATTATATTATCTAACCTATCCGACAAAGAAAAACCTATAAAAGAGGCAATCTTTTGAATGAAAGATCTCTTATCCTTTTAAAATTATGTTGAATCAATTCACTTATATCTATTGAGATCAAAATAGGTAAATATAAAATAAATGAAACCAACCAAAAGACAAGTGAAACAAATGAAAATGGAAACCAAATAACAAAATAGAAACAAAGATTAACATACTAACTAAACATAAATGACTACATATATAAAAACAAAAGAGGTAAGATCTATCAATATATTCTATAAGATTCAAGTATAATTGAACTAATCTTAATATATTAAAAAAAAAATCAACTAATCACATTAACTCAAATTAATCTAACTTCCAAGTAATAACTAAGAAACAAACTGAAGTAAGATAAGAAAACTAATCAATTAAAAAATATTAATATAATGTAAGTATGATAATCTAATAATAAACTGTAACTAAATGAAAATGCCTTAAGTTAAAGAAGTAGAAAGCTAAAATAGATTAAAAGTGCTCAATAAACTAACTCAAAACAAGTAAAGAACAAAAATTAGCTAAATATGAAATAAGTAGTGAAAGCGAACAAAGAACAAAATTGAAAATAAAACTAGAAAGAAAAGTAATTAAGATAATTGAAAGAAATAAAAACTATCTAATCTAAACTTAAGATCTAAATTAATCTAATCTAAAACTAAGTTAGTCTAAAACAAAAAATGAAAATTAAATAAAATATAATTATTTGAAATAAAAAAATGTGAATCTTTAAACACGAGTCATCTTAATAAATTAAATTAAGATTTTATTGAGAAACATAAATTCTAAGTACAAACAATCTTAAAAGACACGATTTACAATCAAAAGATCAACAAAATATCATAAAATGTGATGTATTTGTCATTATTTGGGTCAAGCATATGAAGTTTTGCTCATATGATTGCATATCTACAATCATTAAAAGAAATTAAATTCAGATAATCTTTAGATAATTGATTTATGAAATAAATAAGTAATGTGGATATACCTATACTAAACAAGTGAATTAATTCACTGTTAGAGAATGTATTGTTTGGTCTATTTACAAATAGTCAATTAATCTCAGAGATGTTTGCATAGAAAGAAAAGAAAGATGGAAACTTTCAAACTTCAAAAAGAGTTATTCACATGTATGTGTTTCTCCCTTTTTAATGTATATTTGATCTAATTATGAAGTAATCCTCTTAAAAATAGTTAAAAAACAAGTTATAACTAACTTTTAAGTTAGTTATTGTTAAGGTTAATTAACTCTTAAAAAGTCAATTAGTTTACTTTATAACTTTAAATGTATAATTTCAGACTTTAAATAAAGTCTAAAAGATCAAATTAGATTAAATAATAGACCAATAACATTTCTAATGGGTGGGGGCCCTTAAATCACTTGACATCATTTAAACAAACATATTATGCATAAATAAACATTAATAAATATAAATAATAAAATCATTATAAGTACACTTAAAATTAAATTATATACGCATTTATCCATAACAAATTAAATAAATATGTCAAATAAATTTATTATGCATAACATGAAATTATTTCCATATGACATACTAAATACCATAAAAAATAATATCCACATGCTCAAAAATTCAATATTATGACAACAAGTCAAAACATCAATTTAAATAGAAAATCAAATAAAATTTTAATCAGACTCAACATCTGAAACTAGATCAATCAAAGGAGCACCCTTATTATTTTGGTACTCCATGAAAGTAGTGGGAATTTGAATCAGCTATTTACCCTCATAATCATCCTTAATCTCCAACTTTACCTTTTTCAACATCTGAATCACTATAAGTTATGATGTAGGGATACTAGCACGTTTCCTGCTAGAAGAATCATGTCTATAAAACTCAGGTGAAGGAACTCTAGTATTTAGTGGCATAGGTGAATTAGTTTGAATAAAATTTACATTAAAATAAAAGAAAATCTTAGGTTAACCATGAAAATGGGTATTATATGGGTTGGATTGAATGACAATGTGCATATGTTGAGAAGATTCACTTAGAGTGCTTTATTTGTGAGGACAAGTTCTTTATTGTGCTCTCCTCCAACCTATATTACCATATAAATTCAAGGAATTAGTAGGAAAATAATAAAGTAAATTCTATAAAATATGGTCAGTGGTATCAAAGTGACTGGATACTCAGGTTTTGCAATTAAATGGCCAAAGAAATGTGTTATCAGCTTTACGGCCATGAAATATTTGGCATCAATAACTACCCCATGAAGGATTACCATCACTATGTCTATTGTCAACTTTGCCCCAAACATTTTGGTCAAAATCATTCAAATTTGGGCTCCACCCTACCATACTAAATAAGCTTAAATCTACAAGTGTGCAACCAAACATCAATTCAATCATTTATTGAAAAAGATCAAGTGTTTATTTTGAAAACTATTTAGAATAAATTAACACTTATCACTTATATCATAAAGAATTAGATTTTATTAATTTCAATGAAAACTAAAAGTAGTCATGATTATAATCAAACCCTTATCACATTAGTGACTGTTCTACCAATTATAATTCTAATTATATAATAACTTTTCATATATATATATATATATATATATATATATATATATATATATATATATATATATATATATATATTCTTATACTTTGTTTTTGTCTTATATAAAACCATTGACCAATATGAATGTCAATATTCAAACAAAACACAACTTGTAGTGAATTATATCAATTTGAACCAAATGAAGGTAAAGATAATCGATTGTATCAAAATCCTAATAATATCAACTTGGCCTTTCAAAATTTTCAAACCTCATCAAAGTATTTGTATGAAAACCTTGAATATTATGTTTCTTTAAAATATATTCAAAATGCATTCCTCTTCACAATGCTCACACATTCTATTTTGAAGAATATATTACAAGCAAAAAATAATGACTAAATGACAACCATTAATGAACGTATTCATACTAAAAAATCACACACAACCTCAACTTATAACTTCATTATTATATTATCAATAATCTCCTAAAAAAATGAAAACCCTTGAAAGTATAATGCATGTAATCTTTAGTAGAGCCTCCTTCAAAAACTAAGTTAGAAATCAAGTTCACAACTGAACAAATATATATTACCTTGACCAAATTTTAAGGATATTGAAACACATGACAAATTACACACAAATTCAAATAATGTCTCAAATTTTTTTTTTTACTAACTTTGCAAATTCTAAGAAAAATAATTATCTCATATATTGCACCTAAAACATAAATCTATAATGATTTTGCATACTCACTTCCATTTTCATGATTCCATCATATATACAATTGAAAATATCAATATAATATACATTTAGAAAACCTTTTTTAGAATCATTTGTATAAAATACCTTTTCTCAAAGAAATTTTCATGCAAGAGAAAAACAAAACTATTCAAAAGTCTTTTCTTCATTTTCCTAATGAACTTTATATAAACTTATCTACAAATAAAATATTTGATAAAGATATTGATTTTATCAAAACAAACTAACCACATGTTGAAGGTATTTCTAACCACATAATGAACACATTTAAAACCACTTTATCTTCTCCAAAATAAACTTGCAGGTTTCTTTAGACACTTATAAATTTTCACAACCAAAAGACTGAGATAGAGTTGACAAAAGAAAACATAATTTATTTTCATAGAATAGCCATATCAACCATTATTTTTAAAAACATGACATTGATTTCCCTTATTTCCAAAGAATGGATGAAAGAGAAACCTCAATCAAAGCTTAATCCATAAATGATCCTAAAAAAAAACCCAAGCCATCAATCTTTCTTCTGCAAGCTATGAATCCTTTCAACAAGCTTCAAAACTGGAAACTATTTCATGCAAAACTATTTTTAAATTCAAATAAAGAACTATATTCATACCTTGCCTCTAAAATTTCAATAAACACCAGCTACATTATCCTTCTTCGTTCAATGCCTACCTTCCTTGACAAATAATCCTTCTAGTAATAGAGCTTTAATTCCATGATAGGCTTCACAAATGATAAATGAACAAATGAAAAAAAAACCATTTTTTATAATCTAGCAACCATTTATGAAACATCTTAATGATGTTTTGATTACTAGTAGTTGTTTATCACATTGATAATTTAACAAGCTCGATCAAAATAACCATTCTTTTAACCACTTTAACTATCAAATTTAATTCTTCACCGAAATGACTACCAAATTCTTTGACTGAGGCACATACATTATGCATTAAAAGTTTATTAATTGCTAAGTGTCTTGTATCTATAAGGATCAAATATTGAACCTTGATCTCATTTACCTCCACACTCCAAGTTGTCACGGTGGATCCAGTAGTGGCTATCCATAAATGCCTGAGTTGCTCAAACTCAAAACACACTAACCATGGTTAAAAATCCAACTCACCATGCTACCTTATACCCCACATTTAAATCATATCATTTCCCCATGGGACTATCAAATATATTAATCCAATGCATTGCTCCATAACTTAAGCCATGTTTGATATTAGAACTTTGGTTTTGAAAAAATAGAGTATGAAACTTAGATATCAACACTATGTCTTTTATTATTTGCAATGAGATTCAAAATAATATGAGCAATATCCCTAGAAATACGTGCTAAGGTTTTTAAAGATAAACTGTCACAATAAAATTCATTAGAAATATGCCAATGATGTGTGCATGCATGAATTATATGCAACTCAGCCCCTTCTAAATATTATCATGTAACAATCTCATTGTTTTGAAAACATGACAAGTGAAAATAATATAAACAAGAATATGCATTTACCTTATCACTTTCTTATGCATGTTGAATCAATATAAATTGGAAATGTATTCTTTGCAACTAAAAAAGAAAGCCAAACTGTACAACTATCACTGTTTACAATGATCAGATATGAAATCATGTCAAATTTACTATAAACAACTATAGATAATATATCCCATGTTGAGACTAAATATATCATTTACTCAATGCAATACTTATGCTATAAAAATTTCTTTATTAACATTAAGAGTAATAAATATTATTCAAAGTCATAATTATTTCATGACTACATACACACATAAAAATGAAAATTCAAACAAATACAAATGAGTTTCCCCCTAATAGTTTTATATTTCATGACTCAAGTCATCAATATGGAAAAACCAAAACATGTTAAGTCTTTTACCCAAAAAAAGGGGTGATAAAAATAGGCATAACACTAATAACATTAATAACTAGTTTCACTCGTGATATTGGGTTGCAATAATAATCAAACTTGAAAGTGTGATCTAGGGTCAATTATTTCTCAAACAACTATGCATGAATCCCTTAAAATGAGTAAGATAATCAAGGATGGACTATTCGACTAGCATGGCATAAATAAAAGGAATAACTAATGCACAACCTAGAATATAAATTTTGAAAACTAATTAATAATTACAACACAATTATATTCATTTCTTGCTTATTCATAAAGAATTATTTATAGAATGATCATAAAATAACATCTTAATAATTAAAACTTCTAGTGATATAACGGATCTCGCAAGTCTTTCCTTCATAATGATGAATACATAGACAAATATTGATTCAAACCAAAAAAGAAAACATAAAAGACAAACAACAAAATAAAAAGATACATAAAATACATAACAAAACAAAAAGATACATAAAATACAAACAACAAAATAACAAGAAAATTAAGACAATTATGAAAAAGCTTTAACTAATGACCATTGACCAAATGATGTAGCTAATTACCATCAAGATCTTGTAAATAAAAAGTATTGTTTTCAATAATAGTTATTATTCTATAAGAATAGGGTCAAAGAGAATCAAACTTATAATTCTTACCTAGGTCTTAATGTGCTTTATTCTAATACAAAATTAAAAAACCTACTTTAAAACTTTTTTTCGACAATTTTACTAAAAAATTTATTCAATTTATCTTTAATTTTCTCTAATTTCTGAAAAATAATGACCTCGATTTCATCTAAAGCTAAGAGATCATTAAGTCTATGTTCTATCATATTAGTATCTTTTGACAAATATTTAAGAGTAATTATTGTAAACAAAATTTGGAGTTCAATTAGCCAAGTGGCTTCAAAAATATAAGTCAACATAAATGGTAAATAACCTATGGTGGATTTCACTATTGTATTATCAGTCCATAATGTTTCAAAAAAATTCAAATGTCAATCTCATTTGTTCTCACAAACTAACTTTTTTATAATTGAAAACAGATTTTTATTAGTAGACTCAGCTTGTCCATTCTCTTGAGGATAATATTTTGATGAATGACTAAATATAATAGAGTAATGTCCCAAAAAGTCTAAATAATCATTTGAAATAAATTGAGTACTGTTATCAGAAATAATCTCATAAAGAACACTAAATCTAAAGAAAATATGATTTTTGAAAAAAATTTACCTCAACTGTAATAGAACTTTTTAAGCCTTCAACTTAGGGCTATTTTGTAAAATAATCCATTGCATTCAAAATGACCAACTGAAAGAGGATGTATATCAAAAATAAAATCAATTTCTCATTTAGTGAAGGGTTTTTTTAAAATAACTGGATTTAAAGGCATAGTAGGTAATTTATCTCTACCAACGAATAATTAGCAAGACATGCATACATGAACTAATTTATAAACATCTTGAAACAATATAAGCCAATACTAACTTGTGCATAAAATATTATGAGTAGTGGTTTTTATTGCATAATGACCACCACAACTACCTTAATGACATCCTCTAAGCACTTTTTGAGTTTTATCATGAGTTAAATGTCATAAAATAACTCTATCTCTATTTCTATGATAAAATAAATTTTAAAGTTGAAGTCTAAATGATCTTTGTTTCTTATCCAATTTACTAGAACAGACCTGATTTTGAAAATAAAAGACTAAATCATGATACCAATCATCCTCAGAAAGCAAATAGTCCCACTCATTCGTTTCAAGCCCAAATTAAAACTATTTAGAAAAATAAAAATAAAATCATTATTTAGAAATGAGACTTAGCATGTAAAAATCATCAGTGGACAAGATTGAAATATTTATACTTGAAGTTATATTTTTAGTTAAATGTTTTGTTAACTCATTACCTTTAATAATTTTGGATGTTTCGAATTCAAGATCAAATTTTTCAATCGTTAAGATCCATTTAGCTAATATTATTAGGATATTATGTTATTTTAAAAGATAAAAAAAGACAAGCATATTAAATCTAATAGTAACCATATTTCCCATTAAAAAATAATGAAATTTAATTAAAGAAGATACTAATGAAAACATATAATTTTAATTAATGGATATCTGGTTTTTGCATCCTTTAAAACTTGGATCATATAACTATTAGGTTTTTTTTCATTATTCACATCATTTTACATAATTACAACACTTATGGCCTTTTTAGTGGCATTAACATAAAGAATGAAAGGTTTATTTAAATCAGGCTTATCAAGTATAGATGCACTCACAATGGCATATTTAATGTTATTAAAAATTGAATCAACACCCACATTCCACACAAAATTTATTTCTCTTTAAAAGTATTTTTAAAGGGTTAGATTTATCAAAAAAATGAGAAATGAATTTTCGTTTGAAATTTATTTTTACAAAGAAATATTTAAGACTAGATTGATCTTTTGGGGGTGGTAAATCCTTAATTACCCTAATACATTTTGGATCAATAAAAATTCCATCCTTATAAATATTATATCCTAATAATTTACCCTCAATAACACCAACAATATATTTCTTGAAATTTAAATAAATACCATACTTTCTACATTTTGTGAAAAATTCATGAAGATGATCCATATATTTCTTTCTTTTCTTAGAATGCATGATGAGATCATCTAAATAGACCTGAATGAATATGCCTATTAAAAAATCAAAATCCACGTGCATAGCTCTTTGAAACATGACACCTACATTCATATTACCAAGAGGTATTCTATTAAAAGTAAAAGTTTCTTTATACGTGATAAATGTAGTCTTATGTCTATCTTTTGGATTAACAAAAATCTAATTATAACCATAAAATTTGACAGTAAAGACATCATTTTAGATCTTTCAACTTGTAAAATTTGATCAATGCTAGGAATAAGAAAATTGTCTTTAACACTAGATTTATTAAAATTTCTAAAGTCTACACATGATCTAATATCACTATTTTTTTAATGAACATGTACTAAATTAGCTACCTGATATAAATCTTTTATAGGAAAATAACACGATCATCAAGTAATTTATAAAACTCCTTATTGATGGTGACTTCCAACAAGGGACTTATTCTTCTAATATATTACCTAACAAGTTTAATACCAGTTTTGATAGGGATATTACATCTAATAATATTAGTATCATAACCTTTTAGGTCTATGTAAAACCAAACAAAAACATCAATAAATTATTTGAACAACTTAATAAACTTAACATTTTCTTCAATAGTATATTGAATTCATAAATAGATATATTTACAATCTTCATTAGCACCGATATTGATAAGAATAGTCTCACCTATTATCCTCCCAAAAGGCTCTTAAGACAGTGTATGCAATTTTAGGTTGATCATTAGGAATGAACATTGAATCTAAAATGAATAAACTAACATGTAATTTATTACTACTTAACTATAAATAATCGCCATAATTCAACATATAATCATCATGATCAAAATAATTATCTTGAAGAAAAGAATCAATGTGTTCATCACAATTGAAAACAAGCCAATTTTCTTTTAAATCAAGTATCTTAGGTTTGAAAATTTGAAAAAAATAGAAGTCAACAATTGATTCACTTTCACTTAAAATAGGATTTGAAGTAAAAATAATAAGTTTATTAGCTCAAACATTAAATTCTTTATGCATATGAATACTATTAAAGACTTCAAAATTTTAAAGAAGTGACCAAATTTTTTGAGGGTATCTATGTAGACATGTTTGATTTGTTTTATATACCTTTCTAAATTGTCTAATAATTAACTCAAAATCACCAATTTTTTTTAAATTTTTAGACATGAAGTTCAACTGCTTTTTCTAGACCTAAGCTTAAAGTTTTAAATTTTGTTATATTATTAGTTTTATCAAATGAAAATTATTAAGTATAATTAAATATTTTATCCATAGGATAAATTAAATAAATTCTAGCACCACTACCATATTGTGAATATGCTCCATCAAAATATAAAGATCATAAAATATCTCTAGAAAAGGTCCTTTTTCACTATTTTTCATGTTTATCTAAAGTTAACTGCTCATAGGTACCAATTTTAGTTTTTACATATGCAACAATAGGTGATGTGTAATCTATAGGGTTACTAAACCATTCCTCCCTTTGCATGAAAATTATTTCATTATCAATAAGAACCCAAGTTGTATCTTTACCTACAAAAGCATCAGTTGATTTTGACCAATCTCTTCCTAAAAGCATAGCATAATTATTAGGAGTAGCCAACACTTAAATATTGGTCATACATATAATTATTTCATCTTAAATGATTTTGATAACAATATCATGAAACTTTTCATAAATTTTGATTTGATGAGAATCAAAATCTAAGATTTGTCTATTATCAATCTCATAAGATATGCCTAACTAATCAGCTATAAACTTAGGCATTATATTCTTTGAATTACCAGTATTAAGAATATAAAATTATGAATGAATTTATTATAAATTTTGATTGAAACATAAAAAAGAGGTATATAATCAATAGAAGGATCATAAATCTAAGCAAAAATAGCATAATGTTTATTACTATTGGTTTCTTCCTAAAATCTTACTAAATTTTTAGAATTTAAATTTTTATAATATCATTGATTTTATCAAACTAATCAGGTAGACCAACTACCTTAAATAGTGTTCAAATCATATATAATATTATAATCACCACCATCAAGATGATGAATATGAGTATAATTCTTAGGATTATAAATAGGATATTGTAAATTATTAAAACCAATTGATAAAATATTATTTTTTTGGAACTAATTTCAACATTATCAAAAGTTAAACCTATGATGGCTCTATCATTAAAACCAATACATTTTAATTTCTTTTCATATTCAATGCATAAAGTTAAAGTTTCTTCATAATTTATAATACTTTTGTCTTCTAAATACATTATATATTTTAGAGGTAAAACATTGAAAAAATATAATCTAGATAATTTTATAGATGGTATAATAGCATGGAGAATCTTTTGATTTAGTTTATTGAATCTGGTTATAAAATGGTAAATAGTTTCATCGAGATCGATGGAGATATTTAATAATTCATTGATTAACTCTAAATCTTGTTTAAGTTTACCAAACTAGAGTTCTAACTAATACGCTATATCTTTCTAAGTATTAATAATACTTGTAGAAAGGCTAATAAAAGCTTGACAAGCTTTATCTTTTGAAGTTTATGAAAATATTATAAGAAATTTTTTTTCATTCACAATACCAAGAGTAACACAAACTAACTTAAAATCATCTAAATGGTCTTCCTAAGACTCATTAGATATTCATGTGAATTTAGGTACATTAAGTCCTTTAAGTGAAGTTAATTTACTAAGATGAGCACCAATATTAATATGACTCCTATAAATCTGAAGATTCACTAAAGGCTATGCAACATCTTCACCAGAGTAAATCTCATTATCAATGAGTTATGCTTGGTTGTTTTTTTTTATAGTTGGAATTAGGTATTGAACTCCCTTTTCTACTTGTTCTTTTATTATAAGTTTCAACAAAGTCCACTACTTGACTAGTCTGGTTTAACTCTAGTTATATTAGAGTTAGTAGGGAAATAGATTCAAAAGGAACAATAAAGTAATTAACAAGAAAAGTTTTAAAAAGATAATGTATTCTATGAGGAGGATTATCAATTAAAGTCTATTCTCTTTCTTGACAAATTCAATGATTTTCATCCAAAATATGGAAATGAGTTAGCCTACTAAGATTTACATACTCATCAATTTCGAATTCTACTTCTTATTCCTCGGCTATAACCTCAATAACATAAGGTAAATCATACGGTCTATTATACCAAGAAAAAAAATTAAGATTAAAAGTAATGTCAACTTGATCTTCAATAATATTAATCAATGGTTGAATAACAGGAGGCAAACCTCCAATGGTCATGGGCAAGAGAAATAGAATAAAAGATTAAAATATAAAAATAAAATAAGATTTATAAAAGTTAGTCCCCAAAAGAGTCATCAAATGTATTTTTAGTAATGTCACATTAATGATTCAACATTTTCACCTATAATGAAGGTTAAAATAGAATTGTACTAGTTTAATCATAAGGGTGTCAGGGACGAAAATTGATTCCAAATATGCATAAAAAAGGGTTTTTAATAGTTTTATAAAATAAAGATCAAATAAAATATTGAACACTACACAATTATACTTTCAAAAATAAATATATTTAATATCAAAAAAATTGAATCGGATTACAATTATATTATCTAACCTATCTGACAAAAAAAAGCCTATAGAAGAGATAGTCTCTTGAAATAAAAATCTTTGATCCTTTATAATTTTGTTGAATCAATTCACTTATATTTCTTGAGTTCAAAACAAGCTAAAAGAAAAGAAATGAAACCAACTAAAAGACAGGTAAAATAAATGAAAATGGAAACTAAATAATGAAACAAAAACAAAGGCAAACATACTAACTAAATAATAAACTACAAGTATGTCAACATTTAACAAACAAGATCTATTGATCTATTTTATAAGATTTAAGTATAATTGAACTCAAAATAAATGAATCAATATTAATCTAAATAAAATAGAAAATCAACTAATAACGTTAATACAAATTAATATAACTTCTAACTAATAACTACAAAACAAATTAAAGTAAGAGTAGAAAACTAATCAATTAGAAAAATGCTAATATTATGTATATATGATAATATAATAACAAACTAAAACTAAATGAAAGCACCTTAATTTAAGGAAGTAAAAATCTAAAAGGGATTAAAAGTGACCAATAAAATAACTCAAAACAAATAAAGAACAACAATAAAACTAGATATGAAATAAGTAGTGAAAGTGAACAAAGAACACAATTGAAATTAAAATTGGAAAGAAAAGTATTTAAGATAATTAAAATAAATAGAAACTATCTAATCTAAACTTATGATCTAAATTAATCTAATAAAAAATCAAATTAATTTAAAATAGAAAATGAAAATAAAATAAAATAGAATTTTTTCAAAATAAATAGGAAATTTGTGAATCTTAAAGCAAGAGTTCTCTTAATAAAGTAAAATAATATTTTACGTAGAAACATAAATTTTGAGTACAACAAAATGTGATGTATTTGTCATTATGTGAGTCAAGTATATGGAGTTCTATTCATATGAATTCATATCTGCAATCATCAAAATATTTTAAATCTAGATAGCCTTCAAACAATTGGTTTATGAAATAAACAACTTAGATATACTTATGTTAAACAAGCAATATTACTTCACCATTAAAGAATTGATTGTTTAGTTTATTTGAAAATAGTCATTTAATCTCAGAGATGCTTGCACATAAAGAAAAAAAAGATGAAAATTTTTAAACTTCAAAGAGAGCTCTTCACTTGTATGTGTTTCTCCCTTTACAATGTATCTTTGATCTATTTATAAAGTAATCTCTCTTAGAGATAGTTAGAAAACAAGTTACAACTAACTTTTAAATTAGTTGTTGTTAAAGGTAATTAAATTTCTAAAATTCAATTAGTTTACTTTATAACTTTAAATTTATAAGTTTAGACTTTAAATAAAATATAAGAGAACAAATTAGATTAAATAATAGACCAATAACATTTCTAATGGGTGAGGGCCCTTGACTCACTTGACATTATTTAAACAAACATCTAACTATACATAAACAAGTATTAATAAATACAAACAATCAAATAAAAATAAGTAATCTTAATATTAAATTTCATAAGTATTTATTCATAGTAAATTAAGTAAATAGGTCAAATAAATCTGTTCTATATAAAATAAAATTACTACCATACAAAATACTATATACTACCAAAAATAATATCCACATGTTCAAAATTTTAGTACCATAATAACAAGTAAAAGTGTCAACATGAACAAAAAATCAAATAAAAGTTCAATCAAACTTAGCATATGAAACTAGACCAATCAAAGGAGCACTCTTATCAGTTTGATATTATGTGTTCTCCATGGAAGTAGTGAGAAGTTCAATCAACCATTTTCCCTCAAAATCATTATCAATCTCCAACTTTACCTTTTTAGCATCTGAGTCACCATAAGTTATGATGTAGAGTTGATAACATATTACTTACTAGAAGAAGCAAGTCTATCAAACTCATGTAAAGAAACTCTATTATTTAGTGGCACAAGTGAATTTGGTTAAATAACCTTTGCATTAAAATCAAGGACATTCTCAGGCTGATTATGCAAAGGGGTATTATGCAGGTTGGACTAAATGGCAATGTGCCTTTGCTGAGAATATTC
Organism: Torreya grandis; assembly: GCA_037957365.1. Lineage (NCBI taxonomy): Eukaryota > Viridiplantae > Streptophyta > Pinopsida > Cupressales > Taxaceae > Torreya > Torreya grandis. The sequence goes on from JARHVA010000795.1 coordinate 567,284, forward strand.
ACTTGGAGTACCTCATTCATGAGGATGAGTTATCTAATGTGCTCCCCTCCAACCTCTATTACCACAAAATTTCAAGGAATTAACAGGCAAATAATCAAGTACATTCCAAAAAATAGCGTCAGTGGTATCAAAGTGAATAGATACTCAGGTTCTATGGTTAAATGACTAAGTAAAAGTGTTAGTAGCCATGTGTCCATGAAATAATTAGCCTCGAGGACTACCACATGAAGGAGTACTATCACTATGTTTGTCATCACCTCCACCCTAAACATTTTTATTGAAATCATGCAAATTTGGGGTACACCCTGACATACTAAAGAAGCATACTAAAATAAGCATAAATGTACAAGTGTGTAACCAAACATCAATTCAATAAATTACTAATAAAAGACCAACTGGTTATTCTGAAAACTATTTAGAATAAATCAACACTTATCACTTATATCATCAAAACATAGAATTTATTAGTTTCAATGAAAATTGAAAGAAGTAATCATCATTATAATCAAAACCTTATCACGTTAGTGACTATTCTTCCAATTGAAATATATATATATATATATATAGAAAGAAGTCAAAAGTTTATTCATATAGTTATATTTTATAATACTTTGTTTCTACCTTATATCAAACCATTGACTAATATGAAGATCAATTTTGAAATAAAACACAACTTGTAATGCAATATATCAACTTGAACTAAATGAGGGTAAAGATAATCATTTTTATCAAAACCCTAATAATGTCAACTTGGCCTTTCAAAATTTATAAACCTCATCAAAGTATTTGCACCAAAACCCTGAGTATCACGTTTCTTCAAAATGCATTCCTCTTCACAATGCTCACACATTCTATTTTGAAGAATATATTTCAAGAAAAAATCAATAACTGAAGGACAAGCATTAACGAATGTATCCATATAATAAAATCACATATGACCTCAACTTATAGCTTAATTATTGTGTTATCAATAATGTCTTAAAAAAATGAAAACCCTTGAAAGTAGAATGCATGTAATGTTTAATAGAGCCTCCTTCAAAAACTGACTAAGAAATCAAGTTCACAACTAAATAACTACATATTACCTTAACCAAATTTTAAGGATATTGAAATGCATGAAAAGTTTCCCAAAAACCTATAAACCTTATAATGTCTCAGATAAAATTTATTTTATTAACTCTACAAACTCTAAAAAAAATAATTATGTCATGAATTACACACCAAACATGAATCTATAACAATTATGCATACCCATTTCCATTTTCATGATTTCATCATATCTATAGTTGGAAAACTCAATATAACATGAATGCAAAAAACCTTTTTCAGAATCACTTTTATAAAATACATTTTCTCAAAGAAAATATTCATGTAGGAGAAAAATAAAACTATTTGAAAGATTTTCTTCATTTTCTTGATGAACTTTCAGGTTAACTTATCTATAAACAAAATATTTGATAAAGATATTGATTTTCTCAAAATAAGCTAACCACATGCCAAGGTATTTCAAACCAAAAAATTAACAGATTCAAAACCACTTTATCTTCTCCAAAATCACTTTATCTTCTCCAAAATAAACATTCAGGTTTCTTCAAATAATTAAAAATGTTCACAACCAAAAGACTGAGAGAAAGTTGACAAAAGAATATAGATTTTTTTTCATAGAATGACCATATCAACCATTATTTTTGAAAAAATGGCATTGATTTTCATTATTTCTAAGGAATGGATGAAAAATAAACCTCAATCAAAGCTTAATCCACAAATGATTCTTGAAAAAATTTGAGTCATCGATCTTTCTTTTGCAAGCCATGAATCATATCATCAAGCTTCAAAATTGAAAATTATTTCATGTAAAACTATTTTAAAATTTAAATAAAGGACTAGATTCATACCTTTCCTCTCAAATTTAAATGAATAGTTCATCTATGTTATCCTTATTCATTCATTATCTACCTATTATAAAATCATACTTAGTGTTCACTTTATTATTAGGTTGGGAAGTATGTTTTATAAAATAATATATAAGTGAGTTGTTCACACAGCTGATGTAGATAATCATGTTAGTAATTTTAGGAATCTAGTGAGATATTATGGGATAATAGAGAGATTTATGGGATTTCTAGATGATGATAGAATCCTATTATGTAGGAGATCGTTCTTGTATAAATATCTCTCAAGTTTGAATAAAACACATCTCGAACATATTTTGTAATGATTTGAAGACATAGATAATCAAATATATTTGAGTTTATTTTAATGTATTTGCATATGGTTGTATGTAGATCCAACTTATCCTTCTTAATTGGTATCAGAGTCAACATACCATTGAAATAAATATTGTGAGATTGATAAATCTCATAAGTATGGATCTTTTAGAGATGGGATGATCGACTCTTACGTGTGGGTTACTCACCTCAAGCCTATGTATACATTAAAGATCTATTTTGATAAGATAAGGAATTTTTTTTTATGAATAACAAAATCAATTAGTGGAGTGATTAAAGTATTAATATTGGATATTTTAGTGATCATCAACCTTCATCTATTCTAAGGAAAAGCTAAACCTGAAATTAAATCAAGTTGAGTCCATCATGCAAACCAGACACTACTAATCATAACTATCACATGTTACATCCTACATCAAACATAGTTATCCATATAAAATTCATATTCAAATGTTATTTGAGCATAAGAAAATTTGTCTATTGTATCATCTAAATTTATGTGGTATTTAGATTGACAAGTCTTCAAGTGGCTTGTAGTCTTCTTTCACATTTTAATTGCATTGAATGGTTCCCTTGTTTCAAGGTGCATGGAAAACATGATGTAAGGATCTATATGCACTCCAAATACCTACCAGTTATTTTGTCATGCATTTCACATCAATGCAGTCAACTCTACCCATGCTAGATGCATAACATCCATTAGCACTTGCCAAAACATATGGATGGTTCTAATTATTGCATTTATGTTTTAAGTTTAGAATCATCTTTTTCAATTTTAGTTTTACTTTTAGAATAAATCTTAATTATATTATATCATTTATAAGTTTGATTTTGGTAAGGGTAAAATCCATTTTAAATACTGCATTAACTAGATCACATATGTGTCCATGCTTATTGTCATCTGTAGTCAAATTATTATAGGTTTTAGTTACTTTTAAAGTTTTATAGTATGTTTTGTGTCATAGTTTTTTTAGTAGTCAAATTATTTATGTTATAAAAAATTTAAAAGTGTCAAAGTCTCAAAATTTGTGTGTCTTAGTCAAGTCAGTCACTTTTTGTAAATGGATGCATTTTCAAGGTAACTGACATCCTGTGTTATTGTCCTAATCATTTTAAAGGATGGATATACGACTTGAAAAGTTTACTAGTTTTTAATTTTACACATGGAAGTTAAAATTAAAATGCAATTGATGAACAAAAATTTGTGAGGAATAGTCAGTGGGAAAGAAACACAACCCACATATGCAAATAAATTGTTAGAATGGAATAGCAGAGATGATAAGGCCAAAGCTATTATTAGTCTTGCACTTTTAGATTCTAAAATACACTATGTAGATTTGGAAAAATCATCTATTAAAATTTGGGACAATCTGAATAAGTTGTTTGGAGGTAAAGTAGTTAATGCTAAATTTTATTTAAAGTTACACTTATTCAAATTAAAAATGAATGAAGGAAGCACAATATCCAGTCATATAAATGAACTCAAATATTTCATGAGGTAGTTAGCATAAATAAAAGTTTCAGTTGATGATGAGGATGATAAGGCCATTCTATTAAAAAATGTGTCTTCTAAATATAATAATGTTGTATTTACTTTTGGTCAAATACCATCATAGTCCCTAGAAGACATGATCTCAACTCTCTTAGTAGAAGAAAAAAGTATTTCATAAGATGTAGAACTAGAAACAATATTGTACTCAAAGAATCATAAATTTTTTAACAAAAATAAAGAAGTTGAATGTTTCTATTGCAAGAAAAAAGGGCACACGTCATGGTTTTTCAAAACTTGAGCTAATGTTATACTAAAAAAAAAGCTAAAAACACATGAAAAAAATGTGGTCAATGAAAAAGAATCATCTACCGAGGAAGAACCAAATGAAGAACCAACAAAAGATGATAGTGGCTATAATTTTGAGGAATATCTACACTAAGTGAGCATCACCCACTGAAGGAAGGAGGAAACAAAGGTTAGAGGTTCCATAGCCTCTCATTAGCCACTAGCAATGAGGCCACTTTTTGATTTAGTAGTGAATTTATTTTTAGTTGTGTGGTGTATGTTTGATTTTAGTAGTGTGTGTCTTAATAAGAATAGAAGTCCATGCCTATTCAAGTATTATAATAAGTGAGCAAGATTCTCATGTAATCCCTTAAGGTAAGATAGTGATGAGGATTAAAAGAGTGTTTTAATATCATGTGTTCTTGGTTGTTGGTTAGCCATATGTAAAACCATATTTTTTATGTAAGTTGGTGGTAAATCGAATGTAAAACTATTAGTTGTTTTTAGGTTTTTGGTAAATCGAGTGCAAAACTATTCAATGTTTGTAGGTTAGTGGTTAGTTGAGTGAAAAACTATCATTTGAGTTTGGTGAGAGTTATAATATAGGGTAACATTCTCCCCATGTTTACACTAAGGGGGGGGCGGGGAATGTTAGGAAATCATAGTTAGTTCTCACATTATTATTAGGTTGGGTAGTAGGTTTTATAAAATAATATGTGAGATGTTCACACAACTCATGTAGATAATAATGTTAGTAATTTTAGGGAGATAGTGAGATATTGTGGGAGAATGAAGAGATTTATGGGATTTATAGAAAATGATAGACTCCTATTATGTAGTGTGATCTAGGAATTTGACTCAAGAGAGGATGGTAAGTATGGTGTTAGTTCTAAAATGAAAACAAAATGAAATAAACACACTAATAGCATAACATCTCTAGGCCTAGACACTAGAGAGAGCTTAGTTAATAAAAAATAAATGACAAACACAATTAAAAAGTAAGGAATAAAATACAAGAATTCCTTCACTTTTCTTGGATGCTCCAAATGTCTTTATATTGGTGGCTTGCTTAGTTTGTGCTCATGAAGTCCTCGACAATGGAAGCTCGGCTACCTCCATCTCTCCTTGGCACCTTTGGCTTGTGGCTTGGCTTGGCTTGGAATCAATTTGGCATGATAAAACTAATTAAAATGGCTCCTTAAAGATATTTTTGCATTATAACTTTGCATCAAAATAGCTTAGAAATGATGTTCATGGCCTTTCTATTTATAGATTTTTACAAATGTCTGGAATCAACCTAAATTGTCCATCTCAAGATTAAGATGTGTGGTTGAGGATTAATTCAAATTTTTAAATTAAATGTGTAATTATTCTATCATGAAATTATAAATAGGGGTAATTAAGAGGCATGGAGGGCATCATGGAGGGCATTGATGAGGCATGGAGGGCATGAATCCTGATATTTTTGGCATTTATGGCCTAGGGATGCCTTCCCAAGAAATAAGGTCACCTAATGATGCAAATATTAAATATTCATTTCTAAAAACAATTATTCAACAAGTTTCCATGGAATTATTAATTATGCCTTGATTTGGGTTAATTAGCTCTTAAGCATGATTAAGCACTTTGTGCACAAATTACTCAAATTGATCAAAATGCCTTGTTATTCATCTAAATTTTGACTGGATTGGAATTAGAAGTCCATGTTAGATGCATTAGAACTGCTATCCCATTTATGATGTTTCTAACAAAAAATAACAAAGGCACACATCTTGTGCAGAAGATTTGATAGGAAAGAGCAATCGAGAGCACCCAGATGCAAAATTGGCATTTTGACTCAAACTGATTTGATCAAAGTTAGATGGCCCATAAATTGCATTACCCCATTTAGGGATACTCTAGCCAAAATCGACACTTGAATGTCAATTTCACATAATTTAACATGTTTTAGTGTTTTTAGGCCAAATTGTGCATTTTGGGTAGAAATTAGCCAAAATCCTGATTAGAGGTTATCAGTGGCCAATTTTAGGTGTCTACAATTTGCCCCTATTTGGGAAGGCATTACAAGATATAAGTATAATAGCATCTTCTCAAAGAATAAAAAGGTCATGTATGCCTATAGTTGCAATGATGATAAACTAACTGTATGATGCCCCCTCGAGGGAATGGTTGGCACAAGCAGGTTGACAAATGGTCCCTCAATAAGAAGCAAAATGAGAGGACCAAAGAAAGGAAAGATGATGGGGTAAAAACATAATTATACTGAAAAATTATTTAAAATCATTGAGAATGTAAGTGGCATGGTGTACAATGGTTTGACCAAAGGTGGTTATAAGCATTGTACCTTAATAGTGGCAAAGTGGTATGATAACATAATGATTTTCCCAAAGGCTTTTATAATCATTGAGAAGATGGAGCTACCCTAGTTAGGATAGACAAACAAGATAACATGCTCATGGATAGGTAGAAAAAGTAAAGTGGTGATAACACAATGATTTTCCCAAAGGTGGTTATAATTATTGAGAAATGTAGGTAGGATGGTGTGCAATGATTTGCCCATAGGTGGTTATAATCATTAGACCCCGATTATAGAAAATATGATAAACTTGGTCAAGGAGGATGATAACTTAACATAGAGGGTAATGATGAATTGGAACAACCTACTAGTAGGGAGATGTTCATCTAAACTACTAAAAATTGAAATTTTTTCATTTTTAATTACTCTGTTTGAGATGTGATTAGGATGGAATCAGGATGTCGGTGTAAAAGAGATGTTACCATTGTTGAATAAAATTCTTAAAGATGAGGTTTATTGTATCACATTTCGATAGGCATCATGGTATAACATCATGAGGACTTGGCTGAAATAGGCATGAAGACTGACTCCCATAATCCAATACTCAATAGAAAACATTGCACCAATGATAAAAACCATGATGACAATGTAAACATATGAATATGGATGGATTCAAGTGTAAGTGTGGGTAATGAATCACCCAATGAACACACATAAATGGAATCAAGGCAACAGTGTTGAAAGTAAAAAATAGACAAATAAATAAACAAAATAAGTAGAAATAAATAAATAAACAATGTAATAAAAACCCTACGAACATTACCCCTAGAAAATAGGTGACAACATAACAAATGAATAAATAGGGGAATAGAAGAAAAGAAAGGGGGTGGTCAAGCTATCTCCATATGCACTAGGTAAGTAGATGTTGCCTACATAGTTCCATAAATGTAAATATAATAAAAAACTTTACGGCAAATGTAGTTCTCCTAGGGAATGGGAAGAATATGATAACGAAGGAAAATAAATAAAATAGATGTGAAAGAAGAATAGGAATGGTCTTGAAAAATGGAAAGTGCATGAGAGAAAAGGGCCAAAAAATATGGGGAAACTAAATGACAAGTGATTTGTTTGTAAATTAGTGAGGGTTCCCAAAATCCTTAAGGTAAAGAAGTGGTCAATGTTTTTTGTTCTTTTTTAATAATTTTACAAATGTTTTTGGAATTTTTTGAAGTATCTCAACTTGATAAAAAATGATGAGACACTAAATGGTTCAAGCTCACAAAATGATGAGATCATTTAAACTAAGGTTGATCTTAAAATGATGAGAGCATTCAAACTTAAGGTTACTCATAAAATGGTGAGAGCATGGCTTAGGTTACTCAAAAAATGGTGAGAGCATGGCTTAGGTTGCTCGCAAATGATGAGAGTGTGGCTTAGGTTGCTCATAAAATGGTGAGAGTGTGGTGGAAAAGAGTGACTGAGTTGACCTCAATAAGTATTAATCACTACCTACATAGTCTCAGAGTAAGACCTCAAGTCACTATAGTTTTGCCCTTACAGTAGAGGAAGTTGACTAGTGTAGCAGTCACTTCAAACAAAACAAGCACAGTAGGTAAAAAGGCATAGTATGACATAAGCAGTGGCAAGTTGGTACATCAAAATTTTGCCCCTAGTTTTCCCATAGGTGGTTATAACTAGGACATAATGGCATAGATCAATGGTACTAATTTATCCAAAGGCAGTTATAATTAATAGCAAGACTGGTGATAAGAAAGGAATAACAAACGAAAGATGCAACTACCAAAACTTCTATCATACTATCTTAAAATATACTCCCTGTCTGAAGTACTTGAACTAGTTAATGAACTAATTAGATACCTCAATGCAGTGAATGCATAAGGAATGGAAAAAACCAAGGTCAAATAGGCTAGGCTTTAGAACACATTGGGTCGATAGAATGGAATGGTAAAATGGATATGGCGAAGAGACAGATAAGGATGGTATTTGTACAAATAAGAATAGTGATAAAATGGCATAACTAAAATGGTCCTTACAGAAAATACACCTTAACGCTCAATCATAGTACTGCTTGAGATGAATAATATTAATTAGCTCTAGATTTTCACCTTAGTGCTCAAGCATAGTGTTGAGATGAATAATATTCATCGGCTCAAGCATAGTACTACTTGAGATGAATAATATTCATCCCTTTATGCTTCTTCTTAGTCATGGTATTCTTTTGGTTTTCTTTAAGAACAAGATCACCAAGTTCAAATGTTCTATACTTAACACACCGATTATAGTGGCCTTTGAGACGGTTCTAATATGCTTGAAGATTGTTGAGTGCAATCATGCATTTCTCATCAAGTATATCTAGCTCTTGCAGGCGAGCTACTTGATAGTCATGATCATCCAAGACATGCTTAAAAGAGATGAGTAGTGAAGAAAATTTGAACTCAATGGGAAGGATGGATTTAGTACCATAAATAAGTATGGAGTGGCTCCTATGGGGGTATGATGATTGGTATGGTATGTCTAAAGGGCAGGTAATATGTTGAGTTGTGGAGCTAAAAGCTTCAACTCTTTGCAAATAGAAGGAACAAAAGGTTGCTGAGATCCAGGAGCACCGACGTCGGCAGCAGGACCGATGTCGGTCGTGACCAGTGCAAAAGGCCACCGGCGATGGCAGGGAGTCGGCCGACGTCGGCAGAACTAGACAAACAAGGACCGGCGTCAGTCGCCTGTGTGTTCCAAAACTGCTCATTGCACAGACAGTTAGTTAAGTGAACGAAGCATTTGCATGTAAAGGCCAGTTAGAGTCTTAAGCTGCGAGGATAATTGTCTAAATTAAGAGTCTAAGTTATTGTTTAAGTCTGGGATCTATTTATAAACCCATTGGCATGTATTGTAATTGGTACAAAATAAGGAAGGCAAGGAAGTTCCTTCCATTGTAAGATCATTGAGTTGCAGGTTGTTGCAAGCTCATAGGAGATCTACATGTGTGAGTATGGTCTGTTGAATTGTAGGTTGCAGGTTCATGGGAGATCAACTTGAAGTGCTTTAGAGTGCTTGGTGAACTGGCAGGGTTATTACTGACTAGTTGGAGAGGCGAACACCAATTCTGTTTGTGAGTTGGTTATTGGGACCATTTTTGGGTAGGAGAGTGTTGTAGAAGAATTATTGTACACTTGAGGTGTGGGAAGCCTCTGTAAGGTGGAAGAGTGTGGCGGCTCTTTATTGTATTCTTTTTTGTAAAGTGTTAATACAAGATAGTGTATTGTCTCTCATATTCTGTGCTATTGGTGAATTCTAGTTACTTGTATTTCTGGTTATTTCCGTATTTATAATTGATTATATTTGGTAATCATACTGTGCTCTTTCTGAGGAGCAAGATCATAACAAAGTGGGATCAGAACAGGTGTTGTTCTTGTGATCCCCCAACAAAGTGGTATCAAAGCTATTGGTTGGGATACTAACAGATTGGACTAGATCTGGTTAGTGTGTTTTTGATTACAGGTTACTCACAGGGTTTCTGTTTGAGTGGGAGTTGAGCAATGGCAGAAGACAGTAAGCTACGAATGGAAAAGTTTAATGGCAAGAACTACCAATTGTGGAGGATGCAGATTGAGGATTATCTGTATCAAAAAGATTTGTACTTACCGTTGGGAGGGGTTAATTGCAAACCCTCAGATATGAAAGATGAAGAATGGGAGGTTCTTGATCGAAAGGCTCTGGGATCTATTAGATTGAGCCTTGCATCATTTGTGATTTCCAGCTTATCACAGTGTAAGACAACGGTGGAGTTGATGGAATCTTTGGCAAATTTATATGAAAAACCCTCTCTAATAAGGTATTTCTTATGAAGCATTTATTTAATTTGCAAATGTTGGAAGGTGGATCTGTTCATAGCCATCTTAGTGATTTCCATGGTTTGGTAAACCAGTTAAGTTCAGTCAATATTGTATTTGATGATGAAATTAGAGCTCTCTTAATCTTGTGTTCATTACCTAAAAGTTGGGAAGGTTTGGTAATGGCAGTTTCTAACACTGTGTCTCCTTCAAAAGTCTTAAAAGTGGATGATGTTGTGAGTGTGATCTTGAATGAAGAGATACGCAGGAAAAGCACAGGGGAGTCATCAGGGAATGCTCTAAGTGTTGAAGGTAGAGGAAGGCAAAGAGAGAAGATAGAGCATGGGAGATCAAGGTCCAAGATAGGCAGAAAATCCAAGTCAGGTATGGCAGAATAACCTGCTGGAAGTGTGGAAAGCAAGGGCACTTAAAGAGAGATTGTAGATCAGGTGAAGATCAGCATGAAGGACATGAAGAAGAAGTAGATGTTGCAGATTACGCTGCATGGGATGCTCTGGTATGTTCTTTGGATAAAGTAGAATCTTGGATTTTAGATTCTGGTGCCTCCTTTCATGCATCCCCACATAGGGAATTTTTTCATGAGTATGTCTAGGGAGACTTTGGAGAAATTTGTGTAGGGGATGGTAAACCTTGTCAGATTGTTGGCAAAGGGAAAGTGAAGCTGAAACTGTAGACAGGTAACACATGGGTGTTAAAGGAGGTCATGCATGTCCCAGTTCTAGAGCGGAACTTGATTTCTATTAGAAGTTTGGGTGATGAGGGTTGCAAGTAACTCTCACAGTGGACTCTTGGAAGGTTACCAAGGGTACACTTGTTGTAGCTAGAGGTAAGAAAGTAGGTACACTTTATCTATCTACTTGTATTACTGACTCTCTTTTTGGGTTATCTACTTCAGCTGTAGATTTAGAGATGTGGCTTGATAGGCTTGGTCACATAGATAAGAAGGAGATGCTTGTTCTTGAGTCAAAGGATATGCTTTCAGATTTGGAAGGTATGGATCGTGGTTTTTGTATGCAAAAGAAGAAGTTAAAGTTTCTTGAGGAATCCGATGTTAGTGACAAGAACAGGAAAGCCTTGGTTTTCAAGAAAAAGGTGATGGATAGAGTTCAGCACAAGATGTAGAAGAATTCTGAGCAGAGCAAGGGTGTTTTGGAGAAGGATTTGATCCAAAATGAGCTCACGGGAAAAAGTCAGGTCTCACTAGAAAAACACAGAGGCCGACGTCGGCAGGAAAACTAGCGTCGGCGTCTAGACAGGGACCGACGTCGGTTATGTGCAGCCCGATGTCAGTGACTCAGGGTAGATAACTACCGGCGTCGGCCAGGGGAAAATGACGTCGGCAAGGGGGCAGTCATAGGGAACTGACATCGGTCGGGTGCAGACTGAGATGTGACCAGCATCGGTTACTAAGACAAATTTTGGGTGGACAGCAAGCTGTCAAGGTGTCTCAAGCACCCATATGGAGGACTGAAGGTGTAAGTAAGTTCTTAAATTCGTCATTTCCCTTCTTTACACTACTTGTTTCTCACTTATGGCATAGGACCAGGAAGTTATTGAAGAAGCAGAACAGGTAGATCCAGGAAACAGTGGGAGCTTGGCACGGATGAGAATGTGATTCCTTGGGGGAGAACCAAACATGGGTTTTGGGTAGAGTTGCCAGCGAGAAGTAAGCACTGAGAAACGAATGGATGTTTAGGATAAAGAAGAGCAAAAATGGATACGTGAGATAGAAGATCAAGGTATATGGTCTTGTATAGCTGCAGAGCAATGGAGGTTTGATCATTGTGTTTCTCTTTACCAGGTTGGATAATATTAGCTACATTATCCTATTACTGTATGATGTGCTTGTTGCAGGGTTACATATACAGGGTATTGCTGAACTAAAGGTAAAGCTAGTTCAGGGGTGTGTCATGGAGAATCTAGGAGCAGCAAGATTCTTTGGCATGAGTGTGTTCTAGAGACATGGTAGGTCATATGTTGACTTTGTTTTAGGATGATTGTGTGAGACTGGTTAGCATGTCGTTGGTTGGACAGTTCATAGAACAGGTTCTTGATTCACATAATGAGGTTGAGTGCATGGTATGTACTAAACCTGAGTTTTTCCAAGCAGTGGGAGTTGTCACAAGTTGGAGCCAATCTGGGAGAGAACCATTGGAGGACAGTTTAGTGGATTCTTATAGGGACTAGCAGTAGGTGCACATGCTATGCAGGTTCAGGTTATTTCCTACATGGTTTATAGATGTGGATGTGGCAAGTGATTTGGATGATAGGTTTTGCACTACAGGGTTGTGGTGGTTGGTCTTCAAGAGTGATCTTGAGGAGGGATACAAAGCCAAGGGAACAAACTAGACGGAGTACAGGTACAGGTACAGGTTGCAGCTTTTTATCTCCAAGTGGGAGATTGTTGAGTTGTGGAGCTAAAAGCTTCAACTCTTTACAAACAGAAGGAACAGAAGGTTGCTGAGATCCAGGAGCACCGATGTTGACAGTAGGACCGATGTCGGTCGTGACCAGTGCAGAAGGCCACCGGCGATGGCAGGGAGTCGGTCGACGTCGACAGAACCAGACAAGCAGGGACCGGCGTCGGTTGCCTGTGTGTTCTAGAACTACTCATTGCACGGACAGTTAGTTAAGTGAATAAAGCGTTTGCATGTAAAGGCCAGTTAGAGTCTTAAGCTGTGAGGATAATTGTCTAAATTAAGAGTCTAAGTTATTGTTTAAGTTTGGGATCTATTTATAGACCCATTGGCATGTATTGTAATTGGTATAAGATAAGGAAGGCAAGGAAGTTCCTTCCATTGTAAGATCATTGAGTTGCAGGTTGTTGCAAGCTCATAGGAGATCTACATGTGTGAGTATGGTCTATTGAATTGTAGGTTTCAGGTTCATGGGAGATCAACTTGAAGTGCTTTAGAGTGCTTGGTGAACTGGCAGGGTTATTACTGACTAGTTGGAGAGATGAACACCAATTCTGTTTGTGAGTTGGTTGTTGGGACCATTTTTGGGTAGGAGAGTGTTGTAGAAGAATTAATGTACACTTGAGGTGTGGGAAGCATTTGTAAGGTGGAAGAGTGTGGCGGCTCTTTATTGTATTCTTTTTTGTAAAGTGTTAATACAAGATAGTGTATTGTCTCTCATATTCTGTGCTATTGGTGAATTCTAGTTACTTATATTTCTGGTTATTTCTGCATTTATAATTGCTTATATTTGGTAATCATACTGTGCTCTTTCTGAGGAGCAAGATCCTAACAAAGTGGGATCAGAACAGGTGTTGTTCTTGTGATCCCCCAACATAATATTCATAATTGCCAATCATGATCGGTATCATTGACAATCTTTTTGAGAATGTTAATAATTTTTTTATTGGATGCCTTGGCTTAGCCATTACCTTGAGGGTAATATGTTGTATAAAAATGTTGTGTGATGTTATATTCAGTACACAACTGGTCTACATCCTTGTTCTTGAATGATCCTCCATTATCAGATATAATTTCAAATGGGATACCATAGTGACAAATGAGATGGTTGAAAATTAATTTGGAAATTTGCTTTCCAGTCACATAAGTGAGGGGTATAGCTTCAACCCACTTAGTGAAATACTCGGTGGTAGTAAGGATATGTTTATGGCTATCAGATGAATTAGGGTTAATCTTCCCAATGAGGTCAAGCCCCCATGTATAAAATGTCCATGGTATCATCAATTTTAGAGTTTTTGTTGGGGCATGAATCAGATTAGCATGGCATTGACATTTGTCACACTTTTTTATATATGCGGTGGCATCTACATCCATTATGGGCCAATAATAACTAGTACACAAAATCTTTTTGGATAGGACTACCCCACTAGAATGAGATCCACACACTCTTTTGTGAACTTCTCTTAATGCTAGTGTATACTCTATCAAAGTTAAACAATGAAGCAGAGTTCCATCAAAACTACGATGGTAAAGGGTGGATCCAAGTAAAGTATAATGAATGGAATGATAAATTAAGGCTTTGGTTTATTTTTTAGATAGGTTAGGTGGTAGAACTTGGTCATGAAGGTAGTTGTAAAGGTTTAAGTATCAGATAGAATTAGGACCAACAATATCACAAATCATTACAATGGTTGAAGGTTCATGAGTTGGTGCTGACAAATTCTTGATGAGGAACTGATACTCTCTAGCTTTATTTATTTGTTGAATCAGAGAAATAATAGTATCCATGGCATCTATAGTTCTATTACTAGCCCTTGATATGTTGTCAAAATGAATGTTAGTAATTTATTGCTTAAGAGTGTCAACCATGGCTTTATATGGAACCAACTTATCATCTTTGGTCTAAAAATGATCTGTGACCTGATTGATGATTAACTAAGAGTCACCATAAACTTGAATATGAGATATGTTCTAATGCATTACTTTTCAAAGTCCTACAATAAGTGTTTCATACTCAGCCATGTTATTTGTACAAAGAAAGCTGATTTTGAATGATTTAGGGATTAGATCCCCCTATCGTGTAATAAACAATAGGCCTACCCCCAATCCATGTGCAGTAAATGAACCATCAAAATATAGTTTCAAGGGTTGTTCCTCAAGGGGTGTGTCAATGAAGGTCATTAAGGATTCATCAGGAAATTGAAATGTGAGGGTTTGTGTGTCTATGAGAGGTGCTTCAACAAGTTGATCTATAAGAACTTGTCCCTTAATTTCCTTTTGATTAACATACTCTATGTCAAACTCACTGAGAAACATGATCCATTTAGCCATTCTACCTTGAAAATCTATTTTAGATAATAGATACTTAATCAGATCTACTTTTTAAATGACCATGGTCTTATTATTCAACATGTAATGATGTAGTTTTTGAGCTATGAAGACCATGGCCAAATAAGCTTTTTCAACAGGTGCATAGTTATGTTCATATGTAACCAAGGTATGACTTAGGTAGTATATGGTGTGTTTCATTCCTTTGTCATCATGTTGAGCCAAGAGTGCCCCCAGAGCATAATCGATAGCTGATAGGTATAACAAAAATGGCTTTCTTGGCATAGGAGGTAATAAAATAGGCAGATTAATAAGATAGTCTTTGAGTTGTTGAAAATTTGTTTGGTAGTGATCATCCCAATAAAATGCAACTCCCTTATTTAAAAGGTGTGTAAATGGATGACACTTGTATGCTAACTAAGAGATGAAGTGTCAGATTAACTATATCTTACCCTACAAACTATAGAGTTACTTCAAATTGGTTGGTGGTGGCATCTCAGTGATAGCATGGACTTTAGCCAGATTGACTTCAATACCTCTACGAGACATGATGAAGCCAAGTAATTTACCTAAAGTTACACCAAACACACATTTATTTGGATTGAGTATGACTTTGTACTCTCATAATCTTTCAAATATCTTATGCAGTACTGTTAGATGATTGGCCCTGGTTTTGGATTTTCCTAATATGTCATCGACATAGTCTTCAATAATGTCATGCATCATATCATGGAATATGATAGTCACGGCCCTTTGATATGTATCTCTAGAATTTTTAAGTCCAAATGGCATTACTTGATAAAAAAATGTTCCCCATGGAGTGGTGAACGTTGTTTTATGTTGGTCTTCTAGTACTATTCTAATATGGTTATATCCTAAAAAGCCATCCATGAGTGAAAGCATTTCATAACTGGTCATCGAGTCGATGATCATGTCAATATTAGGCAAGGTAAAATCATCTTTAGGATAAGCTTTGTTAACGTCTCAAAAATTAGTATAGATTCTGATCCCTTCAAGCTTTTTACTAATAGGTACCACATTAGAGATATATTATGAGTAGTCAATGGATCAGATACATCCTACTTCTAAGAGTTTTTAAAACTCTTTCTCTACCAATATAATAATGCAAGGATGCATCTTACGTAGCTTTTGTTTTATTAGTTTAGCATCAGGATTGACCATAAGGTGGGGTCTAAACCTAGCATGTCAGAATAGGCCCATGCAAAGATATCTACAAATTTTCTCAATAAAGCTGTAAAGATGTCATGTTCCTCCTCAGTGAGGGATGCTCCTAATTTTATCCATTTAAGGTCTGATGGAGTCCCAATATTTACCTCTATTGTATCTTTGACTACAAGGGTCAAACCATCTTCTAGGATAGTAAGCAGTGACTTGAACTATTGAATTATGTCAAGGTCCTCCATTAGGACTTGCTCTTCAACTTGTCCTAGGCATGATGAATCTGAGTCCCCTAATGGGAGATCTGGCCATGTAACAAAAATAGTTTAATTTTTTTGGAGAATTTGATCAAATACTTTTTGTTTCTCAAAGGTGAACTCAGATCCATAGGGAAGTTTATCGTTGGTGGTCTCCTGGTCTAAATTCAAAGAAGAATGAACACCCCTATCTAATAGCACCTGAAATAGGTGTTTACCACTAGACTGGCCTTTATCTTTAATTTTTCCTTTGTGAAAAAGTGCCTCAAAGAGGTTTTCACTTTGGTACCTCAATGTTTTACTTATTTTTTTGGCTAAGGGTGTTCACTCGCTCTCCAAAATAGGATGTAAGATCCAATGTGATTGAGAACCCTAATTTGTGATCTTCCAACATAATGTTGTCTCTAAGGACTAAAAAGTCACATAATGCCTCATCATTCTGGAACTTATCAATCGATAGACTGGATTCTTTTTGGTCCTAATCTATCAGTTGGAGATAATATAATGGCAAATGGTTGCAATGAATGGCCAAAGTAAGGGTACAAATGGCATTGTTATCAAACAAGTTAGTTTCGACTAGGTCATCAAAGGTGAGGCTATGATTGAACTCTACTTCATGATCAGCATCATCATCACTAGTTATTGGTGATGGATTTTGAATAAGATATGTGGGGTCACCCCCAGGTAGTTTAAATTTAAGTCCATAAGGTCTTTCATACTTAGTCATGGAAATTGGCTGTATGGTTCCTTGTTGATTCAGTTTGAGGTCTCTTCGTTCATAATTGTGACACTCCATGCTCCTATTAGGAATAGGATACTTGGCATTTTTATAATAATGAGCTTGGTTGTCATGGTATAACCATGATTCATCCCCTTCAAGAGGGTTAGGTCCTAGGCTAGATGCTGGTACAAATGTGATAGGTCCCTTATCTTTGTTCTTTTGTTGTCAATGCATATGTGGGGTGACTTTAGGTCACCCAAAGGTTTTTAGATTCTGAGGAAGATTGGAAATATGAAATATATCATAGGTCACATAATCGCTTGGTCCATTATCTGAAATGGTGAAATGATTTAAAGCTTCAAGAGGCAGCATGTGGGAAAGGGAATCCAAGGTATTAGGATCTATGTAATTATTTGGTGAAGGATCAATAAGTATATCTTTTCCTTTATCTTGCTTAGAACTTGGATTCGTACCATACTAATAATTATAGCTTTGAAATTAAGCCTCAAGATGCTTGCAGTGCTCATATGGGTGTAAATCTCTTAGAATATTCACTTCCATCCCTAAGAGGTAAAACTTGATACATTGGTGTAGCGTTGATGGGACTGCATGAATATCATGTAACCAAGGCTTGCCTAGAAGCATGTTATATGATAACTCAAGATCAAGCACATGGCAAAGCATATCATGGGTCAAAGGCCCAATGATAATTGGAAAACTAATGGTTCCTTGTGATTCTCTTTCTTAATTATCATAGGCTTTGATAGTTATTGTTTCTGGTTGGAGATCTACCATTATGTACCCAAGAAGCTTGATGAGCTTTAGAGACACTATGTTGAGGCCTGATCCATTGTCTATAAGGACATGTTTCACTTTATTCCAGTTAATATAAACCTCTATGTATAATGGATTATTATGGAGTAGGCCAAAGGAAGACATATCACTTTGGTTGAATGTGCCTTGTTGGGTTGGAGCTAGGTGTCCAACCAAAGATTGAAATTTATTAGGGTATATTTCACTATCAACAGTGGATTAGGTCAAAAACTCATTCAAAATGTTCTTGTGGATTATTGACATTCGTAACAAATCTAAGTTAGAAATTTGTGCTAGTCTCTTCTGTAATTGTTTCACAATATCAAACTTCTTGCCTTGGTCAGTAGTGAATGGTTTATTATAAGGCTAACTGGTTGGTTGGATGACATGCATAGTGGTGGATGGTTATGGGCTTGGGATAGTAATCTTTGACCTCTGAGTTGTGATTTCATAATTAAGATTTAATACTAGACCATTATTTCTAACCGATGCTAGAAATGGTATGGGACCAAATAGGATAAGTCTTGGTTATCAGTGCACTTGCATGTGGTCATGTGGAAATAACAAGTTATTGATATAAGGTCCAAAAGGGGAAGTCCTAGTTTTCTAGTTTGCCTATATGCACTCTCAAGTCAAAGAAGAATTATCCATGTAATTTGGTTGAATGTTGTTGTTTAGCAATGGTCTAGGCTAATTAGTGCTTGGTCTAGGATTATGGAGATGGTATTAATGCTACCCCCTATAATATGGCCTACAACCCTATTGTAGTCATGTGAAACTACATGGTTGGTTTATTGGTTGTTACCATTCTGACCTTGGTTTTTTCCATTGTTATGTCATTATGGTTTTATTACTGATTTTGTGGATTCTGTTGGTTTAGCCTTTGATTTTGATACTGTTGATTTTGCTATTGTACTGGTTGTTGTTGTTGATTATTTTAATACTACTGATTGTTATGTCAGGGAAAAGGGTTTTGATAGATCCCAAGAGTTTTATTGGAAGTGGAAGCACCATTATCCAATGTTATCTCCCCATTATCCAACATATTCTCAATTAAATGCTTGATTTAGACACATCTTCATAGATTATGCCTGTTGAGTTGATGATAATCACAGAATTTGTTTTCACAGTACCAATCAAAATAAAGAATGCCTTGCGGATAATAATTTGGTATAGGCCAACAAATCATATTAGTGGTAGTAAGCTTATGAAATATACATTCAATAGGTTCTCTTAGGTCACTAAAGACACAACATGAAGGCATAGTTCTTCTAGGAGAATGGGTTTGTAATGGTAATGGTTGCTATATTTGTTGTGTAGGTTTTGGTTGTTGTGCTTATGGTACCAATTGAGTAAGAGTAAGCTGAAAAGGTGGTGAAGATGATGTTTGTACCATTTAGACATGATGGGACTCAGTTACTCCATTTGCCACAACATTCCTATTATGGTTGAGTTGCTTCAGTCTTTCATGGTTATTGACCTGTGTTAGTTACAATGCTAGTGCTTGAATAAAATGTTAGTCATTTCCCTGATTGGTACCTTTATTTTGATTAGTTGAATTAAGCTTGATTACTCCTTTATTGATGAGTACCCACTTGATCAATAAACCTTTATCAATGATTTCCTTGAACGTATGTGCACATTGTAGTTCCAAATGATAAGCTATCTCATTGTGCAAATTTTTAGTAAACACAGCAGCTAATTGTTTATCTAGTAAACTATGGGTGAAATGGATTGCAAGGGCTCTCCATCATTATAAATAAATTATAAAACTCTCACCAACTTTTTGCTTTGCTTGCATTAAGTCCACTAATGAAATCTCATGATCAAGATTATAGGAAAAGTGCTACACAAACTTATCATAAAGATCATCAAAATTCATTACTAATTTTTTGGGCAACTTCAAAAACCACTCCAAGGATTGTCCAACCAAGCTCCTTGGGAATAACAACAAAAGGTATATGTCATGATATGCCACTAGTTGACATGCGACACAGAATTTGGTCAAATGAGATTTAGGGTCACCTTTCCCTTTGTATTTGTCAAATTTTGATGGTTTGTATCTTGGAGGAAATGGTATCTAAAAATATTTCATGTTGAATGGATAGGAACATACGTCATCTAATTTGAACTTTTTAGTTTGTTTACTAACTTGAATGATAGCAATTGCATCCTTCATTTATTACAATTCTTAGGATAGGAAACTGGAAGGAATAAGGGTTTGAGGGAGGATTTGGGTTTAGATAGATGGTTGGGAGGTCACATGTGGGACACTTTGACCAGGGTACGATGAAGATATATGCTGGGGTATATTGGTTCAGTTGGGGAATGGACCAGGAATATGCATACACATATTAGGATGTACTTGAAATTGTACACTTGGTTATATGATATTTTAGTTCAGGTTGGCAATAAAGGTTTGACTTAGAGGATTTTGTGGGTGGGATGGAGGGATATAACTATATTGTGCCTATTATGGTTGAAATGGGACATGTTGTCGACTAATTATTATTGAGTGGGAAATTATGGACTAAGACCCTGTCTCTAGATTTGTGGCATATTTTGAACCAACAATTGCCTAGTAGGTACTTGAGAAACATGGGGACCTCTTTGTTGCATGAATCCTTACGAAGAAGTGAAAGTGGGTTGTAAATTCAACATTTATCATTGAATAATATTTGCATGTTGTTGACTAGTTATTGCTTGGTTTTGGATTGGCATATTAGTCTGTGACTAAAGAGGTACGTTCATCATTACTTGGAGAGGTGAAACATTTGTTGCCCCTAATTGAGGTGGCAATGTATTTGTCCTCTATTACGTTGATACACTAGATTGTGCCTATTATTTTGGAATACTACTTGTTGATACACTAGATTGTGCCTATTGTTTTGGAATACTACTCATTACTTCTTGAGGAAGAGTAGGATTCATCACATTCCATCATTGAGGCATGATATTGGCCATTTTTTGATTACCTAATCCCATAGGTTGTACATTTGAGGAAACAGTTAGTTGAGGTTGGGGTGTAGAAACTCCTATTCCTTGGTATGATGATCTACTCATGGGATTAACTATAGGCACATGTTTTTGGCTAGTTGTCTATGCATTAGAACCACTTTGATCAAGATTGGATGTTGTTTTCAAATTTTCTACTACATTTGGCTCACTATTTAGTGTAGAGGTTGAAGACACTTATTCAATAATGAGCATATGCATCAACTTATCTACTGAAATAGTTTGTATTAATGGGTCAAAATTTGGATTCTCTTGTCTAGTTAACTCTATCATAACTCTTGTTAAAGGAACTAGGTCAATGAGAGGCTTACTTACCATGTTCATTTGATTTAAATCATGTGCTAGATTTAGGTAGGTTTGATAAGTTGTCTGCATTTGGTTAAAGTGATCTTCCATGATGTTTTTACCTTAATTAGATATATTAGGATCTTGGTACGTTGTTTGGACTAGATCCATAGGATTGCTAGAAGAAGCCTAATGATCATAAATGATATTATAGGGCACTCTTATTAGACTTGGTAAATTTCCATGGGGGAAGTCTACTAGAAACTTGGCCCCTACCTCATTGGCTCTAACCAAAATCTCATCTTTATTCTCTAACAAATGACACTCAAACAAAAATGGATCATACGTGGAATTTATATTAGTATAATATGACTATTGAAGTGCTAGCTCATCTACTACAGGTATTATAGCTAGGTATTGTTCAATTTTCTCTTGGTCTTGTTCTAAATAAGGTGGTGTGTTAACCAAATAGTTAGCCAATGGATCTTAGCTTTGGGCCCCTGATTAAGTATTATAAGAGGGATAAGAATCCATCTCATAAGCAATATTATCCACATAGGGGTCTTGCGCCATTTCTTCCTACACAACTACATTACTAATCCATGGATTATACATGAGTCCACTATGAGTGTAAGAATACATGTTGGGATCCATAGTCAATGCTTTTATGATAAAAGGTCAAAGAGTTCTACAAACTCGAAAAAAGACAATGTCTAAAATATATTATGTGCCAACTTAGTCTAGATTTGTCAAAAGGATCAAAAGGTTTATGTTTATCTAACATTTCACTGTTCACACAAAGGTAAACAAGTAAATGGACCAAAAATTGAAATGTCAAAGTCTGAGGTCGAACTGTTTCAAATCAATCTAATCTAGGAATTTAAAAGTTGCTAGGTCTTTTGGCCAAATGCGGCTTCAAAAGCTAGGCTCAAACAAGGCATGTGCTAGGACTCTTGGCCAAATGGTGTCAAAAGCTAGACTTTGAAAATAGATGAAAGTTTTAATCTAACGAATTTGAAACACTTCTAACAAACACTAGGCATTTGATTCTTGGACATGAACTTGATCAACTAGGTATAAGGTATGAAACAAAAGGCACTTTAGAAATAGCTTATTTTACCACAAAAAAATGGTATAAAACTTGGTTTTTTTGATAAATAAGATAGACAAAGGTGATTAGTATAACTATTTTTAGACAAAAGATCACAAAAGTACACTTGGATCGGTCTAAAAATGTAGGAATAAATTTTGAAATCTATGCAAGAGGGTCTATGAAATAATATTTGAATTGTTTTGGGTAGCATAATGATGTTATACTACTTAAAAGGCATGACAAAAAGGTTTGTTTAAAAAACTTTCCAAGGCAAAGACATTTTCCTACAATTTTTACAGCACAACACTACCTTTCTTGATTAAAAATGTTGTGGTGCATAGACTTAAATTGCAAATGTTTATCACAAAATGACTTAAGTATATCAAATGATGATAATGATTATGAGTATTGAAACTAACTTTAACCTAAATTGGAAATTAAACCTAAGTTCCCTCAAGTTTAGTGCAAATGGTGAACCCACTTAACACATCAACCCTATAAACTTGTAAAAGTGTAATTCTAAATTTAGATTATAAGTGAAGGGATTAAACAACTTTGGTAAAGGTCTAGACTCAATTGGGTAGCATAATTGTGCCAAAGTGGATGATATGAATCTCAAGCTTTTGATGAACTTTTGAACAAGGCAAATTGATGAGCATAATTCCTCTCTATTTAAAGGAAAATTTGGACTATGTATTTGGTTTGGATTGTTTGCTTACACCAAGTTATGACTCCAAACAAGACTTTAAACTAAGACAAGACCAACTAATTAATCGTTCTTAGATCCTAGACTAACAAGTTGCTTGGTATTGTTGGAATCCATTAATATACATCATTATGAGAAGATTTTTAAGTGTTCATCTAAAAGTAAATTCACATTATATAGTAGGGTTTTCACACCCCCCTTCTCTCAAATGACAGTACTACGATATGGACCTTGAGGCACACCTTGCACCGATAATAGTTCTATGAAAAGTGGAGATTTATCTAAGATCTAACAAGTTTTTGAATGATCTAGGGGAATCAATTGCACAATGACTTTCACACCAAACAATGCAAAATAAAAGCATAGATTTTGGGTCCATATCACTTGGCTTGTTACAAAAAGGTCTAATCCTTTTTGCAACCACTACATCCTGTTATTGACTCAGTGTAGTGTGATGTCCAAAGTGCCACTACGTCTCATGTGTAACTCTAAGGGAGCCAAATGAATTCAATGTTGGGAGATGAAACCTTGGGTCAAAGCTTCCCTAAAGAACTTTGTAGGAGGTGATGAAGTCCCCCTCACAAGCCAAGTTTGCATAAAAATAAAGAAAGCATGAAATATAAAAACTTTAGGGTCATTTTCAAGGTCACCCAAACTTTGATAAGTTTTTAGGGAGTGATTTAGATGACTTTCTTTCTAAGCCTTGGACTAAGCTATTTATAATAGGAATGACACTTTTGATTCTAAGGGTTCCCTATAGGGGGCAAATGGAAGAGCATACACATAACATTCCTCTTTATTCCAAACAAATATTTGATTAAACAACTATTGAAAACAAGAATTGACAAGTGTGTTCAATTTCAAACCCAAAATGAAAGATTTGGTGCTGTTCATTTGACCCCTTGGTCTTAGTTGCAAACTTTGAAAACATTCACCAAAACATCTAAATTCTTTGTTAAACACCAAAATAAGGTTCCTAATTGATTTCTAAGCATGAAATGGTGATTTAAACATATTTTGAATAAATATCTAGCTTGGTCCTACAACAAAAATGTCAGCATGTCATTTAGCTTTAAAGCTCTTTTTGGTTTAAAACAATAAACTTTGGAAAAATAGCTCTTAGGTATGTGTTTTTAGAAAAACATAGTGACCAACATCGGTTATTACAACTAACGATGGTTACCTTGGCTAACCAAAATCTAACCGATGTCAGTTAAGCCATGTAACCGATGTTGGTCTTACTTACCGATGTCGGTTATTGTGTAAAACTATGGCAACCAAAAATGGCAAATTAAAGTTATAAAATTAATTTTCAAGAGTTTTAAAGGTCCAAATAAATATTTTAGAGTTGAAAAATGATCTTCTTTAGGTGTGAGGTGCATCTAGTCCCACTGGGCATGCCATTATGTGATTTAGGAATTTGACTCAAGAGAGGATGGTAAGTATGGTGTTAGTCCCAAAATGAAAACTAAATGAAATAAACACACTAATAACATAACATATCTAGGCCTCGACACTAGGGAGAGCTTAGTTAACAAAAAAAAATGACAAACACAACTAAAAAGTAAGGAATATAATACAAGAATTCCTTCACCTTCCTTGGATGATCCAAATGCCTTTGTAGTAGTGGCTTGCTCAGTTTGTGCTCATGAAGTCCTCAGCCATGGAAGCTTGGCTACCTCTATCTCTCCTTGGAAACTTTGGATTGTGGCTTGGCTTGGATTGGAATAATTTTGGCATGGTAACACTAATTTCAATGGATCCTTGAAGATATTTGTGCATTATAACTTTGCACCAAAATAGCTTAGAAATGATGTTCATAGACTCTCTATTTATAGATTTTTTAAAATGTCTAGAATCAACCTAAATCATCCATCTCAAGATTGAGATGTGTGGTTGAGGATTGATTAAATTTTTGAAATTAAGTTTTTAATTATTCTCATCATGATATTGGAAAAGGGGAAAATTAAGAGGCATGGAGGGCATTGATGAGGCATGGAGGGCATGAATCCTGATATTTGTGGCATTTATGGCCTAGGGATGGCTTCCTAAGAAATGAGGTCACCTGCTAATGCAAATATTCAATAATCATTTCTAAAAACAATCATTTAACAAGTTTCCATGGAATTATTAATTATGCCTTGATTTGGGTTAATTAGCTCTTAAGCATGATTAAGCACTTTGTGCACAAATTACTCAAATTGATCAAAATGCCTTATTATTGGTCTAAAATTTGACTGTATTCAAATTGGAAGTCCATGTTATATGCATTGGAATATCTATTCCATTTAGGATGTTACTGAAAACAAATAATAAAGGCATATATCTTATACAAAAGATTTGATAGGAAAGAGCAATCCAGAGTACCCATATACAAAATTGACATTTTGACTTGAACTGATCTAATCAAAGTTAGCTAGCCCATAAATTGCATTGCCCTATTTAGAGATACCTTGGCCAAAATCAGCACTTGAATATGTTAGTTTCATATCATTTAGCATGTTTTAGTGTTTTTAGGCCAAATTGTGCATTTTGGGTGGAAATTGGCCAAAACCCTTATTGGAGGTTATCAGTGGCCAGTTTTAGGTGTCTACATGTAGGAGATCATTAATGTATAAATATATCTCAATTTTGAATAAAACACATCCTAAACATATTTTGTAATGATTTGAAGATACATAGAATCAAATATATTTGAGTTTATTTTACTGTATTTTCCTGTGGTTGTATGTAGATCTATATTATCCTTATTACTACATTCCTTGACAAATAATCCTTCTAATAATAGAGCTTCACATTCATGACAAGTTTCACAAATGACAAATTAAAAATTATCATTTTTATATTCTATCAACTACCTATTAAGTATATCAATGATGTGTTTGATTACTATTAGCTATTCATCATGTCGATGACTTAACAAGTTTGGATAAAATAGCCATTATTTTATCCACTTTAACTATCAATTTTAGTTATTCACCAAAATAACTACCAAATTTATTTATCAAAACACATATATTATGCATTAAAATTTTACTAATTTCTAGGTGATCATATCCATAAGTATCAAGCATTGATCCTTGAGCTTATTTACCTCCACACTCCAAATTATCATGGTGAATCCACTATGACCATCCATAAATGTATGAGTTATTTTGAACTCAAAACACATTGACCATGGTTCAAAAAACAACTCACCATGCTACCTTATACCCCACCTTTATATCTTAGCACATCCCCATGGGACTATTGAATGTATTATACAATGCATTGCTACATAATTTATGTCGTGTTTGATATTATAACTTTGGTTTCAAAAAATGGAATATGAAACTTAGATATCAACACTATGTGATTTATTATTTGCAATGAGATTCAAAATAATATGAGTAATATGCCTAGAAACATGTGCTAATATTTTTTAATACAAACTACATCACAATAAAAATTTATTATAAATATACTAATGATTTGTTCATGTATGAATTATCTACAACTCAACTGCTTCTAGATATTATCATGTGATAATCTCATTATTTTGAAAACATGAGAAGTGAAAACAACATAAAAAATAATATGTATTTACCTTATTACTTTATTATGCATATCAAATCAATATAAATTGGAATGTAATTATTTGCAACTGAAATAAAAATTTAAACTACACAACTATCATTGTTTACAATGATCAAATCTAAAATCATGTCAACTATACTATGAGCAACTACAAAGAATGCATCCCATGATAAGACTAAATATATCATTTAATTCATGTGATACTTATGCAATCAAATCAATTTATTAACATTAAGATTAATAAATATTATTCAAAGTTGTAATTTCATAACTACATACAAACAGAAAAAATGAACATTCAAATGAATACAAATGAGTTGGCCCCCATCAGTAGTTTTATATTTCATGACTCAAGTCATCAATATGATAGTGTTTCTATTCAAATTTTGCTTTTTCAGATTCAAGAGAGAGAAGAAACTAAAGAGATAATGGACAAGGCATGTGAAGTACCTGGATGAAGATCGTGCACCGTAATCCAGACGTTTGTGAGCACCCCTCTTTGGCTGTGGAGGAATGACACCTGCAAAGAAAAAGAACTTGGACAAGAAAAACGTTAGATGGATAGGCGGTGGGTTACCAAGCGAAAGCTTGTTCCCGGAAGTGTGAAAACTTCCTCAAGGGAGGTCAACCCACTGATAACAGACAGATAAAGACCAAGGAAATACAGAATGCCAGGATACAGAAGTGATAAACAAATTAAAAAGGAAAGAAAAGACAAAATGATTACCTGAAGGAGCTGTCGGGCTGATGACAGTCGCCGAGGTCGGAAATGTTGCCGCTGTCGATTATCTGGTCTGCCGACGTCGGTTGGGGAAGTGACAGGCGTCGGTCGGGATTGTGGCCTGTGGTCGGGTCTGGTTTGGTTTCTGGACTGTGAACGGGTCCGGTTTATGAACAGGGGCGAGACAGAGTTCGGAGACGAATTTGGATGGACTGGGGAATGGGCTAGTTCTGATTAGGTGCCCTGTATAGGGTCTTTGTTGATAGGGGGATGAGGAAGTTGCCTGGGATTGTATAGAAAAGGGGACAGTGTGAGAGGAAGATGCACAGAGGACAGGGCCTGAGAAGGCTTTTCAGCCTCTCAGAGGGAAGAATAGAGGGAGCAGGAAACAGCCGATATACCAGATAACTAGAAGCTAAAGAAATGAAACGAAATGAAATAACAGACTGTGCTTACCTTTTTGTTTACCGAATGAAGAGTGGGAGAGTTGTTGTTGGAGCCACAGAAGGCTTGTTGCAAGAGGAGATTCCTGGTCTAGAGCCTTTGTACCTGTTGCTGTTGTTGCACGAGGTCCAAATGGAGAAGAGACGAATGCCAAAATGCCAAGAGAATTCTGTTTGCGAGCTCAAGGGTCCAGGGGCTGCAACGGATGTAGAAAGGGGTAATGAAGGCTGCCGACGCTGGCAGTTTTGCCGACGTCGGCCGAAGGGTCGCCGACGTCGGCGGTGGCAGAATGGGGACAGAGGCTAAAAATAGCCTCTGCCCATTCTTGCACGCCGCCGAGCGAGGGGTTGTGGGAAGAACAATTATAAGGACACTTAAATGGGCGTGGGGGGGAAGATAATGAGGAGATTTGACATAATAAATGCTAGGGGGAAGGTGGAGGGATTCAAGGGAGGATCCAAGGTGGCAAGGGTGGGGTGGAAAGGGGGCCACTTTAAAATATTTAAGTTATTTTAATCATATGAAGGCCAAGGGTTAGGATATAGGTTTAAGGCGAACAAGGGGGAGGACCAAGGTGCAGACACGTTTGCGGTGTCTACATTTGCCCCTTTTTGTCTTGTTGGTTGTTCTTGACGAACTGCAAGACAAAAATAGGAGTTGGTTGCCCCAGGAAAAGGATGAGGTGTTCCCCCCTCAAAGCGATAGTCGAGAGAAGGGAACCGAAGATCGAGTGTCAATTTGATAGAGAAACGAATAGAAGAGAGTGAGTGAAGACGCTGCAGTAGTCGTGATTACGCGTAGTCCACTTCACGGGAGGGTCGGGTCAAATTGTCGCATGGTCAAGGAGTGCCAAAATTGAAGTAACCGGGCCCCAGCATTTAGTCATCTGCTGATCGGGTCACTCAATCTAAGCCAAAGCTCCAAATGGTCATCGTGTTCTAGGTATCCCAGGCTCAGGAAGTGCTCCCAGAGACACGAAAAAGCCACAAGTAGTAGGGCTCAACTGGCTCGTGATCCTATACTTGCGAAGGGTCAAAAATAGTCTGCGAACAATTCTGCTAACCAGTCATGAGGTAGCATAAAGGCAAAAAACAACCAAGGCAAACGTTGTCTTGGAAGTGGTCGCGGTTTAGGAGATGGGCATGATCTCCAATGGTTGTTGGTCGAGTCGAATTGAGATAGTTGGTCCATTAAATGGACGGACGAAGGAGTGGCCGAGCTAACCTCAGAAGACCCCATGTCAACTGAGTGCTGCCTACATAGCCCCTGTCGTCAGGGCCTCAAGCCAATGTAGTTCTCCCTAAAAGGGAGGAAGAGTCAAAGAGATTGATCGGTCTTGGTCAAGGAAAATGATTGGTCTTGGTCGAAGAAAATGATTGGTCTTGGTCAAAGTCAACAGAGTTGGGCGTGATAAAAGTCAAAGAAGAGAAGGTTTGTCCATCATAGAGACGAACAAACGGGGGTGGTCGAGCTAACCTCAGAAAATGTGTTATCTGAGTGCTGCCTACATAGCCCTGGTCATAGGGCCTCAGACCAATTTAGTTCAGACTACGAGGGTCAAAATGGTCGATGATGAGTTTGGTCGAGTGTCAAAATGATGAGGATAAGATGAGGATAAGATGATGCTGCAGCCTTTTCCAAATGGTATATTCTGCAACATTGGTCGAAAGGTCTTTCATCCCTAGCAAGTTTCCATAGTCGTGATGGATGTATGCTAAAAATGAATGGAGGTCTATTTATGCTTCAACAAGTATTGGTTTATGCTTAACATAAATTGGGTCTGGTCGGTAGTTTCCATGTGTATTGGTGTCCATAGAAACTATGTGAAATGGACTAGGTGATGCCTGATGTCATGTTGAAAATGATGAAAATGACTTGGTTAAGGAAGAGTCGACAATTGATGTGGTTAAATGTGACCAAAGTGTAGAGAAAAGATGAAAGGCAAATTGTTCTTTCATTGACAAGGACCAGAAAGGAAGCATAGATAGGGGTTATTAGAACCAAAGCCCCGTTCATGCATTACGTCATTGACCAGTGTGGTGTTAGAATGGTAATCGAATCACTTTGACATTAAAGTGAGCTCGAAGTCCCCTGAGCAGGTGATAGGAGGAGGATAGGGTAACCCAGTTTAAGAGCAGGAATAACCTTGCCCTTTTTTATAGGAGACCCTGAGACAACTACAAGCCAAGTCCATGATCCCTTTTTTTTTTTTTTTTTTTTGGTGCAGGCTGATCGATGCGGGAAGCCTACATAGAGATGTCTTTTAATGTAGTGGTCAGGTTGCGAAGCTGATCAATGCGGGAAGCTTCTAAGAAAGGTTGCTGTTTGTAGCAAGATTTAGTCAT
This sequence comes from Torreya grandis, assembly GCA_037957365.1. Classification (NCBI taxonomy): domain Eukaryota; kingdom Viridiplantae; phylum Streptophyta; class Pinopsida; order Cupressales; family Taxaceae; genus Torreya; species Torreya grandis. Next base: position 597,354 of record JARHVA010000795.1, read on the forward strand.
AGCCATCCTTCGAGGGAGTGGTCTATATTTCTGCTTTAATGTTTGAATAGCTGTCCTTCAAGGGATCAGTCTATTAGCTACAGCAATGATAGTACAGCTGTCCTTCGAGGGAGCAGTCTGTCTTTTTGAATTTGACTTTGTGACCTTGGATATGTTTTGATATTTTGATTTTGATTTTTTTTTGATTTTTTTGATTTTTTGATTAGAGTCATGGACAAGGCTGTAGAAGTTCAAGGACTCCCCTTTTATTAGGACAAAGCATCCATGCATCATAAAAGGGTTGTAAAGGACTTGTTAAATGGAAATAGGGTTGAAAGGGATGAGGATCAAGAGGATGAGGATTGCTCAAGGGACGAGCTCAAGTTACGTGTCAAGTAGACGAGTACTCGACTAACAAAAGAATGGTCAAAGATGCAACGCATTAAGAGGCTCAGGTTCTGGCCGTCCGTCGAGGGAGGATAGACGATAAGTCCCTGACCCATACTTGTGCGTGATGATAAAAGGTCCAAGCCAATTGGGGGCAAATTTGCCTCGTTTACTTCGCTCCATATTGGTCACGTGCTGATTCTCTTTGAGGACGAGGTCTCCGATATTGAAGTCTCGTTCTCGCAGATTTTTGTCGTAGGCTCGCTTTATGCGACTTTGGTAGACATGGAGATGATTGAGGGCAGCAAGATGGCGCTCATCAAGTAACTCAAGTTGAGCTAAGCGATCTTGACGAAAGTCGTCGTTGGAGAGAATGTCATGCAGGGAGATGCGGAGAGACGAGATCTGTACTTCGAGAGGTAAGACAGCCTCTGTTCCGTACACGAGGGAGAAAGGAGTAGCACCCGTAGAAGTTCGGATGCTAGTGCGGTAGGCCCACAAAGCGAAGGGAATATGAATGTGCCAATCCCTTCCTGTATCGTTGACCACCTTCATGAGAATTTTGGTGAGAATTTTGTTGGAAGCCTCTGCCTGCCCATTTGCTTGTGGGTAGTAAGGCGAAGAAAAGCTGAGTTTGATGCCAAATGAGTCGCATAGTTTTTGGATAGTCTTGTTTTTGAAGGACTTGCCGTTGTCGGTGATGATTTTGTGAGGGACACCGAAATGACAGATGATGTGGCTACTGATGAAGTTGACAATTTTGTCAGCTTTTGTGGAGACAAGAGGAATGGCTTCCACCCACTTGGTGAAATACTCAGTGGCAGTGATGATGGACTGATGACTAAGAGATGAGTGAGGGTTGATCTCACCGATGAGATCCAAGCCCCACCGAGAGAAAGGCCAAAAATCCTGAGCGACTTGCAAGGCATGGCTGGGGAGATGAAGCAGGTTAGAGTGCTGCTGACACTTGATGCTACGTCGAACATAGTCGCTACAGTCTTGATCAAGGGTGGGCCAATAATAACCCAGATGAAGGATGCGCTTGGCAACCGAGTTTCCACTGAAGTGTCCACCACAAATCCCGTCGTGGACTTGCTTTATGGCTTGAAGAGCTTCAGTGGAGGTTAGACAGCGAAGGAGGAGGCCGTCGAAGCCTCGTTTATAGAGAAGACCCCCTAGCATGGTATAGCGAGTTGTGCGCTTGATGAAAGCTCGCCGCGCATTGCTAGAGAGGTTGGGAGGAGTGACAGAAAGAGACAAGTAGTCTACAAGTTGCTTATACCAGTCATCTCGTGGGCTAGAATTGATAGTGTTGATATGGTCGATGTGAGGAGAGATGTATGAAGGCAAAGGTACGCGATGCACTGTGACAAAAAGGCGAGATGATGATGATGAAGACGGGATATGCGAAGCAAGAGAAGCCATGGTGTCAGCAAACTTGTTCGTAGAGCGTAGAACAGTCTGCAAGAGGTAATGGTCAAAAGATGCCAAAAAAAGGTCAACACGATTCTTATACCTCTGTAAAACTTCATTTTTACAGAGATATGAACCGTTAACTTGATTAACGACGAGCTGCGAGTCGCCAAAGATGTTGATAGACTTGATGTGGAGGGAAAGGGCAGTCTGAAGTCCCAAAATTAAGGCCTCGTATTCGGCCATATTATTGGTACAATCAAAGTCAAGCTTGAAAGATAGAGGCATGGGATCCCCTTCGAGTGGGATGAGGATGACCCCCGCACCCCCACCGAGTTGACATTTGGAGCCGTCAAAGAACATGGTCATTTGGTAGACGGTGTCATCGGTGGAAAGGGTAGCGATAGACTCGTCAGGAAACTCACAGTGTGAAGGTTGGTTGTCAGAAAGAGGGGCATCTGCCAGTTGGTCAGCGATGGTTTGCCCCTTGATAGATTTCTGCTGGATGAATTCGAGGTCAAACTTCGCAAGCAGCATGAGCCACCGAGCCATACGTTGATTCTGATATGGCTTGGAGTGCATGTACTTGAGAGGGTCGGTGTGAGTGATGACAAAGGTTTTGTGGTTGAGAAGATAGTGGCAGAGCTTGGTGGCGGAAAAGACTAATGCCAAACAGAGTTTCTCAGTATGAGTATACTAAGTTTCGTAGTCAACCAGTGTTCGGCTGATGTAGTAAACCGCTTGCTCACAATGATGCTTGTCTCGGTGCGCGATCATGGCACCTAACGAATGGTTGGTAGCAGAGATATAAAGGTAGAAGGGTTGGTCGTCTTTAGGTGGAATGAGGACTGGTGGAGAGACCAGATAGCCTTTGAGGGCTTCAAAATCCTCTTGACAGTCCTTATCCCATTTAAAGGAGACGTCCTTCTTAAGGAGGTGATGAAAAGGTTGGCAGCGGTCTGAAAGCTGCGAGATGAAACGGTGAATGGACTGGAGCTTCCCTTATAGACTGCGAAGCTGCTTGAGATTGGTCAGCGGTGGCATTTCGAGGATAGCGCGGATCTTGGTGGGATCTATCTCGATACCACGGAAGGAAATGATGAAGCCGAGAAGTTTGCCTGAGAGGACCCCAAAGACACACTTCTTGGGGTTGAGGCGGACATTGTATTGAAGAAGGCAAGAGAAGATGATTGTGAGAATGGTCAAGTGGTCGCGGCGAAGTTTGGACTTGCCGAGAAGGTCATCCACATAGTCCTCCATGATTTTATGGAGGAGATCATGGAAAATGTAGGTCATGGCGCGCTGATATGTGGCACCAGCATTTTTCAAGCCGAAAGGCATGACTCGATAGCAGAAAGTCCCCCATGGGGTGATAAAGGTAGTCTTGTGCTGATCTTCCGGTGCGATCAGGATTTGATTGTATCCTGAAAACCCATCCATGAGAGATAGCATCTCATGGCCGACCGTGAGATCAACAAGCTGGTCAATGTTAGGAAGAGGAAAGTCATCTTTGGGATAGTCTAGGTTAAGGTCGTGATAGTCCGTGCAGATCTGAATCCCCCCAGTTGCTTTAGTAACTGGGACAATGTTAGAGACCCACTATGGATAATCGATGGGTTGGATGAAGGAGACAGAAAGAAGGCGTTGAAGTTCCTCTTTGACAAGGAGCGCAATGTGAGGATGCATATTTCAAAGCTTTTGCCTAACAGGCTTAGCCTCTGGTTTGGTGACAATGTTATGGGTAGCAATGGTGGGGTCGATGCCAGGCATGTCACTGTAAGTCCAGGCAAAGGCCTTGCTATGGTTGGAAAGGAATTGGGCATAGTCAAGCTGCTCCTGAGCGTCTAAAGATTGGCCAATCTTTAAGACGTGAGGAACATCAGAAGAAGAAGGGAGGTTGATGTCAATGGTGGATTCATTTAACATAACCTGGGTCTTGAAAGGGAGGAAACACTGGATGAAAGAGTCATCGGCACCCATGTAGGAAAGGATGGCATCATCGTCAACGCAGTGGACAGTGTGAATGGTTGCCGACTCATCCTCTACCATGCTAGGAAAAATGAGAGGGAGAGACCTGGGTACCCCATTGAGCTGATAGGTCAGGGGTTCCAGGCGGATGGTGTTTATGAAAAAAAAAACTAGGAGGGATGGAAACCACCGACTCCGTAGGTGACGAAGGAGAAATGGGCGAGTCTGGAGGAGATTGGTCGATGGTTGGCTCGAGACAGAGGTCGAAAGGAGCCTGAGTGGGGTCATGATATCCCAGGCCATACCGTTTCTTGACATCGTGATCATTGAGCAGCTCGATGGGCTGATGGGAGCCCTGCTCATAACGTCCGAAATCGAAACCCTTCCATGCACACCTGTGAAGGTAAGTGTGTGCAAAGGCGGGGTTGCCAAGAAACGAGAAATCAGATGTGAAAGGTTGGGGTGAAGAGAGGGAATTGCCGTTGGTAGGAGCTTGATTAAGCCCCCCGTAGACAAAGTTGGTTTGGAAGTGAGGAGGACCATAAGGCACGACCATCCCGATCCGATGGTCGTAATTGGGACCGAGGTGAAGGCGTCCATACTCTTGCCGAGTTTGGAACATGTCTAGGGTCAACAAGTGATATTCCCCAAGTGATAGTCATTGGAAGATGTCTTCCATGGGGTCTTTGGTCAGTGCTTGAAGAGGAGGGGTGAGGGCGACCGCCGATTGCGAATTGGTCGAAGCTTCCGCAGATGGAGGCGGTGCCAGAGTTGATGACTTCATGGGATTGAGGACATCGTTGGGACGGTAGGTGGTGTTGCAAGTCTTGAAGGGTGAAGGGTCAGCGGGGATGGTGTGGACTTGCCCGTCATGCTCAAACTTCACACAATGGTGCAGGGTGGAGGGTATACAGGCCATGGCACGGATCCAAGGTCGGCCCAGTAGAAGGTTGTATTGAAACTCTCCTTTGATGATATAGAAGAGCTCTGGGACTGTGCGTGGACCAATGCGAATGTGAAGGATGACTGTGCCAATGGTCGTGGCAGTGGTGTCATTGAAAGAGCGTAAGATCGCGTCAGTTTTAGAGACATAATTCTTGGGAAGAGCCAACTGATTAAAGGCGTGGGTAGAGATAATGTTGATGCTAGCGCCGCCGTCGATCATAACGCGTTTGATGCGTGTCCGATCAACATAGGCAGTGATGAAGAGGGCAGCGTCTTGATCTTCCGTGTTAGATGCGGGAATCTCAAAATCCCTGAATGTGATGGAGGCGACAGGAGATAAAGAATGGACGAGGGCAGCGAGTGGTTGGGGGTCCTCGGGTTGGACCTCCGCTGCCTGCAAGGCTTGGATAAGGGTTTGACGGTGCTGAGGCAAGGTTTGGATAAGGTCATAAAGAGACATCTTTACAGGTGTCTAGTGAAGCTGCTTCAGCATGGAGTCGTGAATTGGCCCAGAAGAGGAAGACGAAGAAGGTTGGGATGCACCAAGGATAGAAATTTTAGGCTTGGGTGCAAGAGGTGGCTTGACGAAGGGATAGGTCCAAGGAATGGTAGCTTTTTCTTTCGCCTTGTCCTTTTGCGACCTAGTGGTTATATGGATAGCATTGATTTCAAAAATAGGAGGTGAGGAAGGGGTCATGTCTTGCTGGTGAGAAGTTGACGTGTTTGAAGAGGTTGGATGGGAAGGAGTCGAGGTCTGGTCAAGAGTGTCCTCAAGGAGAAGAGTGTCTTTCTCCATATGGCGGCGGATGACGGCCTTGAGGGCACAACAAGTCTCGGTGTCGTGTCCTGGTGTACGATGATATAAGCAAATTTTTGTGTCGTCGAACCAAGAGGGCTTGGACCCGAGAGGTTGGAAAGGCTTGATGGGCGGAAGGGTTATGTCGAAAGTCTGCAGAAGTTAGTGCAATATCAATGAGTATGAGCCCAATAGATTTTCCATGCTATTTGATATGCGCGAGGTCGGTGACTTTTGCTTTGGCGAGGTTAGAAGAGGTTTCCGTACCACCTTATGGGTTGATGGCGCGGTGACAGATGGAGACGGCTCTTTCTTGGTGATTGGTATCACCTTTTTGGGAGAGGGACGACTGGAGGGAGGCAGAGGAAGCAAAGGAGGCAATGAGTTTTGTTTGAAGGCCGGAGTGGGAAGGACGCTGGTCAAGGTCGAAGGATGGGGGCCCAAAATGGATGGCAATGGTGACGGAGAAGGAGGCGTTCATTTCTGTGGTCTGGCAGTCCTCTTCGACTTGGTTGGAAGACTACTGCTGGTCGAGGTCTGGCCTAGGTCCACCTTCACTTGCGAGTGAGTGAGGGTGGAGACAGGATGAACGCCAAATGACTTGATGGGTTTAGACGAGATAGATGCAGGTTTTGGTTTGGACGGGTTTGGTTGAGGTTTGAGAGTTTAGTCTTTGTCAAGAGTCTGACGAGATTCTGCCTTGGGAGGATTAGCAGCATGTGATGAGAGGGCGCGGGTATGTTGAAGGGCTTTAAGATGCTCCCACAACACCTGAGGCGTCACTTTCCTCAGAGGGAGAAGTGCGATTTTCTCCACTAACCGGGAAAATGGCTGAGAAGAAGATGTTGATGGTTGCGAGGTTGAAGACGAGATGGGTGTAGTGGTCTTAGACGCATGGTGTGGTGAAGTCATGACAGATTTAGATGAAGACGAAGGGGAGACAGGTTCTTCCTTGGGTGGAGAAGAATCCAGAAAGCGAGGCTCCTCGAGCGGGTAAAGGGCAGGGATGATGGTGCCCTCCACTTGCGGCTGAGGAGTAGGAAGGGTCGGGTCCTCCATAGGTAGTAGAAAGGAGGATGGTGAGACCGGTGGTGCTGGTAAAGCCGAGGCGTCCTCCAAGATGAGAGAGGTTGACGGAAAACTAGCCGGGGAGAGAGGTTCGTCCACATGTGATGGACTGATTGATGGACTAACCTCTTGAGGTTGATTGGGGACGAAGGGAGAGACCGTATTGACTGTTCGAATGTTGTGCTTATGATTGTCGTCAATTAAGGTCTGGACATTGTTCTGAGTTGGCGGATGATTGGGGAAAGGTTGTTTGAAGATGTTAATGGCTTGATTAGGGGGTGCATTTGGATTATCTAAGATGAGATCCCCCTTTTCAATCATGTCTTGGATTATGTTCTTAAAAGTTTGCAGTTTTTCGTGTCATGGCCCTTAACATGGTGGAAGCTGCAGAAGTCTTGCTCCCTATACCACGCAGGGATGGCGCGTGAGGGATCAAATTGTGGAGGAGGTCGGGCTTGAGGGAGATTGAGGGCCCCCTATTTAACAAGCTTTTCCAGCACAGACGCATATGATTCTCCAAGAGGAGTATATCGTCGTTGTACGTATCTTTGCTAGAATTGGCGAGTGGCGCTCTGAGATGTGGATGGCTCAGGCTGATTGGTCGAAGAAGATGAAGGTCTAACAACCACGGCATTAGCTGAAGCCTTGGATTTAGAATTGGATGATGATGGCTTAGCAGAGGAAGAGTCATTGGTCTTAGAGCTGGGATTCTTGCTCCGTAACTTGACTTTATTCTCCTCGATGGCACGCAACTCAAGTTTGCGGGCCATCGTGAAGGCCTCGTCAAAAGTGTGGAAGGTTTGAACCCTCATGGTGGAAGAAATATGCCTGGCACAGGCTTGGGAAAAGAGTTCAATAAGCTCGGCCTGGGGTAAGGAAAAGGAGAGTTGATTGATGAGGCCTCTCCATCGAGCAACGAAGTCGCTATGGACTCGTCCTCGAATTACCGGATAGAATAGAGGTCCGTGATTGAGACCTTCTTGGTTATGTTGATGGAAAAGTGATCGAGGAAGAGCTGAGCCAATTGTGTGAATGAGAAGAGAGAATGGATGGGAAGGGAGCTATACCAGTCGAGCGCAGCACCCGAGAGAGACATAGGAAACGTGCGTAAGAGCAACGCATCGTCATGGCCAATGAGGTAGCAGGCATGTCTGAATGCCCGCAAGTGTTGCTGTGGGTCTTCCTTGTTTTGAAAGCGAGAAAACTTCAGAAGCTCCCACTGGCTAGGATATGGTCTGATTGAGACAGAAGGGTGAATGGGCTCGTTGCAGATCTGCTCGTATGAGAGAGCGTTGCGCGAGCCGAAAACAGAGGTTTCTAGACTGGTCATCTTGTCCATCAGTATTTTGATGATGTCTGCCGACGGATTGACGGGTGGTGCGCCCCCTAAGTTGTAGGGTGCTTGGAAGAGGCTAGGGGAGGTATGCGACATAGTCGGTTGTACAATGTACGGATGACTAGTCGCAGGGGCAGAAGTGGAGGCTAAAGGTGGTTGAGTAGAAGACATAGCTAGGCCCGATGTTGCCACGAGAGGTTGGACTGTGGTAACGGGGGCCAATGGATAAGAAGCCACCCTGGTGTTGATAGGGGCCAGGGTAGGCGGGATAGAGACGATAAGGTTTTGAAAAGGAGTGGATAGCGGTTGAGCGGGCTGAGGTTGACAGGGGGCCGGAACCCCAGTGGAAGTGGGCCCAATGATAGAGGGAGAGGCCGCACCTGGAGGATTGGTCAAAGTCTGGTCAGCGGTCAAAGTGATGGCTTGAGAGTCCAAAGGTTGAGCTACGGATGTTGTCGATACAGTCGTAGTTGCGGCAAGAGAGGTTGGCATTTCGTAGATTGGATTGCCCAAGGAGTCTCGCGTTCGGCTATGCGCGAGATAGTGTTGCAAGGCCTTGACGTTGAGGTCCAAGAATCGTTCGAAATCTTGGTCCCCTTCTTGGACAATAGGAGTCTAGGGTGGGGTTGGACGGGTAGGAGTTCTTTCGGTCTCCGAGTTGAACTCCATTGTAGGCTTGGTCACGGGCGGGGTGGACGGAAGTGGTTGATGGCTGGCGTGGTTGACAAGAGCCTTGGCTTGGCTACGAGTCAAAACCATGCAAGGCAAAGAAGGTTCAGGTTTCAAGAACTGTGTTGCTCAGTTTCAGAAAACCAGGATGGAGTCTTTGACAGAGAAGGGACAGGTTTTAGGCTGTTGGTTTTGAAAAAAAAAAGGACAGTGACAGAGATCAATGTCGGTTGAAAAACCGATGTCGGTAAGAAATGTGGCCGACGTCGGTCAGATAACCGATGCCGGTAATATAAAAAGCCGAAGTCGGTGAAAAAACTGATGCCGGTGACAGGGGAAAGCCAACGTCAGTGGCAGAACTGATGTCGGTGACTGTGCTTTCCAGAGAACCAAAAGATTTGAAGATTCTTGGAAAAACAATGAAGAAAGCATCCTCACTCACTCAAACAAACAGATGAGAAGAGAAAAATAGAGAGAGACAGACAAGCCTAAGCGATAAATCCTAGGAATTAACTTTAGAAGCTGTGGCTTATGCCTTAGATGAATGTTTGGGGAGATTGGCTGTCAAGAAGGTCCTAGAAGAAGCAGTCTAGAGCTGGTTTCGGGTCTTGTTTTAGGTGCTCAAAAATCTGTGTTAGGGTCTGGTACGTGGCCTGGTGCTAAGGAGCAAGCTCCCCTCACTTCACGATTCCAGTGGTTAGCTGGTCTCGCTTAGCCAAGATATACCTCGCCTAGAGTTTATCCTCCGCCAGAGAACGGAGTGGGCTTCCCCCTTGGTGATGAAATCCAAGTAGGGTCACCGGGACGGGTAAGGTATCCGCTGGGGGATGAAATCCCAGTCGGGCCTTGTCTCAAGTAAGTTTTATGTTTGTTTTAGTGCATGTGGTTTGGTAGTGTAACATCAAGTGTCTACAGTTTATTCAATATGCGTCTAAGTTACTAGATGTGGACTAAGAAGATGCAAGCACAAGCAGAAATGAATGCAAAGTGTTTTAATGCCCAAGTCGAAATGTGATGTTTGTTATGAAGACAAGTTTGAGAAAGGGTTGAGAGTATGATGTTTAGACTAGTCTAGAAATGCAAGGAAGAAAGATTCGTTTTAGTCCTGCTTATAGTGTCATTGAGAAGAAAAGAAGGAGGAGAAAAGGTAAGAACCTAATGCTCCTAAATGAATGAAGAAGAAAAGGAACCCAGGAGGAACCTAGGGTCCCACCGGGCGTGCCAGAATGTTTCTATTCAAATTTTGCTTTTTCAGATTCAAGAGAGAGAAGAAACTAAAGAGATAATGGACAAGGCATGTGAAGTACCTGGATGAAGATCACGCACCGTAATCCAGACGTTTGTGAGCACCCCTCTTTGGCTGTGGAGGAATGACACCTGCAAAGAAAAAGAACTTGGACAAGAAAAACGTTAGATGGATAGGCGGTGGGTTACCAAGCGAAAGCTTGTTCTCGAAAGTGTGAAAACTTCCTCAAGGGAGGTCAACCCACTGATAACAGACAGATAAAGACCAAGGAAATACAGAATGCCAGGATACAGAAGTGATAAACAAATTAAAAAGGAAAGAAAAGACAAAATGATTACCTGAAGGAGCTGTCGGGCTGATGACAGTCGCCGAGGTCGGAAATGTTGCCGCTGTCGGTTATCTGGTCTGCCGACGTCGGTTATACTGCCGACGTCGATTGGGGAAGTGACCGGCGTCGGTCGGGATTGTGGCCTGTGGTCGGGTCTAGTTTGGTTTCTGGACTGTGAACGGGTCCGGTTTATGAACAGGGGTGAGACAGAGTTCAGAGACGAATTTGGATGGACTGGGGAATGGGCTAGTTCTGATTAGGTGCCCTGTATAGGGTCTTTGTTGACAGGGGGATGAGGAAGTTACCTGGGATTGTATAGAAAAGGGGACAGTGTGAGAGGAAGATGCACAGAGGACAGGGCCTGAGAAGGCTTTTCAGCCTCTCAGGGGGAAGAATAGAGGGAGCAGGAAACAACCGATATACCAGATAACTGGAAGCTAAAGAAATGAAACGAAATGAAATAACAGACTGTGCTTACCTTTTTGTTTGCCGAATGAAGAGTGGGAGAGCTGTTGTTGGAGCCACAGAAGGCTTGTTGCAAGAGGAGATTCCTGGTCTAGAGCCTTTGCACCTGTTGTTGCTGTTGCACGAGGTCCAAATGGAGAAGAGACGAATGCCAAAATGCTAAGAGAATTCTGTTTGCGAGCTTAAGGGTCTAGGGGCTGCAATGGATGCAGAAAGGGGTAATGAAGGCTGCCAATGCCGGCAGTTTTGCCGATGTCGGCCGAAGGGTCGCCGACGTCGGCGGTGGCAGAATGGGGACAGAGGCTAAAAATAGCCTCTGCCCATTCTTGCATGCCACCGAGCGAGGGGTTGTGGGAAGAACGGTTATAAGGACACTTAAATGGGTGTGGGGGGGAAGATAATGAGGAGATTTGACATAATAAATGCTAGGGGGAAGGTGGAGGGATTCAAGGGAGGATCCAAGGTGGCAAGGGTGGGGTGGAAAGGGGGCCACTTTAAAATATTTAAGTTATTTTAATCATATGAAGGCCAAGGGTTAGGATATAGGTTTAAGGCGAACAAGGGGGAGGACCAAGGTGCAGACACATTTGCGGTGTCTACAGATAGAGCCAAAAAAAGTTAATAATCTATCCTTAATATATCACTTGACCCATCTTAAGATCCCTTTTGATCCACTTTTAGTCATATAGCAGTTGCAAATAGCACCTAGGCCTATAGAGCACCACATGAGACCCATAATGGTGTAATTCATTAGTGCTTTAAGTCCCTACACCCTCCAAAAAGGTAATTTACATCTCCCTAAGAGGATTAGGGTCAGCCTAGACCTATTCTTAAGTCACCCTCCCAAGTATTTTTATAAGAACACTATATAAACACTACTCTCACACTCTTACACCCTAGGTGGACATTATCTTAAAGAAGCACATGAAAGTACCACTTTACATTGAGGGAAATTTCCCAATTATTTCAATATTATATTGACTTGGCCCATACATTCAATAATTTATAACTAACACAGGTATTTAGACCTCAAGTGGCCTCCACGACATCCTCTCATACATTCATACTCATGCATTCTAGCATTCACTTGCACTTGCACCGAGCACTTTGATGGGAGAACTACATTGGGCTTGATCCTTCCTCAGAGTATTGGTATGTAGGAAACATGACCACACATGGGTGTGGATCATATGTCCAACACATCAAACCCACTAACCCCTTTTTTCTCATGGTGTTCATTCAAACTCTTACAAGCATAAAAACCTAAGGTTTTTAGAGGAAAATAGAGCTATAGGAAAAATTATTGATTACACAAACCTGAAATTTGAACCAAAGCTAGAACATGACCTGATCTATAAAACCCAAAAATTATTTGGCTAGATAAAATTCTAACCAAAGTAAAAAAATAATGTCATATGATGCTACTATCCAGTTATGGCACTACTATCTAGGAAGGATTATGACACCTGGATCCTATTTGTGACACTCAGACCAGCCTTTACCTTACTTTTCAACCTCTAGATCACCTGTCTCAATCATCTTCTAGTTAAGTTCTTATTTGTATTATTTATTATTATTTTTAGAAATGTCAAATTAGGTCAATTCTATAACAAATTAGTGGTTATATTTATTACATATTTCTACCTTGATTTAATATACTCAGCTCTTTGACAACTTAATATTTGCATACTTATAAGTCCTAAAAGTTTAAAACATTTGGTGAACCTGACTTACTTAGAATATTACTCAAATCCTAACCCTAGACAATCATAGGGTTTATGTTTCCAACTTTATAAAACCCTCAACCAGATTTATATATCATATAATCATGATACTAATTACAAATGAAGTTAATTACTTTTTGATGCAAAGTTTTCTAGCTTCGGTTGCATGTTTGTTTCCTCTCATTTGAAATGAATTCAAAAATGACATAAACACATATATACATTATTATTTAAATTAGTTCAAATATATGTCATATTTCATAGCATGTTATCTTTATCTTATGTGGAATTCCATCAATAAGTAAACCCTTACACACATAGAGGGATTTAGAACATAAGATAAGAATTATGTTTCAAGTTTTAATGCCATATCTTATGCACAAGAAAGAATCTTGCTCCTCCTCATATCCATGAGGGTGATAGCTACTTTCCCTCTAACCAAGTCCATGTTTTCACTCCTACACAGGATGAGGCATGCTATTTTATTGTTACTTATGCCTATACTTAGCCTATCCACACATCTCCCCTAAAAGGTGTGTGCCTACATGTTTAATCAGAAGTAACTAGGGTTTATACTTGTGAGACTCTAAGGGATCAAATTATTAGTATAAGCAAGTTAATATCAAAATTATGGAATCAAAATAAGTTATTAAATGAAAAGGTCACATCATTGGTAAATCAAATTACATGCACATAGTCTTTAGGATATGCTAATGTAAACCATATATATGCATCTACACCTAGCAAAATTGTGCCTAACACTCTTTTATATCCAAATCATAAAGCACAACACAATGCATATTTTATAAGTGATTCAAAAATATTACAAGAGTCCAATAAGAGTTTAAGTAAGATACCAAGGGAAATGGTTAAAACTAAGTTGATCAACCTACCTCCTCTACAACTAGTGAGGAGAACTAGATATTATTGTACATATCATAGAATGCATGACACCACACCGATTCATATTTAGCATTGAAAAGGAAAATGAAATAGATAATGGATACATATGAATCAAATAGTGACACATCATCCAAATTACATACAATAGCACATGTACAAATTTAAAAAGGGTAAAATTTAAAAACTACAAAAATGGCTACCAAAGCATAACACAAAATAATAAAAGTTCAAAAATCACAATTAGAAGAAGAAACAATACAACAAACACATGTAAAGCAAGTAAAATATGCAAATATACCTCTCCAAAATGAGGCTCAACTTTCAAAGTAGTGTGGTTTTGCTCAAAAATATCTACAATGGTTTGATTATCATGGTCAAGGTTTAGGCAAGCAGGCCAAAGGCATCACTACTCCTATTCTAGCAGTTGATAATGTTGGTCAATAAGGTTTGAGATTTATTGAACATCCTAAGATAAATCATTCATATATACATTTTATCAAGATAAAAAGTCCAGATACATAGGAAATGTTACAAAAAGAACAACTTAAGTTGAAAAGGCAAAATCATGCTAATCCAATAAACATTTTCCAAAAAAGGGTTTCTACAAAAAGAGCTTCTAGAGCACCATATGCTTACAATCATCATAGTGTCAAAGGTAAAAAGCACAATCAATATTCCAAAGCACAATTTAGAAAGGTCAAATCCATAATATGAGGCAATTCCCTATGCTCATCCAGATACAATAGGAGTTAACACTAGCATTCTAGGTTATTATGATTATTATTATTTTGATGATGAACAATACTCAGATTCATTCTGTGACACCATTCAACTATAACATAGCAATCATATGGCATAAGATATTACCATTCCTATTTTTTACACAAGCCACATCGAAGTGAGTCTCCTATAAGACTCATCAAGTTAGTATTGTTCTTCCCTACTTGTACATATTTTTCTTATTTCTTGATCTTTGTATATAGTTTTATTTTTATATTACTTGTACATAACTTATATCTAAAAAATACTAAAACACTATAATATGTAAAAAACACAAATTATATGCATTACCATGTGCAGATGATTTTTGAGCTCTATGGATTAAATCATGCAATCCAATCAACTCAAATAACCAACCACTTAGTTAAAGTGATAGAGAAATTAAGACAAAATACAATGGATGAGTGAAACCAATTCAAAAGAACATTAAAATTTTAAAGCTAAGTGCTCTACACCATGATAAAATGAAATGAAAAATAAAAAGATATTGAGATTGGATTGATATACCTTGACTCATATTTGTGACATTATGATGGCATGACAAGGATATTTGATGAAAGATTCAATGACTAAATTGACATGGAGAAGTTAGATAACTGCTCATTGACTTTTCATGGAAGAGAGGAGTTGTTTAAATAGAAAGAGGAGGGAAAGATCTATGGTGGAGATTTGAAGTTGGTTGGAGGAGATCAAGGGATGGGAATTATCCAAGGAATTTAAAATTATTTGGAAACCTTTAGATTTGGAGGCTTCTAGAGAAAATTATATAAAAAGTTCTAGATTTGGATAAGTCTAGAAACCTTCTTAGGGTTAAGAATGATTAGATGGAAATTAAATAGGGATTATGTGAGTGATTAGGGACTATGAGTGTATGAGAGCCTAGGGATAGGTTAGTAGGTGGGCCATTGAGAATTTTTTTTTTATAAATAATAGGTAAATGGGATTAGGATAAGATAAAGAGATGATTAAGTGAATTAATGATGAAATGGGATAGAATAAAGTTAGTGTATGAAGAAATATTAAAGGGAGACATTAAATATATGATTAGGAAGGGGAGATAAATTAACGTGATTAAAAGGAGATAATGTCAGGATGCGAAACACCGAAAGCACACAGTTGATTACCAAACCAAGCAACTTAATATGCAGAAATTAACCAGATTCAACAAGTAACTAGAATTCAGAATAACACAGAATATGAGAGACAATACACAACTTGTATTAATAACTTTTACAGAAAATAATACAATAAAGAAGATGCCACTTCTTCTCCACCACCTCTTCAGAGGTTTCCCACACCTCAAGTGAACAGTAATTCTCTCCTCAAAGCTCTCTCTACTAGGTCCCAACACCCAACTCAAACACAGAGTTGGTGTTCACCTTACACCTGTGCTCCACGCACTCCACAAGTGCTCCACGCACTCCACAAGTACTCAAAGTACTTCAAGTAGATCTCCCATGAACCTGTAATAATCTGCACCTCAACAAACCATACTTATGGAAGGAACTGCCTTGCCTTCCTCTTAGCTCTCCATGTACTCCACGTACATACCAATGAGTACACACCGTACTCTAAGTAGATCCTGCCTGATTCTGCTCCCTGTTGTGTTGTTGTCTTATTTGATCTCCAACCTATAGATTAATAACGGTTCTATACACCTGTGAACCTTGACCTTGCACACACACACACACACCTGCAGATCAATGATCTTACTTACCATGTAGATCTCCTATAAGGGCCATGCTCACCTGATGACCAAGATCATACATACCTGAAGAATCCAACTGACTCTCCAATCCAGCACCCACACACCTGGTACTGTGGCACTAGGAGGAACGCACCATTGCTCTACCTCACACACCGAAGGAGCTTATAATTATGCTCTCTTACTCCCTAGCACTACTTTACAATACAACCATGAGTCTATTATATAGATCTCATCCAAACAATAATTAGACACCTAGTACAATAATTAGATCCGCAGTTCTCAGTCTAAAATTAGCACTAAGCATGCAAACACTTGGTTCGTCAACCAACAGCCCGTAATAAACTCGCAGTCGAACCACACAGGCGATCGATGCTGGTCCCTGTCCACCTGGGGGTCGCTGACGCCGGCCGATATCTGACCGACGTCGGTTGCTTCCTGTCTTGTCCTGTCGACGTCGGTTGGCCTGACCGATGCCGGTGTCCGTGGCACTTAGCAACCCTTCTGCACCCTCCTCCATGTTTGCATCAGTGAAGCTTTTAGCTCCACAACCTAACAGATAAATTAGATAATCAAAATTAGTATCGATTAATAATAATATTAGTGACGTTAATTGAAGTGAGTGAATTTATATGTATACACCATGCTTAAGTTTCTTATATTTATTAGACACTATATATGCTAGCTATCTTAGTATAGTCAATTTTTATCATATATACATGTTTTACTTGTTCTTGTCGAGTGCTTGCAGATTTCTTACAAGACTCAAGTCTAGTACACTGATCCAAATTTTTTATTATTTACCCACTGGGAGCATATACATAGATACATAGATTCTTCATTTGACACATTTACCCATTTGGGGGCACCCTAGACACATTTTTGATTACCAAGTTACATCTTTCTAAACTTTACATCACAGATTTAACATTGTTATATCTTAAAGATTTGATGCTTTCATAGTCCATACAATAATAGAATAGATTTTTGAGATAAATTGTGTCAAATTTTATTACTTCTCAATGTTTAGGATCCACCTCTATGATCCTTCATCCAGAAAAAATTGAAATAAGGAACAACATGACCTTACACTCCATAAAAGTTATGAAAAATTAGCAGTCCAAAAAGAAATATAGCCATTGCAAAAAGTTGTTCAAAAAATTTAAAAATAAGTGCCTATAAAAGAAGTTTACATTAAAATTAAGGATTAGAAAAATATCTATATTAAATTAAAGAATTAAGAATTGTATACATTTAATAAAACCATTATTACAAATAATATTTTAATGATATTTAAGATTTTTAATAATTATTACTATTGTTATTACAAATATTTATTATAAATAATAATATTAAAAGTATTTGTAATATTATATATAATACAAATTGTAATAAAATATTATATATAATAAAATATTATTTATAATACAATATTATTAATGTTTAAGATTTTAATCTTACAAATGTTATTGTATTTAATATCAAAAATAATCCTAAATAAATCTATAATATTATAATTATATTTGTAAAATAATATTTTTAATAATAATTAGTTATAATATTACAAATATTACTCTTATTATTACAATAAATATTATTAAAATACTTATAATGTTACAAATATTACTAATTTTTTTATTTTTAATATAATATTTATAACATAATATTCTAATAATATTTTTAATACATTAAATATTAAATAATATAATAAAATATTTTAAATTTTAATAAGATTTGCACTAATATTTAATAATAATTGTGAATAAATGTGGTTCGTCAGTAAAAGTTAGTTATAATATTAATAAAATAATATACAAATAAAATAAAAAAAGATATGATATAATTATAATGGATTCTTTTATTTAAATATGTAAAGAGCTCAAAAGACACCTACCCCATGGCACTCAGAAATGTTAAGGAAGAAACACTAGCCTCTATAAATTGTAGACACCTAAATTTGGTCACCAATGGCTTCTTATCCGACTTTAGACCAATTCTTACTAATCATTAACCATCTAACCTAAGAATTTCTAAATGTCTCAAATTTGATTTTATAACCATGCAATAAATCAATTTGGCCTATTAATCAATTAATTTGGGTAAATGCACATTGAATTAAATCAAATCTTGCAACAAATGACCAAATGCCTAAATAGGATTAATTAAACTGCAAATCTTGATTAAAGCATAATTAAATTTATCTTTGAGAAAATGAGCTAATAAATCAATTACCAAAAAGTAAAATTCAAATATCAAGAGCATCTTAGAACATCGTAGAAGCTACTCATTACTTTTGTGAGTTATTTCAAAGATAAAATATCAAAAGAATATCCTAAGAATATGTCAAATAGAAAATATCTAAAGAATATCCTAATAATATGCCAAATATAACCAAGGTTAATAAACTCGACCAAGGTTCCAATTTAACCCATTTTAAATGATTTTAAAGCCTATAAATCAAGCCTAAAGCTCTTCATTTAGGGAGTTTGGACATAACAATGTTATCATGCAAGAATTTAGTCATGAATGAAAACATAATGTTATAATGCCAAAATTCTTCCAAGTCAAGCCAAATCAAGCCACATCAAGCCAAAGCCAAGCATTGAACAAGGTGCCATGAGAAGATGAAGGTAGCCACACTCTATTGATGAACACCTTTTGAGCACAAATCTGAGCAAACCAATGAAGAAGCCTTTTGGAGTAATCAAATATTTGGGTAAGGAATTTATATTTTGTGTTTGAATTGTCATTTCCTTTCATTTTTAGTTGTGTTTTCAATTGGTTTGTTCACCATGCTCTCCCCATGATTTATGCCTAGAGATGTTATATTTTTAGTGAGTTGATTTCATGATTTTTAGAACTAATTCTATACTAACCTTCTTTCTTGAGTCAAATTCCTTGATCACAAATGACAAGCTCGGTGGGACATGATTGCACATCCCACATATTTGAATAAAAATGAATGTTAAAATAGCTCTTATTTTTATTCCATTTATTTTCTTTTATAAATTTTTAATATGTTTTTATTATTGATTTCATCATAATTTTCTCAAAATTTCATTAAAATATGATATGTAGTTTAAAAGTTATGACTCTTTTAGTGACTCACATTTTTTATTTTCTAATTTTCTGGTAAAAATGGTTAATACAGAGCTTATAAATTTATTGTTATTTTCTGATCTATTTTTTTAGATAGGTGCATCCTATACTTATAAATAAATTCCAAAAATTTCGTGACAAACGAATGTATATTTTAAAAGTTATGGTTAAAATACTAACTATATGTTTATCTGATTTATGTGTTCGGTTTTCTTTGTTTTAACTTTCTAACTTATTTTGTGTATGTTTCATAGGTTTATTTTATTTTTTGATTATTTTATTAATATTTTTGATAACCATTACCTAACTTAACATATTTATCTTTTTTGGTCTTTCCTTCGAGTCGATAGGTCATCCAAACTCAAGAGCGTATTTTTCAAGTTTGTTTGTTTCATTTGAAAAATGCTTCTAAAAAAGAGGTTATAATCTAACATTTACAGGTTGAAAATTTGATTTTAAGAATAATTCATATGTTTTTGACTAATCACACATCTCATTTTGAGATTTAAAAATAATTAATCAAATTTTAAACATTTCAATTTGGATCTAAAATGAACCTACTAACTCTACACATTGGGACCTTTGAGCTTAAAAATGAAAATAGATGTTTTATATCAAGTTGCGTTTATGCAAATACTTTCAAGTTGGTTATGAACATTAATCCAAATATTTCAATTGATGCATAACAAAGAACTTAATCAAATCTAAACTTATTTCAAACTTACATCATCTTTTGGGTATATAAAAAGAACTTAGTTCATTTTTTATGTCTTAGATGTTTTTTCAAGTTTTTACAAGATTTTAATCAAAGCTAAGGGGTCAAAATTCATAACACATTTTGTTTTGTTGCCTCAAAAGGAACTTAACATCATATTATTTTACATATTTTTTTGATCAAGTTTATTTTTATATAAGTTGTTTGTTGATTGTTTGTTTAGCAAAAAAAGGAGTTGTGCATGTATGGTCTCCCATCTGTCCCTTTTCAAGAACTTTTAGGATAAAAAATGACAAATTCATTGAAAAGTGACTTAGTCCAAAGGTGTAAAATATAAGTTATAAAATATCTCCCCAAGATTCACATACTTTGGGTGATCTATAAACAACCTTTAAATCTTTTTTACTTGATCTTTTACTTTCATTGCATCTTGGCTTGTGAGGGGGACGTCATTACCTCTCACAAGTTCTTTAGGGAATTTTTGACTTAGGATTTCATCATTTGACATCATATTCAACCCCTATTTATGGGAGTATATAAATTAGGATCCCCTCATTGGGATGATGATTTGATCAGTTAAACCATCTTCATTAGTAGAGGCTAAACTTGGAACGTTTGAGCATGTTGGACATCACACTACATTGAACAAATGATAGATGTAGTGGTTGTAAAAAGGGTAAGACCTTTTTATGATAAGTCATATGATGTGGACCCAAACTATGTGTTATTTCTCTTATTTATTGACGTGAAAGTCGGTATACATGAGATCAATCTAGAACGATCAAAAATCAATTAGTTTTAGTCAACTCCACTTCGCCACATCTTTGATAAGATTTTAGAATGTTATGCTTAGTTGTATTTGGTTATTTATATTTTTTTGGTTTAGTGTTTTTACACTAAAATTACAATAAGCATAGTGTCAAAGGGAAAAATCACAATCAATATTCCAAATCACAATTCAGAAAGGTCAAATCCACAATATGAGGCAATTCCCTATGCTCATCCAAATACAATAAAAGTCAACAATAACATTTCAGGTTATTATGATTATTATTATTTTGATGATGAACAATACTTAGATTCATATTATGAAACCATTCAACTACAACATAGCAGTCGCATAGCACAAAAGATTACCATTCTTATTTTTTGACATAAGCCACATCAATAGTGAGTCTCCAATGAGACTCATTGATTAGTATTGTTCCTCCCTACTTGTACATATGTTTCTTATTTATTGCTCCTTGTATATAGTTTCATTTTTATGTTACTTGTACATAGCTTATATCCAAAAAATATAAAAAACACTTTAATATGTAAAAACACAATAACATTCAAATATTTATTCTAGAAAATATAAAATTACAGATTGTATGCATTGCCATGTTTACATTTCTTATATTTTCTAGACACTACATATGTTAGCTATCTTAGTATAGTCAATTTTTATCACACATACATGCTTCACTTATTCTTATTGAGTGCTTGAAAATTACTTACAGGACTCAAGTCTACTACACTAATCCAGATTTGTTATTATTTATCGACTAGGGGTATATACACAGATACATAGGTTCCTCATTTGGCACATCTACTCATTTGAGGGCACCCTAGACACATTTTCGATTACCAGGTTACATCTTTCTAAACTTTACATAAAAGATTTAGCATTATTATATCTTAAATATTTGATGCTTTCACAGTCCCTACAATAATAGAATAGATTTTTGGAATAAACTGTGTCAAATTTTATTGCTTCTCAACATTTTGGATCCACATCTGTGATCCTTCATCAGGGTAAAATTGAAATGAAGAACATGACCTTTCACTCCATAATTTTTTTGAAAAAATAGTAGTTGTAAAAAGTTTCCAAAAAGTAATATAGTCATTGTAAAAAGTTGTTCAAAAATTAAAAAGCAAGTGGTTATAAAGGAAGTTTCCATTAAAATTAAGGATTAGAAAAATATCTACATTAAATTAAATAATTAAGAATTGTATACTTTTAATAAAACTATTATTACAAATAATAGTATAATAATATTTAAGATTTTTAATAATTATTACTATTTTTATTACAAATATTTATTGTAAATAATAATATTAAAAATATTTGTAATATTATATATAATATAAATTGTAATCAAATATTATTTATAATAAAATATTGTTAATATTTGAGATTTTAATCTTATAAATGTTATTGTATTTAATAACAAAAATAATCCTAAATAAATCTATAATATTATAATAATATTTTGATAATATTTGTAATAATAATTAGTTATAATATTACAAATATTACACTTATTATTACTAAAATTATTATTAAAATACTTATAATATTAAAAATATTATTAAAATTTTTTATTTTTAATATAACATTTTTATAATATTTGTAACATAATATTCTAATAATATTTTTAATATTCTATATATTATATAATATAACGAAATTTGTGAAATTTTAATAATATTTACACTAATATTTAATAATATTTGTGAATAAATGTGGTTCATCATTAAGAGTTAGTTATAATATTAATAAAATAATATACAAACAAAAGCAAAAAAGAAATGAAATAATTATAATAGATTCCTCTATTGAAATATGTAAATAGCTCAAAAGACACCTACCCCATGGCACTCAAAAAAGCTAAAGAAGAAACACTAACCTCTATAAATCATAGGCTTTCACGCATGACTAATTCCCAACCCAACACTAACCTCTATAAAGCATGACTAAGCACTTTTGGAAGTGATCTACAACAATGACTCTAGCATCCTCGATGTTAATAGAGTGTTTTGTCTTGAAGGAGTGTTTTGCAAGAGCTGGTTTTTCTTAAATTATTTTATATTATAATATTATAAATATATTTAGGATTATTTAGATATTAAATAAAATAACATTTATAAGATTAAAATATTAAAAGGGTTTTCAAGCTAAATGGATACATAGGTAAACAAATACCCAAAGCTATAAAACAAGTAAAAGAGAATATTAGTAGAAAGGACAGTAAGAATTCCTTAATAGAAAGACCAGTTGCTTATTTGCCATATGTTGAAGGCATTTCCAACAAGATAGTTAAAATTCTCAAGTGCTAGAATATTGACTCCACTTTCATTCATGTTAATAAGTGTGTATGTCCTTAGACTCTATCACTATGGATCCTAACCTTATAAGTAGAGTCTATATCAATGATTTTTCTTGTGGTGCACCTTAGATAGGAGAGATAGATGGGTATGTTCAAATTAAAATTAGAGAGCATACAACGGATATTCGTCTTGAAAGAAAAGAAAATTTGGCTCTTGTGGAACACTCCTTCAAGACAAAACATTCTATCAACATCGAGGATGTTGGAGTCATTGTTGCAGAAGATCATCTCCAAAAATATAAAGGGAGGCCATTGAAATCTTGAAACATCCTAACAATCTAAATAGGGATGAAGAGTTGAGAATTAATCATGCATGAAAGCCTATGATTTATAGAGGTTAGTGTTTCTTCCTTAACTTTTCTGAGTGCCATGGGCAGGTGTCTTTTGAGTTCTTTCCATATTTCAATAAATGAATCTATCATAACTATTTCATTTCTTTTTTTATTTTGTTTGTATATTATTTCATTAATATCATAATTAACTCTTAGCAAATGTTAGGTCAATTTTTTGGTTTTTTACATTTTGTTTGTTTTACCTTTTTTTTTGTTTAGCTTGTTATTGTTTATAATATGAAGTTATTTGAATATATAGATAGATTTCTTTCCTTAGGTTTTTATTATAGACTTTATTTTGTTTTAATTTTAATTTATTAGGTTTTGAATTTTATTAAATTATTATATTAATACAATAATAATTGTTCTATTTGTAATATGGTAAATATCTATAATATTATTTGTATTAATAGTTGTTAGAAAAATATTTTCACAAATATTATTAAATATTAGTGCAAATATTATTAAAATTTCATGGATTTCATTATATTATATAATATATTATTAGAATATTATGTTACAAATATTATTAAATTATTATATTAAAAATATTTTTTAATAATAGCTGAAATATTTTAAGCATTTTAATAATATTTATAGTAATAATATAAGTAATATCTGTAATATTAAAATATTATTATAATATTATAGGTTTATTTACGATTAGTTTTTGATATTAAATACAATAACATTTATAAGATTAAAATCTTAATTATTAATAATATTTTATTACAAATTATACTATAATTTTTATTATATATAATATTACAAATACTTTTAATATTATTATTTATAATAAATATTTGTAATAATAATAGTAATAATTATTAAAAATCTTAAATATCATTAAAATATTATTTTTAATATTATTTTTAATACTGGTATTATTAAAATCATACAATTCTTAATTATTTCATTTAATATAGATATTTTTATAATCCTTAATTTTAATGGAAATTTTCTTTACGGCTTCTTGCTTTTTAATTTTTAGGCAATTTTTTGCAATGACTATATTTCTTTTTGGAAACTTTTCATAGCTGCTAATTTTTCACAACTTTTATGGAGTGCAAGGTCATGATGTTCCTCATTTCAATTTTCTCTTGATGAAGGATCACAGATGTGGATCTGAAACATTAAGAAGCAATAAACATATTTTATCCCTAAAAACTATTCTATTGTTATATTTGGATATCGATCATCCTACACTTACTAAGATTTTTGTCAACTACTACTACTTTAGACTCAATATTGATGTTGCTTGGACCAGATGCCCCATTTTTAGTCAAAAAATGGGGACCTTCTTTTGCTTTGGAGTTTGGTCTTATACTTTCTAGGAGTTCATTGTGGTTGATGGTTTGAATTGATGTTCTTGGTAATATACTAAATGATTAAATTACAAGTGACTAAGTGGGTTTACTTTAATGCCTTTTGCATTTATTCAACTCAGTCCAAGATTTCATTTAAGAATACATTCATTTAATATCTGAATTTGCATAAGTCTACTAAGTCTTAGCCTGCTTGTGTTTTGAGACACATGTTTCAACTTTCTTTTAGACTATTTCACCATAGGTTTTTGTAAATTACCTAACCTTTTAAAAAGTTTATTGCTTATTTTCTTGGGAATTATGATCCATTTCTACTTCAATTTTGATTTGAATGGCTAAATGTTTATAAGGTCTCACTTTTTAACTTAGTCATTTTTCATGTAAATTGATGAAATCCTCTTTTAAATCAATTAAATGGCTAACCTTGTGTATAATTTTTTTTTTAGTCATTTTTTTGACCTTGCACATAGTCATTTATTTTCTAATGATTACCTGTTGGTTTTCAAATTCATTGGCTTGGAACCTAACCATTTATTTTCAAATATGTAATCATTTATGTTTGAACCTAAGTCGCTAACTATGTTTCAAATGTTTTGTTCACAGGTTGGCCTTCAATATCTTTAGGTAAAATGAATAGTCAGGCTTTGTGTTCAAAAAAATGGTAGTCATACTTTATGTTTGGTGGGTTAGAGCTTGCGCTATAGAGTTTATCCCAACTTTTATTTTGAATAAAAGTTTTGAAGACTATTTTCATTTGTTGGAGTTTGTGCATGAAAGCCCATGCCAATCAAAATGTTGAAGACCAAATGCCTTCAAAAATATTATTCAAAGTTAAGTCTTTAGGGAAAAATGCAGAGAACACAAAAATGTTGAAGATAAAACTTGTGAAGATTGAGACCAATACCTGAGTAGAAACTACAAAAGCAGTCACGTGATGCATAGAGATTCATTCCTCTTGTGCAATCTCTTCCTAAAAGTCTTATGGGATAAAATGTTAAGGTTTTTTTCCTTTGTTAAATAATTATAGATTTCAATCCTACTACACAACCTTTAGTGTGCACTCTTTGCATGAAATACAACCAAGTGATGGAATAGTACATAGTTTTAAGTGTGCAGGTCTCCTATACTTCAAGAAATGAAGAGAGAAGTGTGTGGGGAGTATTAATGAGTGTCGTTTAACCCTTCATTTAATCAATCTTTTATATTGATGTCTATCAAACTAGGGTCGGTGTCCAAAGCTATCTGCATTAAGGTTTATGGTGGTAGATCTATAAGTTAGTCTTAGGGGGATTTTGATGATTATAATCTAAATTTTACTAATGAAATAATTATTATAAGTTAATTGCTGCAAACACTTGCTGAAAGAAGAGATTAACCATTACACTAACTAATTTAGTCCTTTGCTTGAAATTAAAACACCCTTAATCGACTTCACACTTGCTTGGAAATGTAAATCTATCTAAGTACCACTTGCATAGAAATGTAAATGTATCTAATTTACACTTGTTTGGAAATGTAAATCTATCTAATTCTCACTTGCATGGAAATGTAAACACTCAGTTGGAGAGATAATTCTAAGCTAACTAACTCCTGTGCAGTAAATCAAAAGAAACACTAAGACTAAGTCACACTTGTTCTGAAAGAAGATAACTATTGGAATGTAAATATTTTAATTTGAATTACTAATATTTGAAAGTATTTAAGATATTATGATTATCTAGTAATGCAAAATTAATTCAACATAAATATAAATAAGGTACAAAAATTCCTAGTTTTAAGGAGAGTGAGCCCTTGCTCTTCTTAGAGTCAGGAACGAAGTTTACTCAGTACTAAGCTAGAATGATATTGCATTAATTAATATAAATTTAAAACATTTATAGTGTATCCAAAATTTTTATTGTAATAGTTATTCATCTCCTTTTAGATAAAAGATTTACATAGTTATGTTAATACAATCAGACTAAAAATAGTATGCAATAAAATAGGACTTCTTAGTCAATCTATTCATCCTCAAAATAGGAGATTTAGACTGATCAAGATCCTAAAAATTATTTGTCTTGATAAGATAGTTATACTATCCCTATAATAGTTTTAAGGTCTAAATATATACTAGATATATCAAGATTTAATCCTTCAAAATAGGAGGCAAGTAATTCATTGATGTGATTCCAGATAGAGTAATCTTCTTCAAATCATCTACAAACTCTTTTGCTTCTTATATTTTGGATTTGTAGAGTCCATAGATTTTGGATTGGTAGAGTCCATAGATCCTAGACTGGTAGAGTCCATAGATCTTGGACTGGCTAAGTCTGTAGCTTCGAGAAATTGAGGTCAAAATTGGAACTTCTCCAAATTGCTATTTTTTCCATACTTCCTATGTATTCTTCAAAACTAAAACACTAAAACATGTTACGTGTTAGGTATAAATGACAAAATGGTAACTCAACCTTTGGTTTGACATAAATGAGATAAAGTAGCTATTTTCCATATAATAGTTAGCTAAAGGTCTATGATTTACATAAGATTATATCCTTAGAGAGATGAAATGAAGGAAATTCCATGTCAATAATGAGCCATATTTTGGGCTCATCATCTCCCCCAGACTTTACCTTTTGCAAGACCCATTACAAACATTCAACTAGCTTCATTGGTTCTTGGCCTATTTTCCATGCCCTTTATGAGATCATATTCATCAAATTCATATTTGATATGTTGATTTGTATTGCTTGTAAATCCTTTATACATTTGAGCCATTCTTTTCCATATGTTAAACTCTTCATCATATTATGGTGCCCAATTCTGCCATTCAAGAACTGGTATGATAAACAATGGAGGTTTATAACTCATTCCAATCCATGTTTACTCTCCTCTAGAGTTTGTTACTTCTATAATTTCTTCAATAATTGCTTCAACTCTTCTTCTACCCATCTCATATTTTTAGGAGACATAACTTCTCATCTTTTGAGGGATAATGATAATTGGTCCCATCATTTCACACCAGTAGCAATAACTAAATCAAAGTTTTGTCTTACAAATAGGTCAAATAAAATAATATAGTTATATAAAGCTTCCAAATAGTTGTTTTTAATGGTATTATTTAAACAAGCTCCCTTAAAATTGTGGTCATTCAATCTCGAAATGAAGAGGGTTGGTCTGATGCATAACCCTATAGTTTTAATATGATCTGTATATTCTTCAAATATATTTTTCTATGCCAAATGATTTTTGAAGGTGGAATGAAGTGATCTCAATTGAACTCCCACATGTAAATTTATCAAAAAATTATTATGTTCATGATCTCCTATTATCAAATCATGTAGATAAAATTCACAGAGGAGATCTTGAGTATCAGACCTAGAACTGTAAAATATTTCCAAAAATGTAGATGGATCCAGAATCTTATGAGGAAGATGGCAAGATATACTAAAAATTTTCCATCTATAGAATTATTCAAATATGAATAGACTATATGCAGGAGATGGACTTCTACAAGCCATAATAATCTCTCATAATTTACAAGCATTTTGTAAGTCTCCCTCTAAAGTCTGAGTTTCAGTTTCTAATATTTGTTTTTCATTTTCCAATTTCTTATTGGTAATGAATAAAACTTAATTCTTCTATTTGATTGATTGATATTCCTCTTGAGCTTGATGTAACATTTCTAATGGAGGAATATATGGATAACTTGTCTGACATCCTTGATCAGCAAATGTTTTCAGAGAAGAGGTAGGTTGACTATCCTTAACAAAAAATGTCTAAGAAGATTTCAATAGTTTTTATTTTAACCTTCTATTTTCTTTCTCAAAACTCTTTATATGTGTCCATGCATTGACTTCTTCCTCCTCTTTATGTTTTATTATTTCTTCCAGTTAATTTACTTTCAAAGCAAAATTCAAAGATGTTGTTTCTAATTTTTATACTAACATAGAGTTGAGATGATCCTTACTTTGTATTTTGTTGAGTAGATTTGCAATAACTATTGCTTGTTTTTGAATTAATTTTTGGGCTTTAGAAAGTTCCATGGTTAGCTGCATGATAGGATCCTTGGGACTGGATGGTTCTCTTTCTTCAAATGTATATAGAGTTTTACCTTTATCTAATGGAACTTTAATTTGATAATTTTATTCTCCTATTGAATTACTTTGTTCAGATTCTAGTTCCCTTATTGGATAGCTTTCTAATTCCTCCAATGGTTGCATGGTAGAGCTCTTAGTAGGTTCCTCTATAGGAACTTCTATAGGAGTTTCTTTTTCTTTATTGTTATGTTGATCTAAAGGTTGGGATAACTATTGAAGGCTATCCAAGGTATGAACTACTTCTTGTTCATCTTCATCCAAAAGAATCAATCTTCTTATTATTTTCATCCTGAGGGCCACACTTGATCCTTCTTCTACTGTAGGAGTCAAGCCCTTCTTGGGTCTTATTGAGACAATAGTGTTTCTTTTTAGTTTCCTTCTTCTTGGATAGAGGACTAGTTGCTCAACTAGTTCTCAAGGTCCTTATGGAGGCTCTAAAATAATGAGGGTTTGAGCATATTGAGATTTGGTAACCCTTCCTGAAGAGGGAGGAGGTTTCTTTACAACTGTAGGTTGTTTTGGTTTTTTCTTGATCTCACTTTCTTGGTAGTCGTAAGAGTTGTAAGAGATTACTTTTGTGATTAGATTGAACTTGATGTTCCAGCTTCTTCCTAAATAGGTAGGGCTGAAATTTATCAAATGACTCTATTTTTAAAGGTTTCCCAAACCTTTTTCTCCTATTGCTATAAATGGCATTGAATACTATTATGCTCGTTTGAATGATGGTGTGGCACAATGGCAGTTTTATTGCTTACGTGGATGGAACAGTTACTGCTTCCACCACCATAAGTATTTGTTATGTATAATCAATAATTATTAAAAGCCCTTTTATTTTGATATTTTTATGAAATGATGTCATAATGTCCCATCATAATGATAATGATGCAATTAATTACATTGAATACAAGTATCCATTATGACATGTGTTTCCTTATCCCTTTCTTTCTCATGCTATGATTATTCCTCTCTTTTAGGGGATAGATGATTATCTAATTATGGTTTTTCATCTCCATAAGATTTTTTTATTTAAATCAAAAGATTTCTAGTTCAATAAAACATGAATAAATAAAAATTATAACTCATTTATTCTTACCTCAGATCTTGTTCTTCTCTTGCCATTTGTCCTATACAAGTAAGTTTACATGAATTAGTTAGCATACTTCAAAAGAACAATTTGAAGTTTCATTACATGAGGAAAAAAATCAATATTTCATGATCAAACTTTTTTTTTATAGTTTTTTCCCTTGACCAGCCATTACTAGTTTTCTAGTCAAGGCCCTTTCTAGAAATGCATAACCAACCTGCAAGTTGGTTTTCTAGCTATGCATTGTCAATAGCATCCCCAAAAATATTTTCACTATTGAATTTATTTATTTATTATTATTTATTTTTAATAAAATAGAGATCAATCACTAAAGAACAAGTGCCCTAGAGGAAATTGATTTCTCCAAGAAAGCTATTTGACTTTTCATTTTTTGTACAAATTCATCTTTACTAAGAGGTTTTTGATAAAGTTTAAATCTATGCCCATTGACTAGAAGAGTCATTCTATTTTCATCAATAGGCATCAACTTGACATAACCATTTTCAAATACTTCCTCTATTTGATATGGTCCTAACCACCTTGTTTGTAGTTTACCTTTGAATTATTGAAATTTTGAGTCAAACAATAATTCCCAATCTCCTTTTTAAAACTTTCATTGTTTGATGTATGAGTCATGCTAAATTTTCTTCTAATTTTACACCAATTCAGTCCTCTATACTACTTCAATTATCATTTCATCAAGTTGATTGAGTTACATGATTCTCTCCTTCTATACTTTTTCTAATTTAATTCCCAATTTTAATGTTGTTTTCTATGTTTGTAATTCAAATTCAATAGAGAATAAGGGTCTCTTACCATAAACTAGCTTATAAAGAGAGAAACTAGTTGTTTTCCAGGTGGTATTATAGGCCCAAACTACTTTTGGTACTTTATTTGCCCAATCTTTTCTGCTGGAACTAATAATCTTGGTCAGAATGGTTTCTAATTCTTTGTTGGTGACTTCAACTTGTCCATTATCTTGTGGGTGATATGGAGAAGACTTTATGTGTTGTGCTTGATATACTTTCATAAAGTAATTTATCATGTTTGACGTGAATTGGGGTCCTTGATCTGAGACCGTCTCCCTTGGAGCACCAAATCTCTGCATAATTTTTAAATATAGGAAATCTATTACAACTTCTTCTCGAGCATGTGTTAAAACTTCAACTTCTGCCCATTTGGTAACATAATCTGTGTAGACTAATAAATATTCCTTTCCTTTGGATGGGGGATCCATAGGTCCTAAAAAGTCAATTCCCCATTTCTCAAATGGTTCTAAAACTAGATGAGGATGGAGAGGCATCTCAGCTGAAAGAGTGGGTTGTCTCATTCTTTGACATGCATCACATTGTCTGACATGTCTTTTTATTTGTCTGTGAAGGGAAGGCCAATAGTAGCCTACCCCTAGGATTTTATGTATAATCCTTTGATTTGAGTAATTTTATCCTCTTGGTTCATCATGATAAGATCTGATGATGTCATAGGCTTCATTATTGGTTACACACCTACGAAACACATGATCAGGTCCAATTTTTAAATAACATTCCATTAATGTATTTAAAAGAAGAACTTTCTCTAATTAAACATTTTCTTTGTTTTCTTGAAAAATATAGAGGAAACTTCCCTATAGTAAGGTAATTATCTATATCATTAAACCATGGAGATTCTACTAAAATAATAAATAGTTATTCATGTAGAAAATCATCCTCCACTAGTTCTTCTTCACCTAAAGTGTCAAGTCTAAATAGGAAATCAGCAACCACATTAAATTTTCTTGGTTTATCTATAATAGCTATATCAAATTCATGTAAAAGAAACAACCATCTGATAATCCTTCCTCCTACTATTGGTTTGTTAGTAAGGTATCTAATAGCTAAATGGTCTGTATAGATAAATACCTTATATCCTGTTATATAGTATCTAAATTTATTTATTGCATAGACTATAATAAAGAACTTTTTTCCAATTGTGATGTAGTTTTTATCAATAGGTGTCATAGTTTTGTGATATAATAGATATCATGCATGAGATCATTCTCATATTTTTGTCCCAAGACTACACCCATTACTGTGTTGGAAGCATATATATATATATATATATATGAAAAGGTTGTGTCCAATCTGGTCCTCTTAATATTGGGGTAGTACTAAGCTTAGTTTTGATTGTTTCAAAATCTTGTTGGCAATCATCACTCCATACAAACTCACTATCCTTTGTGAGCAAATAAAACATAGGAACAACTATTTTATTGAAGTTTTTTATAAAGCATCTGTAATAGCCAGCATGTCCTAAGAAAATTTTAACCTTTGTTTGTGTATGTGGAATGGGTAGGTTGGATATTATCTCAACTTTCTTGAGATCTACCTGGAATACCTCTTACAGAAATATGATGTCCTAGAACTATTCTTTGATCCATCATCAATAATCATTTTTCATGACTTAATGATAATTGATATTCCTCACATCTTGTCAGAACTCTTTCTAAATTAGTAAGAGCTTTTGTTAGAAATATTGTCATTAATGTCAAAGGTATAGCATTGGTTATAAAGGCCCCATAGTATTTATTGTTTAAAGGTGTTTTTAATGTTCATATTTTGGCTAAAATGTGTTGATATTTATTTAATCTTAATGAATAGTTTTTTTGTTGCATAAAAGTCAAAAGAGGGCCCATGGAGAAGTCAAAGAGTCATAGGGTAAAGACAAAAAAGGAATGGGATGGATTTTACCATGAAGAGTCATTTTGAGGAATTCTAAGAGTCACCAAGTGAATACAAAAGAGGGTATGGCACATTTTTCCATGAAGAGTCACCTTAAGAAATTTGAAAGGTCACCAAGATAAAGACAAAAGAGGAAAGGATGCATTTGCTTATGAAGGTTCACCATGTGACTTTTCAAATATAAGGATTCAAAGGCCATGCAAGTTTGGTGTCATTTTCCATGAGGAGTGAAGGGTCACAAAGGGTGAATACCAAATGTCATTTGGAAAGCTATAAATTAAGGCTTGAGAAGCCATTTATAATATGCAAGAGAGTGTATGGTTTGTAATTGTTTCATATAATAAAAGAGGAGAGAATAGAAAAAGATATTGTAGAGTTATATAATGTTTTGAGGAAGCAAAATTGAGAGATAGTTGTGTTTGATACACAAGAGGGGTTAGTG
This sequence comes from Torreya grandis, assembly GCA_037957365.1. Classification (NCBI taxonomy): domain Eukaryota; kingdom Viridiplantae; phylum Streptophyta; class Pinopsida; order Cupressales; family Taxaceae; genus Torreya; species Torreya grandis. Next base: position 630,008 of record JARHVA010000795.1, read on the forward strand.
ATCATAAATCTTTACAAGAGGTTAGTGCTCTTGTGGGTTGGTGCTCCTGCAAGTTGGTACTTAAAAAAATTATAATTTGAGTTGGTACTCATTCTTATACTTCAGATTTTTCTTCATGGTTTTTTCCACGTTCGGTTTCCACCTAAAAATCTAGTGTCTCTTTCTCTCTCTTGTGTGGTGTATATTATTAGTTTCAAATTTATTGCATATCTTGAATGTATGGTTAAGTGGAGTTTGATTAATTGAAATATTTATAAGATTTATAATATACTAATTCACCCCCCCCCCTCTTAGTATATTTCATTCTTAACAGCTTCTTCATAGGTTTCTCCATAGACAGTGAAATCATCCATGTAAACCTTCACATAGTCATTAGTGAGGTCAACAAATATTGTTAGGACTACTCTTTGAAAGGTTATAAGAGCATTGAAAAGTCCAAATAGAAGTACTTGATAGGAAAAGGTTCCCCAAATATAGGTAAATGTGGTTTTATCTTTATCTTCAATTGCTACTATTATTTGGTTGTATCCACTAAACCCATCTAGAAAAGAGAAATATTTTTTCCATGCCAAATTGTCTAGAACTTGGTCAATGAAAGGCAATGAAAAATAATATCTTAAAGTGGATTTGTTCAATTCTCTATAATCTACACACACACACATCATTTACCATTATTTTTTAGTACAAATACCAATGGTGAAACCCACTAGCTGTCTGAAATGGGGTAAATAAATACTACATCTAGCAATTTTTGAATTTTTGTTTTGACTATATCTTTCAATGCTAGATCATTCTTTTTTGTGGTTGTCTTAATAATTTTATTTATTTTATTTATATATTATGTGTACATACACTTAGATGAATTCCCTTCATATTAGTGTAATCCCAAGAAAAATCATTGGTGTGTCATTCTAAGACTTCAAAAAGTTGATCCTCTTCATCATTTGTCAGCCAACTATTGATGTTTAAGACTTTTCCTGGTAACACCATGAGAGGTTTAGTGTCTGGATGATTAGGTTCCACTTGCTTAAATTAAATCATTAATGAATTCAAAGTACATGGATGAGGAAGTAGCATATATAATGTAGTTATGTTTTCAACAAATCTTTTTCTATGAGGAATAGCTCTTTTTAATGGGCAATGGAATGCACTCAAGAAATGGGTCTATTGTGTTTCTAACCAATTCCAAATATTTACCTGAATTAGCCTATGATTATATTATGAAGAATAAGAAAAAAGGTTGAGAGAATATGTCCCAAGAACATCTGAAGAGTCTATAGATTTTGGACTGGCTAAGTCCATAGATTATGGACTGACAAAGTCCATAGATTCTAGATTGGTTAAGTTTGTAGATTCTAAACTGACAGAGATTTATACTGAATGGTCATATTCTTCATAACCTTGGATTAATTCTTTGCTTAATTTTCTAGATGCTCTTTAACTATAATTATATCTAAAGATGAGAAGTCATTTATTATATGTTAGGTTATGGAGCTAAAAGCTTCACCAGGATGCAAACATGGAGGAGGTGTTGACTGTCACAGTCACCGGCATCGGTCAGGCCAACCAATGTCAATCAGTGGTAGACAGGAAGCTACCAACATCGGTCATAAATCAGCTGATGTCAGTCATCTCCAGGTAGACAGGGACCGATGTCGGTCACCTATGTGGTTCCAAAACTGCTAGTTGACGAACAGTTAGTTAACGAACCAGTTGTTTGCATGTAAAGACTAATTTTAGTCTTGGAGCTACATTTCTAATTATTGTAATTGGAAAGTCTAATTATTGTTTGTATGGGATCTATATAATAGACTCATGGTATGTATTGTAAAGTGTGCTAGATAGAGAGAGCAAGGTTAGCTCCTTCAGAGGGAAGAGAGCAAGGTTAGCTCCTCATAGTGCCACAGTGCCAAGTGCATATGATCAGGTAGATCTACAAGTTGTTGCAAGATCTAGTAGAATATCCACAGGGGTTCTGGTAGGGAGAATCATAAGGACTTGGTGAGGCAAGGACAAGGGTTCTTCCAGGTGTGTATGATCTAGGTTGGTAGGTGTGCAAGGCCAAGTTGATCTACGGTATAGCAAGATCAGGTTAGATCTACATGGTAAGTAAGGTCAGTTGATCTGCAGGTGTGTGTGTGTGTGCACAAGATCTAGGTTTGCAAGTGTGCAAAACTAGGTTGGTCAGCAGGTGTGCAAGACCAAGTTGATCTGCAGGTGGCAGTAAGATCAAGGAGATTAGCAACACAACAGGTAGCAAGATCAGGTGAGATCTACTTGGAGTACGTGGTGTACTCAGACTTGGGTATGTGTGCATACTCGGTGGTACTGGTAGTATTGATATTGACTGGTGGAGGTGAACAACAACTCTGTGTTTGAGTTGTTTTTTGTGACCATAATTGAGAGAGAGAACTCTTGAAGATATTTACTATTGTATGCCCTAGAGGTGTGGGAGCCTTAGAGGAGCGGGAAGAAGATTGTGGCATCTTATTTGTTATATTTCTTTCTGGAAGAGTATTAATATAATTGGGTATTATCTCTCATATTCTGTGTTATTTTTGAATTTCTAGTTACTTGCTACTTCTGGTTAAATTCTGTGTTTAGTTGATTATACAAAGGTAATCAACTGTGCTCTTTAAGAGCAAGGGGTCCTGACAATTGGTATCAGAGCTAGGATCAACTAACAGGTGGTCAGAGCTTGTTAAGTGTTTGCTGATTACAAGTCACTCTCAGGGGTTTTTGATTGAGTGGGAGTATAACAATGGCAGAAGAAAGTATGGAGGAATTCAAAAGTAAGAATGATCAATTACGGAGTTATGGAAAGAAAGAGCAGGTAAATAAAGATTGCTGGTTGGTTGAAGATCAGCATGAAGGAAATAAAGAAGCATATGTTGCAGGTATTGTTGCATGGGTTGCTCTTATATGTTCCTTGGATAAATTAGAATCTTGGTTTATAGATTTTATTGCCTCTTTCCATGCAACCTAAAATAGAGTATTTTTCCATGTTAATGTCTTTGGAGACTTTGAAAAAATTTATTTAAGGGTTGGTGAGCCTTGTCAAATTGTTGGCAAAGGGGAAGTGCAGCTGAAATTGCAGACGGCCAACACATGGGTGTTGAAGGATGTCATGCAGGTCCCAATCTTGAAGATGAGGCTAATTTCTTTAGGAAAGTTGGGTGATGAGAGATGCAAAATAACTCTCACAGTGGATGCACTTGAATTAGCAGGTGGTAAGAAAGTAGGTATCCTTTATCTATCTGCTTGTATTACTGATTCTCCTTCTATTGTGAAGATGTGGCTTTGTAGGCTTGGTCACATGAGCAAGAAGGAGACACATGTTCTTAAGCGAAAGACAGATGTCTTTGACAAATATAGAATTGGAAAGCCTTGGTGTTCATGGAGGAGATGATGGATAGAGATCAGTGGAGAAGGCTGAATAACTCTGAGTAGGGTAGTTTGGATAAGGTTTTGATCCAAAGAGAGCTTGCGGGTAAAAAGTCATCACTCAAAGGAGAACATAGTTACCGACATCAGTCAGGTGGAACTGACATCAAATAGATAGGTACCAATGTCAGTCATGTGCAGACAGGGAAAGTCAGTGGTGTCGAGCAGGGTGGCTATCAACATCAGTCAAGAAACCGACATCGGTGACCAGTGGACACCGACGTCGGTTAGGGAACTAGCGTCGGTGATCAGGTAGATTCGACATCGGTCGGGTACAGACCAGGGTCGACTAGGAAATGGATTTTGGGTGGATACCAAGCTTTCAAAGAGTCTCAAATGCCCATATGGAGGACTAAAAGGGTAAGTAAGCCTCAAATTCATTATTCACCTTCTTTATACTTGTTGCTCACTATAGATCAGGTAGGATCTAGGAAATAGTGGGAGCATGGCATGATGAGGAATTTGATTCCTAGGATGCAGAACCAAATGGGAGATTTGGTAGAGTTGTCAGCCGGTATGAAAGCACTAAAAGACAAATGGATTCCTTGGTTAAAGAAGAGAGAGAATGGACACATGAGATGGAAGGCCAGGTTATATGGTCTTGCGCAAGCTCTGGGACAGTGGTACAGGTTTGACAGGTGTATGACAAAGCATGGCTTTAGTCAATGTCATTGTAACCATTGTGTTTACTTTACCAGGTTGGATAGTGATCGCAACATTATCCTGTTACTGTATGTAGTGGGTTCACACATGCAAGGTTTTGCTGAGCTAAAGGTAAAGTTAGTTCAGTGGTATGCCAGGAAGGATTTAGGAGGAGCAAAATTCTTTGGCATGAATTTTTCTAGAGACATGGAAGGTCACAGGTTGATTTTGTCTCCAGATGATTGTGTGAATAAGGTAGTGGCATGGTTTAACTATAATTATATCCAAAGATGAGAAGTCATTTATTATATTATCTGGCTTATCCAACCAAAGTTTTTCTATGTGGTTAACCGATGGTTTTGCAGGAGGGTACAAAGAAATGTTTTTGGATTTTAAACCATTAGAAATGCTCATGTATCCTAACCTGTAATCAATTAGTGTTGCCACAATAGCTATCCATGATCTTCCTAGGATTAGGGGATATCCTAAATTCTTGGTTTTGGGTAGCAGAACCATAAAGTTAATTGGATACTCCCAATATTAAATAAGTACTACAACATTATCTATATTTCCTTCTAATTTAGCCACAGATTGATCTACCATTTGAAGGATGGTAGTGGTAGGTTGCATTCCCATTAGGGATAGTGTTTAGAGAGTATCAGTTGTTAAATGTTGATTATTTCCCTTAAAAACACTAGAACATTTGGAATTTCCTTTCTTCCTATTGTGATTGTAATGACAGGAATACCTAGGTCTGCATACTTGGGTATTAAGACTTTTCCTGCTAACAAATCAGCAAGCTTGCCATCAACATGTATGGTTTTTAGATACTGCTTCTTTCTTCTAGGTGTCTTGATACATAAATTCTTAATGATTTTATTTAATTTAAGAATATCCCTTATAGCTTGTAGTAGGGGTACCTCAATACTCATCTTTTACAACTCATGGATCAAATCTTATTCTTCTTTGGTTTCAATTCTTTTAATCTCGTAGGAAAAGGAACTATTGGTATAGCGACATTTCCCTTATGTTTATCAGAGTTTTCCTTGCTTTTAGTATCTTTATTGTTTAGTTGAAATTGTTTTGTTTCTTCATTTCCATTTGGTACTTTAAAAATGAGAATTGGTGGTTCCTTTATAGTTTTCCCTGATCTTAATTGAATATCAGAGTAGTCAATTACTCCTACATTCATTGTGTCATCTTGTTTACTGACATAAATAGGTGGTGGCTACTTATTATTTGGATTGGATATTGTTTGTGAAGGAATTAGGGGTTGATTAACTTGTTCTAGATGTTGGACAATAGGGGGTGGTATTATATTTTATTATTGTGGTGGTCTTCTTGGTTGATTATATTATGGATTAGGATTCCATTATGTATGTGACTATTGTTGGGGCACCCAATGATGTTGTGGCATCATCTATGGTTGAGGTGGTATCATCCATGGTTGAATTGGTATCCATTCTTGTCTTTTCCATGTCATTTGAGTTGATGGCATTTGTGTTTTTTCCCACATGGATGGAGGCATTGAAACATTCCATGATGATGTCCAAGGGTTACCTAGATTTTTGGAAGCAATCTATCCTTGGTGTTGGTTTTGTGGAAAGAATCTCTACCTCTAAATATAGTTTAGCTCTTCACTGGGTTGAACATTTGATTTCATCTAAGTTTTCAAAGTGGGCAGATAAGTAAATGATTTATGTCATGATCTTTTCCTTCACATATTCCACAAGATGAAATGTTTATTTTATCCAAAGGATCATATCTAAGGGCATGTTTCAACCTAAACTTAGGACAATATATTGTTAATGGTTCTATTGTATTGGCTTTATCTTGAAGGCCATCCAATCTAGTATTCAGTGTGACCAAAATGTATGTCTTCATATTAGCAAATTCTTCCATCAATTTACCTATGTCATTAGATTTCCCTGGTCTTATTTTCCTAATCTTTGGTTTTGTCCTAGAGTAGTTAGTATAGAGTTCTAAAAATTGATGAAAGGCCAATTTTTTTATGTCTCTTCCTCCCATTAGATTTAATGCATCTCTGGTTTCTTCATCTAATCCTTTGAGGAAAACAAGCTTCAAGACTTCCTCAGTGAGTGGGTAACTACTTCATTTATGAACAAATTTAAATCTATCTAGATAGTCTTACAAGGATTCATTGTCATTTTATTTAATTTTTAAAAAAACTTCCTTTCTTTCCCATACCCTAAAATAATCTTGATACTTGTTTATAAATGCAGTTTCCATTTCATCCCATGTGTGAATGGAGTTACCTGGCAGGCCCATGAACCATCTCATGGCTACATCTTTGAGTGTAGATGGAAATAATTTTAGTTATTGATTGTCTCTTATATAGTCATAGGTTTGACAAAGTACCTTAAATTCAAATAGAAATTGGTCAGGGTCTTCTATATATTTTCTCCAAAAATTTGGAAAATTAGCAAGAGAAATGTTTTTCATAGAAGTTTGATAATTAGGATCTGAAATAATGGGAAAGGAAAAATTCCTTCCTAGTACTGCAACTTGTTGGTTTTGCTATTTATCCATGTCTTCTTCTTCTTCTGATGGTTCTTCAAAACTAGGATTAACTTCCTAATGAACATTGATTGAAGGTTGTTCAAATTCTTCAAAATTATCTTTAGTGATGGCTTGTTCAAATGCTTCTTCTAAATATTTTGCAAACTCTAAATACTCTCTTCTTAAAAATGGATGTTCTAGGTGAATTCTTTCTATAGGACTTGGTTGAGACAATGATATAGTCCCAAATAATATTTTAGGAGAATCCTAAAGATGTGATTCCATAACATATTCAAGGCTCTCATCTAAAGATGATGAAGGACTTCCTTCTTGGAGTTCTGAAGTAGAGCTTTTAGCTTTTATTTTTGGAGGGTATTTAGGGACAAACCTTACTTTAGAATCTCTGGGTTAGAACATAAATTGATTGCTATTTGTTTTATTTTTATTTGTTTTATGTTTTTTTTTATAATATAGATCAATAAGATTTAACTTACTAACACCTAAGAATATCCTCGACAATGGTGACAAAAATGATGATTGTCATTTAACCCTTCATTTAATCAATCTTTAAGATTGATGTCTATCAAACCAGGGCCGATGTCCAAAGCTATATGCAGTAAGGTTTATGGTGGTAGATCTATAAGTTGGTTTTAGGGAGATTTTGATAATTTTAATCTAAATTTTACCAATGAAAGAATTGTTTTAAGCTAATTGCTTAACACACTTGCTGAAAGAAGAGATTAACCATTACACTAACTAATTCAATCCTTTACTTGAAATTAAATCACCCTTAATCTACTTCACACTTACTTGGAAATGTAAATATATCTAAGTCACACTTGCATGGAAATGTAAATCTATCTAATTCACACTTGCTTGGAAATGTAAATCTATCTAATCCACACTTGCATGGAAATGTAAACACTCAACTGGAGAGATAATTCTAAGCTAACTGACTCTTGTGCATTAAATCAAAAGAAATACTAAGACTAAGTCACACTTATTCTAAAAGAAGATAACTATTGGAATGAAAATCTTTGAATTTGAATTACTAATATTTGTAAGCATTTAAGATATTCTGATTATCTAGTAATACAAAATTAATTCAACATAAATATAAATAAGGTACAAAAATTATTGGTTTCAAGGAGAGTGGGCCCTAGCTCTTCGTAGATTTAGTAATGAAGTTTACTCAGTACTGAAAGCTAGAATGATATTGCATTAATTAATATAAATTTAAAACATTTATAGTATATCTAAAATTTTGAGTGTAATAGTTATTCATCTCCTTTTCAGACAAAAGATTTACATATTTATGCTAATACAATTAAACTAAAAATAGTATGTAGTAAAATAGGACGTCTTAGTCAATCCATTCATCCTCAAAATAAGAGATTTGGATTGATCAAGATCCTAAAAATATATTTATCTTGATAAGACAGTTTTATTATCCCTATAATAGTTTTAAGGTCCAAATATATACAAAATATATCAAGATTGAATCCTTCAAAATAGGAGGCAAGTATTTCATTGATGTGATTCCATCTGGAGTAATATTCTTCTTAAAATCATCTATAAACTCTTTTGCTTCTCATATTTTGTATCTGCAGAGTTTATAGATTTTGGACTAGCAGAGTCTGTAGATCTTAGACCTGCAGAGTCCATAGATCTTGGACTGGCTAAGTCCATAGATTCAAGAAATTGAGGTCAAAACTGGAATTTCTCCAAAATGCTATTTTTTCCATCCTTCTTGTGTATTCTTCAAAACCAAAACATTAAAACATGATACTTGTTAGGTATAAATGACAAAATGATAACTCAACCTTTAGTTTGACATAAATGAGATAAAGTAGTTATTTACCATGCAATAGTTAGCTAAAGGTCTATGATTTGCATAAGATTATATCCTTAAAGAGATGAAATGAAGGAAATTCCATGTCAATAATGAGCCATATTTTGGGCTCATCAATTATTTCCTAATCATGAAGAGAAAGCTATAAATTCCCAATATTTTTATGCATTTTTATTTAAGGACTTCTTCACACTCAAAGGTTGAATTTCAACGTCAGATCATAAAATTCCACTTTTGTGCTCCCATGTTTCATAGGCTATGATCTAAAACGTGCACCACTTCATTAATTGATACAAGTTCTAGATATCGGGCATAGAAATTTATGAAGGTAAGGAAGGATTTCAAAATATTTAAACATTTATTCAAGTTTCTCAAGAGCCATGTGTTAATAGTCTATATCCCTGAGCCTGTTTGGAAAGATTTCATGCCTTAGTCTTTTCTTCAACTTTTCCTAGAGTCATGTGTTGCCACTCTAAAGCCTTGAGCTCATTTGAAATGCCTATTTATATTTTATCAATATTATTTAAAGTTTCTTGGAAGGGTAATGATGTCATCAAATCTCTAGGCTAGTGGGTTAGCGAGATGATACCAGGTGACACAATCCCATTGCCTCACTCTCCTAGAGATGTTCATACCTATGGAAATTATTCCAAGCTAGCAGGTTAGAAATATGATGCCACATGGCATAATCCCACTACCCTAATCTCTCGTATATTTGTGTATATGTTAGGAATGATGTCAGATCCCCATGTTAGCGGGTAAGTAGGATGGCATAATGTGGTGGAATCTTGTAGCCTTGTGATGGTTGGTACAAGAAAAATAGGCATTTATATAGTGGGTAAGAGAAATAACACCATGTGTTAAAATATAGCTTCATCACAAGATGAAAATTTTGGGCAGGTAATCAGAGCAACAAATAAGGGAAAAGTGTCAGGAAGAGGATGAAGGTGAATAAAGAAAGATGAAACTTGGGGATGTCAATGAGATGTCAAGTGTCAATTGGGGCCTATAGAAGTAGAATCCAAGTGTGCATCAAGGGAAAAATATAGAGAACCCAAGAGAGATCCACATGGTAGGTAACCCATTAAAATGGACACATTAGTTATGTAGTTAGCAAGGCACAAGTATGAAATTGACAACCCATCTAGCCATAAAAACCAATAGATACTGAGAATGAATCATTCAACCAATTTTATTTATAGAATCAAATCTTGGCCCAACTAAATTATGAATAAGGTGAAAATAATTATCTTGGCCTACGTATAAGGATCAAGAATGGAACATAAAAGATAAAATCTTTCCCTTAAAGAGACATGTTCCTAACTGCACAAAATGTCGACAACCAATGATCTCAATGTAATCCCAATTGAATTATTCATGGGTATTTATTCTTGATTCATTCCAACACATTTTTAGCCATCCTCATGATGCTATTGAATGGGGATCATTCCTAATAAGCCTCAAGTGGGTCAGCCATGTCAAAGATTCCTATAAATGCCTTATGGGATGAATCTAAATTTGAATCTACATTTGAACTTCATAGGCTTGTGTGCCTATAGAAGATCAGCTCTTATACCATGAAAATGTCTGGATCTTTATGGATTTTGAAAGGAGACATATAAAACTAGACCTTTTTCCTTTGCTTTCTAGGATAATCTCTTCCCTTCTCTTATTTTAGCTTGTTGTTGCATAACTATTTTTTGAGTCTGAAGATTATATGACTTTCTAGATATTGTTAATCAAAAGGAAAAATATTGATAATTGGAATGTTTTTAAGACTATTTAGTCATTTTTTGCACATTTTTATGGTAGTAATGTACTTTCTTCTTACAATCACTCTCTCCTAGACTCTTACACAATATTTAGTTGGAGTTGTGTTAAGTCTAGATCAAATGATATTGGTTTAAATGGGAATTCACTCAATTAGATAACTTTAGTTTCATTAATGTTAATAATAGGTGTTTTATCTCTTTCCCCCTAATAATTTGATCTTTCTTTCTGATGAGGTTAACTTAGGAATACAACAATCAGAGTCTAATTAATTATCCTGATTGATTTTATACAAATTATCTCAAAAGTTTATCATTGTTGTTCCATTATTACATTCTTGGACATGATAAAATAATGAGAGGAGTTAGCAAGTGAAGGGAATCAAATCTTGAATGCATGACCTTTGATGAATATCTTTGTTAGAGTTAATTATTTTGATTCAAATCATTAATACCAAGACCCTTGACATGGAATAGTGCACATCAACCAAATTAGTTACCCTACATACCAAGACCTTGGGGATATTTGCTCACATGAGATTAGTTTTAGGAGATGGAGGGATTAACAAACCCTACCTAATTATTGGTTGTGTGTCAAATGCATTAACATTTACTTATGTTAAAAGAGGGATACCCTGACCATGACTTGAATTCATTAGTCAAAATCTTATGCTAAGATACTTTATAACCCTTCTATCCCACTGAACCCAACCTTATCTTATGTCAAAAAATATAAGGATTATCACTCAATCAAATTTTTATGGGGATAATTTAGAAATATCAGAACTCCTTGACCATAGATTACCAAAACCAAGAGCTAACAAAGGGAAAGGAAAAGTTAAACCCATCCAATCAATTGGTAATTCATCCATAACTAAATCTACCCCTTTTTTTAACCCATTTGTAATACCCCAATATTTAATAATGACCACCATGGCCTTGATTGGACAAGGAGGCTACAATCCTATAAATGTCCCAGGTATGGCTCATGATTTCCCCAAAAATCTAGACAAGTTTTATCCCAAGTTCATAGTATGAGGTTTCCAAATATCTGAGGAACAAAGGATGGCTTAATCAGAACCTAGGTCTAGCATTAAAATGTTTCATGTAGATTTTTTCCCTATTCCTTAGGGAAAGCAACATATGCTTGGTTTCTCAAGTTACCCACTAGGTCTATTAATACATAGGATGAGATAGAAACAGTATTTGTAAACCACTTAAGAATCCTCATTTATCCTACAATCCTATATCATCAGTTTGTATATATCAAAAGGGAACAAAATGAACCCATGAGTATTTTCAATGCTCAGTTTCACAAGCTTAATCAACATTTGAAGGACCCTTATATTAAGGTTGAATTAGCTATCATATAAACCTACCTTAGGGCTCTATATTCAATGATGTCTATGTTCCTTAGAAGAACCCCATCTACACTAACATCATTATCATTGGCTTATAATGGATATATCAACATTAATCAATAGATGTTACCACAAGGTACAGACCAGGTCCTTTGCCTTCATTAGGTCAGCTAGGTACATATAACCAAAGACCAATGATCAATTAGGCACTTCAACAACATACTTTATTGATGAATACTATCCCAAGAGCCTTGTAAAATCCTAATCTGATTTATAACTCAAATCCAATGAATTAGCATCCTAATGTTATGCCTTATGTGCATTCTAACCATGTACTCCCCTAGTCAAACAACCAAAATTTTATCCTAATGACACACTATAGTAATGTAGCTACACTAAACACCATTGGGTATGTTACATCTATCAACACTCAATACACCCTTCCATTTTACTTAAATCCATAAAGCTGTGCTAGTAATATTCCTACTTAAGCACCCACAGCTAGATCATACCCTCAATTAGTTTGCCAATCTATTACTGGCATAGATTTTAAGGTAAGAAATTTGAAACAATTATTTCAAAAACTCTCTAATGACCAACTTGTGTAGGTAAGGACCTAATAGTTCTAATAAAAATAATAGTAACCAGTCTCAGGCTAGGAATTTTAATTTCTAAAGACTCAATAGGCAATGGAATTTTAGGGCTGATAATTGGAATGTGCCCAGTCCTACTGATAGTGGAAATTAAAATAATATCTCTTCCCATTCTATGCATTTCATAAACCTATCCTTAAATACTTGATGCAGATTACACAATACCAAAGACCATGTAGAAACCAACTATGTAGAATTCTTGGTTGCTTCAAACATCTTCCAAAATGAGGTGGATAATATGGAGATTATGCTTACTCCCAAAGATAACCAAAACTTATAAGGAGGGAACCTGAACATGACATTTATGTTAGACACTTATGAATTTACCTTTAAAGATGAAAACAAGTATGAAGACAATCTAGAAGAAGTCCATGCTGTCAGATAGTTCAAGTGAGGGAATAATTACCAACTCAAGAGTAAGTTAGCTAGTCCATTGACCACCTCTACTCCAAAATATAACATCCATGTTCGACCTGATGTGAATTCAGGTAATGATCCCCCCTCCCAAGGACCTCCTACCTCTTATCCACCCATAAGTCATACTACATATGCCCCAGATAATAAGCAACTTGAGAAGTCCAAACTTAGTTATGATATCATAGAAGATCTTAAGAAGACTAAGGCCAATATAAATATGTTTGAGTTGCTTCAAATGTATAATAAGATGGAATTACTTTTGAAAGAGTTATCTGGTAGTAAAGGGAAAGAAACTACTAATGTTTCTCAGGCACATGTTATCTATAAGGAAAAAACTAAAACTCCTCCTTTCCTCTTAATAGTTAGGATATTTGGTAAAAAATTACATAATTGTTTGATTGATTCAGGTGTTTTAAGGAATTTCATGCCTTATGTTATCTACCAACAATTGGGATTAGCACCTATGAATTCAAACTGGAATTTTGTCCAACTATAAAAAATGGAGGTAAAGGTAGTTGGAGAGTTGAACAATATTCAAATGTAGTTGGCTTCTGAATTAAGGATTCAACAATAAATTGATATCCAAGTGGTGAATATCTTGGATGCTTATGGCATATTTCTAAGTCAGGATTGGTCGAGGAATTTAAATGGCTATGTATCAATTATTTAAACCACATGTGGATACCTTGGCATGGTTTTCCAAACTAGATTAGATTAGAATAGGAACCCAAGGTGGTTCATATGATTAATAAGTACCAAAAAATAAATGATATCCTTTATGATGGATCTAAATTAAGAGTGTACATTATGAATAGATAAGAAGGGAGACATAATGCCCTCTTTATTAACATTCTTAGTATGCAATAGACCCTAGAGGTAGAAGAATTAGATTTTTTAGATGAAGAATAATTTTATGAAGCACTCAAGTTAGTATCCATTCTAGACATTGGTCCTACATGTGATAACCTAGGACATGGCAAATCAAATAGAAGAGAAGAATGTTTATATTCTCTACAAGTAATTCCAATCTATCATGCATCCAAGGATGATAGTTAGGAGTTAACAATTCATTAAGAGGTAAATGTTATAGCAACACTACTACTCCCTAAGACACTAGTGCTAATTATAGTCCCAAACTTGTTGACATTAAAATTTTATCATTAAAAGTCTAAAAATGGATGCGGTGTTAGGGTAGAATTGATCAATCCAAGAGGAAAGTCTTATTTGGATGCCTTTTATCTTCAATTCAATTGCACCAATAATGTATCTAAGTATGAAACATTGGTTCATAGTCTATTTTTCACCCTTGAAAATAAATTAGATAACATCAAGGTATTAAGTGACTTTGAATTGGTAGTTAGACATGTTCAAATCTAATATTATTGTAAAGATAAATATTTGTCTAGATATCGCAACTGAGTCTAGAACTTGATTGAAGACTTTGATGCCTTTGGAAGATGCATTGGATTTCATTATGAATACCTTATAACCCATTTCCCATTAAAGAATGAGAATATTCTTAGTAGAGCTAGTATTTACCCCTTCAGTCCCTAATAACAACAATTTCTAAGTCTTTAATGATGACCAACACATACTAGAATTCATCACCAATGTTGAAGTGTTTGAAGATCAAATCATTGATGAGGATGGTTGAGAATACTTTGAATTGGAGGAGGATGAGATGATGAACCTAAAAATCATTAGCATACTTAAAAGAATGGTCTCACTTGAAAGGTTATTTTACATAGACTATAATGAAAATAAAAATAAGTCCACCCCAATCAAGGGTATGTTGCATGATTCATGTAACCTAAGTAGTGCAAATGAAATGAAGAATGTGATATTGGTCACCACTTACACCATATAATAGAAGTGATTTTTCATTCAAACTCTCAAGGAATTCAAGGATGTCATGAAGTTATGTAGATCTTGAGGTCTTCAAAACTTCCATTTTGATGAACACTATCCCCCTCAGGCTTGGAATAAATCCATTTAGACAAATAAATAAACCTTTAAATCTACTACTAAAACCACTAATTTTTAAATAAGTGTAAAAACTACTGGCAGCAAGGATCATCTTACCAGTGAGACATTCTACATGGGTAGAAAACCTAGTGTTTCTGAGGAAAAAGAATGGGGAGATCAAATTGTGTGTTGATTTAGTAACCTCAACAAAGTTTATGAAAAGGATAACTACCCCTTGCCTTCATTGTATGAGGTATTGCAAGTGGTGAATGGTTCCCAAATGATTTCCTTCCTTGATGGGTACTCGAGCTACAACCAAGTGGTAATCAATTATGAAGATAGAATCAAGACAACTTTCACTACCAAGTGGGGCACCTATGCCTATAAAATAATTCCTTTGCTTGGATCAACACAGGTGCCACTTTTTAGAGGGCCATGGATATTTCCTTCAAGGACCTAATGGGTAAGTGGATTGTTTTTTACATGGATGACCTTAAAGTTTTCTCCAAGAAGAGATCAAATCATGTGAAAGATCAGAGGAAAGTGTTGTATAGGTGTAGGGACCATGGGATTTCATTATATCCTAAAAAATGCATATTCAGAGTGACTGAAGGTAAATTGTTAGGCCCCACTATCTATAAAAAGGTAATTTCTATAAATCTTGAAAGGGTGGAAGTAATCCTAAGGATCCTTTAGCCCAACACCAAGAAAGAGATGAAGAGTTTATTTGGTAAGATTAACTTCATGAGAAAATTTATCTTGGGTTTTTATAAGATAATCAAATTATTTAATGGCACGTTGAATAAGGATACCAAGGTGAATTATAATATCGAGGTGAAGATGGATTTTTACCAAATCAAAACTACCATTTCTAACACACCAGTGCTCATCAACCTTGACTATATACAACCCTTTTACCTTTACTCATTTGCATTGAAGCACTCTATGGTAGCAATACTAACACAAAAGAAAGAGATAAGAGATGAAAGATCAGTGTCTTTCATGAGAATCCCACTTAGGAAAGTTGAAATAAGATAGTTTATGCTAGATAAATAAGACTTTGACTTGATCAAGGCTATTAAGAAGTTCAGACATTACATTCTATGTAGCAAAGTGTTTGTTGTTGTACCTAATCTAGCTATGAAGACACTGATGATGCATGATGAATTGGGAGAGAGTTGTGGTGAATTGATGACCATACACCAAGAATTTGAACTAGATCTCTAGTCAATGAAGATTATCTGAGGTTAAGGACTCTGTAAAACCATCACTGGGGTAGATCCCCAATCTATTTGCTAACAATACTCAGTACACAATATCACAGATAATGTTTGGTAGATAAATGTTGTTGGATATATACTACATAATGAGTGTCATAGGCACCTAAATTCCATGCAACATAGGGCACTATGCTTGAGAAGCATCCATTTCATGATCAAATATAGCATTGTTTATAGAAGAAACCATGAAGACATATATTTGAGATGCCTGAAAAAGGAAGAAGTAGCTACAGTACTCAGAGACTTCCATGGGAAATATGGAATGGGGCGTGGTTCATACTACCACTCATCAAATACTAAGGATATGTTACTATTATTCACATTTTTTCAAGGATGCTCACCTATATATGAGGAATTTACACACCTACTAAGTCATTGCATCCCAATAATGCACTCTAATAATGCCACTACTACCAATCATTGAGTTTTGACCCTTTTCCAAGTGGGGATTGGACTTCGTGGGGGCCATCAATGCCAATTCTTCTGTTGGCCACAAATTAATCCTAATAATGATGGATTACTTTACTCATTGGGTTGAAGCCCAACCTTTATGGAATTGTATCATAGATAGTCATTCAATTATTGGAAGAACACATTAATACAAGGTTTGGAATGCCCATCACACTAGTATGTGATAATGGACCTACTTTCTCCTACATGCAATTCCTTGAATGGGCTTATGATCATCAGGTAAATCTTAAGTTTTCTTCCAATTATTATCCACAAGGTAATGGGTTATTTGAGTCAACAAACAATATTTTATTGATTATAATTATAAAAAATTTAGAAAAAAACCTAAGGGATTTGTATAACAAGCTTAAATTTGCTTTATGGTCAAATAGAACTAGGATCAAATATGCTTTAGGTACCTCTCTTTATCATCTAGTACTGATCCTATATTTATAACCAATTTGAAGATCCCTATATTATTGTTCACTAAAGAGTACCTATAAACTGATGATCCAATAGAGGGATATGTCTCAAACCTCATGTAATTTGAATAAAAATGAGATAAAACCTTATTTCACTTTAGTATACATCTACAGGTAGTCAAACATTTGCTTAAAAAAAGATCCAAAGTAAGGCCTTAAAAATATCAGATGTGGTCCTTTTATGGGATAGGGCTCATGAACAAAAGGGACAACATGCAAAATTTTATGCATTATGGCTTTGTCCCTACCAATTTTGTAAAATCCTAGGTGAGAATGAATTCTTAATAAGGTGTCTTATTGGTGAGGATGTCCCATTACCTATCAAAGGATAATTAGTCAAGCATTACTTCCAAGCTTGAGTGGCTTGAAAGCCCTTGTAAATAACTTCTCTTTTGCTTTCTATTTTTCTTTCTTGTCCCTTGTTTGTTATCTTAGGTTTTTATTTTGTTTGTTTTCTATTTTATTCCTTATTGGGTTTATCCCAAATATTTTTTTCTCCCCAAGTTCCCCTTGTTAACTGAAGGAATGAAATGAAGTGTTGTAATAATAACATAAATGGCACTGAAAGAGCCTAATTATAATTTTGATTCAAGAGTTTGTGTGAAATTGTTATGATTGCATGGTTCATTTCTTGAATTATAAAGGTCGATGATTCTTAATAGAACTTGTGGATTCAAAATAATTATTTTCTTATTCAAAACCATTTAATGCACTTAATGAAATATCTAGAGAAAATGCAACATTGTTCTGATTTTGGTTTGTTTCAAGTTGTCATGGTATTGCTAATTTCCTTTTACCTGTGGTTTGGTCCCTAACCCTCTATGGATAAAATTTAAAAATATCCTTTCAAAATAATTGAGTTAAAATGTAAGATCTAAAATTATCCTCAAAAGGGTGATCTTGATAGCCTCTAACACAAGCTTTCCATCCTAGTTGGTAGTGTAGCAAGGCCTTTTAAAGGGACCAGAGGTACTTGTATTAGGGCTATAAACATTTATTTAGCAGCAGAGCAATGACCAAACCACTTCCCCTTCAAGATATATTGTAAAATATTTTACCCTTTAGTGGTTATGACTTATGTAAATCTGAGTCACTATGCGTGAATGCAAAGCAAAAGAATAAATCACTTGATCACACACATAGATGGTTTTGACAATATTATAATCAAAAAATGAGGACCCTCTTTTACTTTGGATTTTGGTCTTATACTTTTTAGGAGTTCATTATGGTTGATGGTTTGAATTGACCTTCTTGTAAATGTACCAAATGATTAAGTTACAAGTGAATGAGTGGGTTTACTTTAATGTATTTTGCATTTCTTTAGCTTGGTCCAAGTTTTCATTTAGGAATTAATTCATTTAATATATGAATTTGCATAAGTCTACTAATTCTTAGTTTATTTATTTGCTTGTGTTTTGAGACACATGTTTCAACTTTTTATTTCACCTTAGGTTTATGCAAATTATCTAACTTTTTACAAAGTTTATTGCTTCTTTTCTTGGGCATTTTGATCTATTTATGCTTCAATTTCAATTTGAATGTATAAATTTTTATAAGGTTTCAATATTTAACTTAAGTCACTTTTCATGTAAATTGATGAAATCCCCTTTTAAATTAAGTAAATTGCTAATTTTGTATATAGTTATATTTATACTTAGTCATTTTTTTGACCTTATACATAGTCATTTATTTTCAAACAATTAGCCATTGGTTTTCAAATTCATTGGCTTGGAACCTAACCATTTATTTTTGGATATGTAGCTATTACTTTTTGAACCTAAATCACTAACTATGTTTCAAATGTTTTGTTTGTAGGTTTCCATTAAAGCTCTTTCAACAAAATGGTAGCCAGATTTTATGTTTGGTCGAATGGTAGTTGGAATTTGTGTTAGGCAAAATGAACAGTCAGACTTTGTGTTTGGAAAAATTGACTAAGTCTTTTAATTAATGTATTTTTAAAGAGGGCTTTAGGTCTTAAAAAAAAGTGTTTCGGGAAAATTTTGTGAAGATTCGCACCAAACAAAATTGCCAAAGGCAAAAGAAGGGTCAAAGCTTGTGTTGTAGAGCTTGTCTGAAATTTTGTTTAAAAATAAATTTTTGAAGACTATTTTCTTGTGTCAGAGTTTGCACATAAAAGCCTATGCCAACCAAAATTCCAAATACCAAATGCCTTTAGAAACATTATTCAAAGTTAAGTCTTTGGGGAAAAATGTAGAAAAAGTTTAGAATGCCTATTTTGAACAAAAATGTTGAAGACAAAAATTGTAAATATTAAGACCAGTGCTCAAGAAAAAACTCTAAAAGTAGGAATGTGAAGCACATATCTTCATTCCTTTTACATGATACCTTCCTAAAAGTCATGTGTGTCAATTTTTTAAGGTTTCATGCCTTCATTGAAGAACCACAACTTTTAGTCCTATTGTATAGCCTTCAGTGTGCACCCTTTGCATGAAATACAACCAAGTGATGGAATAATACATAGGTCTAGGTGTGTGGGTCTCCCATACTTTAAGTAGAGAAGAGATAATTGCATAGGGAGTATTTCCAAATCATGAATAGCATGCTTAAAATTCTTAATCTTCTTATGTACTCTTATTCAAGGACTTCCTTGGACTTAAATCTTAGATCAATTGAATTATGAATAAGGAGAGAATCATTATCGTGTCCTATGCATAAGGATTAAACATGCAGCATAAAATATAAAATATTTTCCTTAGAGATACATGGTCCTAACTATATGAAAATGTTGGCAATCGATGATCTCAATGTAATCCCAACTAAATTCCTCGTCAACATTTGTTCTTGATTTTGTCCAACACATTTCAAGATGTCCTCATGATGCAATTAAATGAGGCTCATTCCTAACGAGCCTCAAGTGTGCCAACCATGTTGAAGGTTCTTGTAAATGCCTCATGGGATGAATTTGAATTTGCATTTAAACTTTACGGGCCTACATGGCTATATAAGATTATCTTTTGTACCATGAAAAGGGTTGGCTATTTATGGATTGTGAAAAAAGACATATAGAACTAGACATTTTTCCTTTGCTTTCTAAGATAATCTCTTCCCTTCTCTTATTTTAGCTTATTGTTGCATAATTATTTTTTGAGTCTGAAGATTATATGAGTTTTTAGATATTGTTAATCAAAAGGAAAAACATTGATAATTAGAAGACTATTAAGACTATTTAGTCATTTATTGTGCATATTTATGGTATTAATATAATTTCTCCTTATAGTCACTCTCCCTCCCAAACTCTTGTACCATGTTCAATTGGAGTTGTGCTAAGTCTAGCACAACTAGATATTGGTTTAAATGGGAATTCACTCAGTTAGATAATTTCACTTTCATTGATGTCTATAATAAGAATTTTATCTCTTTCCCCCTAATCTTTTTCTCTTTCTTTATGATGAGGTTAACTTAGGAATACAATAATCAAAATCTAATTACTTATCCTGATTGATTTTATATAAATTATCTCAAAATTTCAACATTGTTGTTGCATTATTGTATTATTAGATATGATAAATTAATGAGAGGAGTCAGTTGGTGAAAGTAATTAAATTCTACATGCATGAACTGTATTGAATATCTTAGTTAAATTTAATTATTTTGATTCAAATTATCAATACCAATACCCTTGACATGGAATTGTACACATCAACTAATTGGGTTACTCTGCATATCAAGAATTAGTAACTATTGTCATCAAATTTTGTACCCTAGAAGAGGGTGTTCAAGCCTCTTTTATATTTGGGAAACATGGGAACACTTTCAGGTATGTGGGTGTACCTATATTGGAAGTGAGCCTCTATATTTAAGGGATAGCTCCCTGAATATGTCTTGGAATGCTTATCACTAAACTAGTGTTTTCTTGTGGGGAAAAGAGTTATATTTTACATGAAATGAGCCTAATATAAGGGGGTGATATACCAATATGTCTTCCACATAACCATTATACTTTATTCACTAAGAATCAAATCATACAAACTAGCTTCTAAGTCTTATAAGGTTTCTAACATGAGTGTTTCAATATAGAGGTGAGATGTGTGAAGAAACATAAGGCAAATGAACCAAAGGGTTGATTTCTCACTCCAAGGATACTCATACACTTTAAAGGAGCCTAACACACTTGGATACACTCTATATGACCTATTAGAATAGGAAATCTTGTAAAAACATGAAAGAATAAAGGTAGAAAGGATAGAGAATTGTCACTTTGCATCACCATACACAACTTGCACACTTAGACAATTTGTTATGAACTTAAAACCAAACTTGAATTAATGTTCAAAGGCAAAATACAATGTCATTCCAACAAGGCTTCACCATACATGGTATGGTGTTAGATTACAAAGGTAAAAATGGCAACTACTTATAGAACCTGAGAGAGAAGTGGGAAAATAGAATTCCAAGAGTCATAAGAACACTTGTCATTTTGAGAGGAGTTACATATATATATTAGAATTAATCAAGAGATAGACCATGCCAGGTCTAATAGGATAAATGGCCCTCCAAGTTATGAAACTCATGAAATGTGGCGTAAGACTCCTCATTTTGTATAAAAAAATTACTTTCATCGTTTAGCCCTTTTAAAACATCCCACAACTGACTAGTGATAGGTCTCATGATTGAACTAAGAAGGAGGGATTGTATACATGCTCCACCATGCATTGGTTTCATCCCTAGTCATTTGGATTCTTCTAAAAGTGAGCCATCACTGCTAGTAGTCAAATAAACTCCTCTTTTACTCACCCCTCACACTTGGCCTCAAAATTGGCTTCAGTTTTCCATTAAAATATATACAAGGGAGTTAATGACACTTTTAAATAATGTCTATGGCCTTATACTACTCAGGTAGACCTTAACAAGTCATCCACTTGAAGTTCATGTCCTTCTCACTATTTTGCTCACTTTGCCAAATTTGACTAGCTAAGATGAAGGTGATGGTAGACATACTTAGGATTTTTGATGAACCATTAAATTATCATATATATTTATATTAATTCTTGATCCTTCTCCCAAATTTTTATCACTTAAAAGTCCTTAGAACCTACAAAACACACAAAATAGTCAAAGAAAGCCAATTGGCCTATTATTTGTACAAGCAGGGAATAACTCAAGTTAATGGGAAAGGTCTCTAGAGAGTCCCATACAAGGTTAAATCACTGTCATGTTAATTTCATCTCATCTAGATATCCCTCCATCCTTGTTTTCCCAATTGGGTCTTTATCTAGGGTTTTGTAGGGTTTCAATCTCTTTTTACTCTTAAGCTTTATTCATAAAGATGTGATATTAGAGTTTCAAAAAAATTACACAAAATTAAATTTTAGGACCTCTTTCAACTTCCAAAAACTCCTTGAACCTCTATGCACAACCTCCAAGAAGATATGAGATTCCTAAATGAGCTTCTCGAGATTTGTGTGTCATTACGCATAGGCCTGAGTTGTCCTTGCACTAAAAATGGCTTTCTTGTGAACTTATCTATGTAAAAATAGTTAAAAAAAAATCCCATATTACTCTATAAACATGATCCATAGTGTTATAATTTTCTCCTAAGGTTTAAAATGACATTGACTCCCTGTTTGGGCTTTAGGCCTAAACCAGGCCAAGTAGGCTTGCCTGCATTCTTAAGGGTTTAAGATGTCCTATTGAAATTCTAGACCTTTTTCATGATCATACATGTTTTTCCACGTATGATACAACTTTCCAAACCTCCATGGAGGTTTCTAATAGTTTTTAATCCTTTGCATAATCCCTTTTCTTCAAAATCTACCAATTTACACGCTAGGGGAGTACCCTCTTTCTGAGACAAATTAGAGGATACTTCCCATATTTACCCAGCTAAATTTAGTATTGGAGGATATTATAAAATTTATGGATACTTTTTAATAAAAAAATTGGCCCTTGATCATATCATTAACCCCCTCAAATGCACCAAAACCTAGAAAGGAATTAAGGACTCAATTAACTATCTGCAGGGTCTTAACTATAGACTATGTATTGCATTGCATAGGCCTTTATATAAATTATTTGTGTTATGTGAGGGTATCCCAAGTCCACTACAACATTAAAAAATGTTTTAAAATTCCATTCATTTCTATAATTCTCTACATGCTTCCTCACACATGCCTTGGTCTTTGAAATGACTAGATTGTCAACTATGTTTTCTATTTGGGAGGGGCCCTTGTAGGTGGTCTTACATGATTTAAGCTTTAAGGAAAAAATAATATGATTATTTATAGTCCCTTAGGGTCATTATATGTCCATTTTAACTCATATATATCATGTCTCACTATTATAACTCCTAGAATCCAGCTCTTTAGTTTATTATTATGTCATAGTCAACTACAGTTGATTGTGTTGTAGTAACATGTGGTCTTTTAGATGTTGGTTACCCTTAAAAACTATGTCATATACCATTTGAAACCATTTTGGAGTCTTAAATAAAACTTTTATGTTAATTTTCTCATGTATTTAGGCTTAGTATCCTTAAAGTTTTTTCAAGAGCTTTATGAACATCTACAGGCAGGTTGTAGTTAGCCTCTTCTAGGGTATTATACACCTATAGATGAAGATAAGACCATTACCCTAAAATTTAGGATTCTAACAAGTCATTATTGTGCCATTTAACACTTTATATGACCATTAAAACATGAACAGATGCCTTACATTGTCACCTTGGGGAGTGGAGTCTCTTTGAGGTCCAAAACCTATGGATAACACTAATGAACTTTAGTGAACAAATGTCACTGTTGGAGCCTTTAAAAAACTACTTTCCACTGATCATGCACCTCCCAAAATTTGAAAATTTCTTCTCCTATGTGGGTTATATAATTTAAATACATTTGTAAGCATCAAGACTCTTGATAACCTTGTCATATGATTTCAACAAAATGGCTCAGGCCTCTATTTTTGTCTTTTAGAGAAATGATCCTTGAACACAGTCATTTCATCCTTGAAGGCAATCCTCACTCTCACTTGCCAACCCTATTTATTAATAATGATTTTCATGCTATAACTAAATTCCAAAAATTACAATAAATATTCCAATAACTTCAAATCTCTTCTAATAAACATTTCCAACTCTCTTCTAGTGCCACCTATAGTTGGACATTCCAATGTGCAGGTAGTGAGTTAAGTATGAATAGTGTGCATTATATTTGACCTTAAATGAGTTTTAGACCTATCTCAATACCTCCAAATGGATGTCTAAAACCATGAATGGCTTAAAATGAGCTATTTTATTTGTTTCAACATGATTTTCCTCTTTTAAGCACCTATAGGTGCATATCTATGGTGCAGACCAAGAAATGATTGTTGATTAACCAGTTACATGGTATATGAGATGGAAATCAGTATTTTACCTTCTTTATATGATTATATGGACATTATTCAACCTTTTTTATCTTTATACTAGTTAAAACAACTTCATTCTAATGTGCCACTCTCACTCCATGGCACCTGTAGGTGCACATTCATGGCAGACTGTGTGTAAGTGTTGCATGTGACTGCTATTAGCACATTTTTACCATTTTAAGTATTAACTCACTACCTCATATTAAAATAGGATAATAAATAATTTATAACCTTCCATCATACTTCAATGAATGATATTAGAGCCCTTATATGTCATGGTTGTGAGTGATAATGAGCTAGAATTGACTATGTTTCCCATTGAACTGCAATCTCTCTGATATTAACCTTAGAGATTGAATATTTGAAATAAGTATATTTTAATGAAATTTAAAATGAATGAAACTTCATGTTACATTGTATTTAATCCATTACATTAAAGGATGCATTATAAAAATGGTGAAATTTGAATGTAAGCTCACTATCAACACCTTCTTTATAATATGATCTATGTGAGTTATCAAATAGTTCCCAAACATGAAAACAAGAATAGGGAACATGAGAGGGGGTAGTAAAAATAATTTTGAGGTAGATTCACCAATTTAACTATACATAATAGTTTGAATAAGAGCAAAACCTATAGGGTATGGGAAATAGTGAGCAGAGAAACACAGTCAACTTCTTAGAGATGGTTCATAAATAATAGTACACCATTATCTAAAATCCGAGCATGAAAGTGAATATGACCAATTTTAACATCACCCCCTAAAGGAATTTGATCTGGAAGTTCTCCAACTGGCTACACCAACCAAAATATTGTTAACTAGTTTCATGTGCATGGTGGAGCGATAAGAGAGTATAATAGTTTTTGACCTTTTTAAGCACTTTAAGAGAATTTAAATCATGTAATTTAGTATAAAATATTTGAATATACATCTTAAAATATCCTCCTATGTGTCATTCTCTCTCATAGGTTATACACCTTGTGAAACTCCTTATTTTGTAGTTGTTTTCTTGATTTTAAGTTATCACCTGCAAGTTTTTAGTTAGAAACTGACATATCTAATATAGACTAACACATTGGAAATTTTAATAAGTTTTGGAACACTTTTCTTTCCTAGACCTAGAAAACTATACCACTTATATTTAATGCTCATTTATGACCCCTAAAAGACACAAGGTGGTATAAGGATCTAAACAGACTATGACAAAGGATAATATAACATTAAATGACATAAAATGAAACATGAAACACCTTAATACATTGGTTTTGACCCCTATATAAGTTTTTGGCTATAGGGGTTAACCCATTTTGACTTGTGGTCAAAATCGTCAATATTCTTAGTGATTTTCCAAGGGTGGCATGCTTATTATGCCATGACCAGTAGCCTAATCCTATTCATTGGGTCATTGAGTCACCTATACATCATTTTTATACACAAATTTCCTTTTAAAACACACCAAACATAAGGAAAAATGCACAAAACAAGACACACGCGTGTTCAACTAGAACACTTAGGGAACACAACACAACAAGAAAGGAAACACACACCTAACCTAATATTTAAAACACTAATCTTCAATTCCTCAGTAGAAATGCTTCAAATGTATCCCATTCATATGGATAGTCATCTCCTCTCCATTCATCCTTGCTAAATGGAAAGAGTATCTTGGTTTGCACTTGATGATGACATATGGTCCACTCCATAGAGTGTCAAATTTTGTATGTCTCCCTGGTTTTACTCTATGTTCATTCTATTTAAAAACTATATCACCTTATTGGAATGTTCTTGGAGTTTATTTCTTGTTAAAATACCTCTTCATTAGTATTTGGTGATGTTCTATAGCTTCATGATCTTTATCTCTAGCCTTTTGCAACTCCATTAATTCTACCAACCTTACCTCTATTTGAGTATTCTCAAGTAATTATAATTGATGTGCCAACTCTAAGGCAGGTATCTCTTGAGATACAATAAACATAGCCTCCCTTCCATAGACAATCACAAAAGGAGAATTCCCTATTGACCTCTTGGGAGTTATCCTATCAGCCCATAGGGTTGTCTTCAATTTTGTGTGCCAAGCTATTTGATTATGTTTTAAAGCCTTCTTGATGATTCTAATTAGATTATTATTAGTAGACTCAACCAACCCATTGCCTTGAGGAAAATACTTATTTTGAGTTCTCAATAATATTCCATTACTATTTTCCCAATCAACTATCTTAATGCCCATAAAAGCAAGAGCATTATCTAAAATAATAGGAGTACCAAACCTTATTGTGATGCTCTCATAGAACTCCAAGATATAATTCTCATTAGCTTTATTCAATGTTAATGCCTCAACCCACCTTGTAAAATAGTAATTTTATATGAGTATCCATTTATGACCATCACTTTGTTGTTCCCAAAGTCTGTCACTCATTTTTGGGACAACACATGAACTATTTTTGGTCTTATAAGACAAAAATTCTCTCTTCCCTTTTCAAAAATTGTTCTGAGCCTTCAAATTCTCTATTTTTCAAACTTTTTCAGCTGAGGGACTTTGCAGATATGTTTCTACAGACTCTGCAGGCAGAATTCTATGGACTCAAAACTACAGACTCTTAGGAAGGAATTTACGGACTCTGCAGGCTTGAAACTACGGACTCCACAGGTTCATTTCTATAGACTCTTCAGGAAGGAATCTACAAACTCTATAGGATGAGTTCTATAGACTCAAATCTATAGACTCTGTAGGTTTATTTCTATGAACTCTGTAGGTTTAAATCTATGGACTCTGCAAGAAGGAATCTACGGACTCAAAACTACGGACTCTGTAGGTTAGTTTTTGGTTTCTACGGGCTGGGTTCTATGGACTCTGCAGATACATTTCTATGGACTCTGTAGGTTCATTTCTATGAAATCTGTAGGAAAGAAACAAGCTCTCAACACATAGGCATTTTTCAATCAGTCAGTTCAATTTCAAATGCCCTTGTGAAGGGCACTTCGAAGCCAAAAGGACCCTTGCAACTTTTTTGAAAGGCAACCTTCGAGGTCAAACAACCCTTTCAGAGGGCAGGTAAGGATCAAATGGACCATTTCAAAGGCCAAAAGTAGCAAACGAATTCCTTTGGAAGGATTTTCCATGGTAAAAATGCTAAGGAATTCCTTCAAACTTTTGTCTAAAGGAATAAGCCCGATGAAAAGTGAAGGCAAGCAAGAAAGAAACACGAGGGAAGATTTCCTTCGAAAAAAATGTCCGAAGGAATTCCTTTGGACATTTTGTCTGAAGGAATTAGAGCCCGAAGGAATTGGAGACTGAAGGCCACCCGATAAAACCCAAAGACGACCCTAAGGACCTCGAAGGGTAGGTACCCTTGTGGGGGGATCTCACTAAGCAAAATAGACCCTTTTCAAGACCTCAAAGGGCAGGTCCTCTCTGGGAAGAATCAAACAACAAAGCCAAAGGAATTGCCAAGGAGGATGATGGGCCCAAAGATGTCAAAGTTGAGCATTGTGAACTAGCCATTGGGATTCAGACGTTTGGTGACATCTGCACAGCCATCAAATTTAAGGAAACCAACTAGCCATTGGCTTTCAAATGATGACAATCTTGAAGATGCCACATTTGTGGAAATGAAATAGCCGTTGATCTTTGAAGGCTTGAGAGCAGACTTGAATGCATTCAAAGGCCAAAATGCCAAAGGGAAGAACTAATGAGAGAAAAAGCTTAAAGGGCTAGCAAAGCTGAGAATATAGCCCTGAGGGCTCAGATTCTAGGAAAAGACAAAACCAGGAAGAGACAAAGAGGGAAATATCTATGCAATAGTTCTTCTAGTAACTGGAACAGTCCACAAAGTAGATTTTTGAGCTTGCAAACATTGAAGGTGCACCCTGTTTGTCTCCCTTAGAGTAAAGGTGAAGTGGATAGTTGCACAGACATTAGGTGATAGACCAAATGACTCAGGCCCAGGAGAAGACATTTGAGATGAATTGACATGCCACAGTTAAGGTAGCTACCTTGTTCCAACATGGTCCCTTAACAAATCTAGAAACACATTCAAGGCATTAATTGCCACATAAGCCATTCCATGGAACAAAGCACCAAGCCTTTCTTGGCCACTATATATTCTATTCTTTTACTTTATGCAAAGGAGACTTTTCCATTATAGAAGTGAAGCTCTACCCAAATTGAGAGGTGAATACTGAGACTTTGAGCTCATATTGTTCATCATATTTCTTTGTTTGAATGAGAAAGCAAGTTGCTTTCAAACTTTGTGTTGTTATAGCTTGTATCATTTTAGGAGATTGTTCTTATGTCTGTCTTCTGAATGTGTTCTTATCCAGTGAATGAAATAAGTAGAACTAGTGGAAGTAATCAGGAAGGTGTCCTGAAGCCAACTATGGAGAGACTTTGTGCTGTCTACAATTGTCTTAAGTGTGTCTATTTTTTATTTTTATGTAAAGGATCTTGGGATAACTTTGTGTCCTCATTGTCCTTCGTATTTTACTCTTGGGCAGTCAAAGTGGAGACTTTGTGTTACATCTCAGTCTGTTGGTTGCTACACCCTTTGTTACTAGTTACTTGTCTCTACCTGAAAGAACTCCTACTACTTCCTGCAAGATCACTTCTGAAAGCAGAGAAGTGCCTTCAGTCTTATCACTATGATTTTGTCCTTTGCTTGTGAACATCATCTCTAAAAAAAGAGAGATGGATGGTGTTATTCTACCCCTGAGTATTATTTTCTGCTTATATTTATAGTATATAGCTCTTCATATTTAATAGGGAACCTCCCCTTGATGAGAGGAGAGATTTGTCCCCTTTTGATGTGGTAAACCTGCACACTTGGCCAACCAATCTCCCTTGCTATGGTTGATAAGACCTATTTTTCTCATCAGTTAGCTGATTGACAAAATATTCACCCAATAGTTTTTGGTGACTCCGCTAGGGATCAACGAGCAGTTCCTTCCCTTATCCATTATAGACTCTAGCGACTCTAGTCTGTGTCTTACCCATTATAATTATAGCCTTATCCACCTCCATTATATACTCTGTAAACTCCATTTTATACAAGAAATCAAAGAGCCCAAGGTGTTGTTGACCCTATTTTTGAGTTGGTGCAGCACGGCAATTTCGATTTGTTCCCTCTCCAATTTCAAACTCAACGATCCAAGAGTGTTCCTCCAACCCATACCAGGTCACCAACATAAGTTAGAGCTTCCTTTTCTAATGTTAGTAGAGCTTTGCCTATACATACTCCACTCAGATTTATTAGCTCCCTTTTCCATAATTAAATCATGGCAGCTCAAGGCCCTTGGGGTAACTCTTTTGGTCCACTCAATCTTACTCCACCTCTACATGATCTTCCATGTAGTTTAAAGAATAATTTCCCCAAATTATTTAGTGATGGGAAAGTTCATCTTGATGAACACATTTCAGCCTTCAGCATAGCCTATGGTGTGATAGGTGTGGAGTATGAAGACATAACAGTCAGGCTATTCATGGAGAGACAACAAGGCACTGCTGCAAACTAGTTCTACCATCTGCAAGCTCGATCAGTGATCAACTGGGACACTCTCAAAGCCAAATTCAAAGCTAGGTTCAAGCCTATAGAAGATGCACATGCCTTGCTATCCCATCTCACACAGATGAAGAAGGAGCCTCATGAGCCAATGAGAGATTTCATAGCAAAGTTTGACAAGTTGAGGAACATAATTCCTGCAATTGCTCAGCCAACACCTAAAAACCTCAAATGTTTCTTCATCAACTCACAACTACCTAAAGTGAGTTTTCTACTGAGACATGTTGGCCACATAAATCTTGATGCTACTCAGGACTTGGCTACTGAGGTAGAAGATGACCTTATCCTGGCAAGAAAGATAAGGAGAGATCCAAATAGAGGTAAATCTTCTTCTTCCTTTGAATATCCACTTACAGCCACTACTGATTCAATGGTGCAAAAGCTGGCAAATAAATTGCTAGCTCTTAGAGAGCAAATGGCACAAAGAATGTCATCTAATCCTTCATATAGAGATGCACCAAGGAGGACATTCCCTAATCAGTCTTACCAAGGTAATGCTGCCAGGAATCAAGGACAAGCAAATCTTCTTCCTCTCCCTCAGAGGAATAACCTTGCCATTGAAGCACCTCCAACCAATTCAGCAATTGGATATCTAGAAATAGAACATGATTCCTCTTTCCAACTTAAGTTTGATCAAGAAAATGACGCTGATCTATTTATGAAGGACCAAGAAGAATCAGCTGGCAACTCCAACATTGGTTTCCTGAATTACCAGGATGAACCCAGAAGTGAAAGTGGAGCAGATGAGGGATCATATGCTATTTTCACTTATTCTAAGAACCAGTCAGCCCAACAAGTTGATAAAGAAGGAATAGAGGAATGATCTTGGCTTGCAATATTAATTGCCAAGTAGGGAACCACTCTACCTTTCCAGCCAAAGGACCTAGTGATTGCAAAAAAGTCTAACTCTGAGCAGTTAGATAAGTTGGTTCAATATGTAAAGAACCAAGCCATCCTTGTAGGATAATTAATTCCAAAGGAAACTCATGATTCTCTCAAGAAGACATCCACCAAGAATAACCTTGTCATTACTCCTCCTTCTGCCCCTGGGAAAATAGATCCTTTCTATGTTTCCATATTGATAAACGGTCACCAGCTGAGAAATTACATCATTGATTCTAGAGCTTCAGACAATGTTATGCCTACCAAAGTGGCAAAATCTCTTGGTCTCACATTGACCAAGACATTTGGGAGATGTTTCTCCATGGATAACAAATAAGTGCCACTGCTAGGACAAATTAAGGATGCCCAATTTGCATTTGCAGTGTTTCCAGACAAAAGAATTAAGATGATAGTCCTGGTAGCTGACGTCCCAGCTTCATACGACATCCTTCTTGGTCAAAATTTCTGCAAGGATATTGGTGGTGATTTGAGCATGGACTTGACTGAGGCAAGGATCCCTATCAAAGGCATCATGAAGAGGCTGCTCCCTAAAAAGGAAGAAAAATATGTGGTCACTTAGACATAAGTGCCTGAAGCTCAAATTTTGTTTGAGTCTTCAAGCATGGATAATTATTTCTTAACCATAGAGGATGTTAATGTTTTAGCTTATCAAACTTTTGAAAATGATAGTCTAAAAATTAGATCAGACAAAAAAGTAGAAGACAAGATTGAGCATAGTGCAAACTTATAAGAGCCTCCCCCTCCAAATGAAGAAGAATCCAAGGAAGAATCAGTGTCTAATGAGCTATGGATTCTTAAATTTGATGGCAGCTACTCCTCTACCAGTTCAGGAGCCGAGATTGTGTTGATATATCCTCCAGGAGATATTTTTCCTTCATCATACAAGTTTTAATTTAGCAACACCAACAACACAGTTGAGAACAAGTTTTTATTGCTTGGATTGAAGGTTGCTCGAGACAAAGGCATCAAACTCCTTGATGCCAAAGGAGATGTTGAACTAGTGGTTTGTCAGGTGAGAAACCTATATCAAACCAAGAATGAGAGATTGTACCACTACCACAATCTAGTTTGGGATCAAATTGAAAGCTTTGATGCTTTTAACATCTCTGCCATACCTAGGGATTCAATGATACAGCTGATGCATTGGCTATTTTAACAACTCTATTAGTTTTTCACCCAGACTTCAAAGGAGATAGGTACACTATTGAGTTGGTCTTTCGACTGAGTGTGCCTGATAATGCCAGTCATTAGCAAGTGTTTAACAATGACAACCAAATTATTGCTTTCCTAGAGCAAAAAGATAGCTTTGAATGGTTGCACTTTGAAGGCAGTAAACCTCAAAATCTTGAACCAGCCCCTGAATCAAGTGTAGACACAGGTGAGGATTTCTTGTAGTTGAAAGGGAATAAAATACCAAAAGGCTTGGTTTTCCTTGAGAAGCTATTTGACAAGCATGACAAATTCATCAAATAATAGCAAACAGATTCAAGCTCTTCCTAGGAGTTTGATTAAATAAATTTGGGTACCAAGAAAGATCCCAAGATGGTGAACATTGGAAAAGGCTGCACTCCTGAGGAGAATTTCAAGTTCACTGCTCTGCTCTACCAGTATATAAATGTCCTAACATACTTTTATGATGATCTGAAGTCACTCAGGCTTGAAGAAATCTTCCATGACATTCCTCTCAAAAGTGATTTAGTGCCTTACAAGCAAAAATCTAGACATTACAATTTGAAGATATCAGGTACTATTCTATCTAAAATATAGAAAATGTTGAATGCTAGGATAATTGTCCTGATCCATCATTCCACATGGATTGTAAACATAGTACTGATGAGGAAGAAGAATGACAAAATTCACCTTTGTGTGGATTTTAGGAACTTGAATCAATCATCCTTAAAGGATAACTATCCTTTGCCCATCATGGATCAAGTCCTTCAGACAATGATTGGTTCAGAAATGTTATCAATGCTAGATGGCTTCTCAGGATACAATCAAGTTGAAGTGGGTGAAGCAGACCAACATAAAACCACCTTCACCACATTTTGGGCCACCTTTGCCTATAGAAGAATGCCATTTGGCTTGATAAATGTTGGCACCACTTTTCAGAGAGTAATGGACTTTGCTTTCAAAGATGAAATGGGTAAGTTCATTGTGGTGTACTTGGATGATTTAACAGTCTTTTCTAAGCATCACCTAGATCATGTGTGCCATTTACAACAAGTGCTGGAATGCTACCACCAAAATGGCATTTCTTTTAATCCCAAGAAGTCTGTCTTTGGAGTGACAGAAGGGAAGTTTTTCAGACACATTGTATCTAGGGAAGGCATAAAGATTGACTCAGATAGAGTCAATTCCATCCAAGAGCTTACTCTGCCCACGAGTAAGACTAAAATTCACTCTTTCTTCGAAAAAGTGAATTTTTTATGAAGATTCATCCCTGAGTTCACTGAGAAGACTTGCCATATTGTAAATATGATGAAGGGAAAGGCCACCTTCAGCTAGACTGAAGAAGGCAAATTGGCATTTCAGGATATCAAGATAGTTATTTCTCATGCCCCAATTCTGGTTTGTTTAGACTATACCAAGGATTTCATCATGTATAGTTATGCTTTTGAACACACACTTTCAACAATTCTAGTTTAACAAAATGAAGAAGATGTGGAATTTTCCATATCCTTTATGAGCTATCCTCTCAAAGCTCATGAGTTAAAGTATTCAAACATGGAGAAGCATGCTTATGCAGTGGTGAAGGCAGTGAAGCATTTCCACTTTTACATCCTAAATTCACACACTACTACTTTGTTTCTTGACACCACAGTCAAATCCATACTAACTCAATAGGAGTTTGGAACCAAAAGAGGGAATTGGATTGCTAAAATCTAGGAGTTTGATCTAGTCATCAAACTAATGAAGCTGGTGTGTGGAAAAGGCTTATGCCAATTGATGGCTAATAACAAATATGAAGAAGTAGAGCATGAAGAAGAATAAATTGAAGACACGCCAACAGTTCTCTTTGTCTCCACCATGAATGAGTGGTATTCGAATATTGCTCATTTCCTTACATATGGTGAGTGTCTTGCTCACCTATCTCATAAAGAAAGGAGGACTATTAGATTGAAAGCTGCCAATTTTGTCTTGTGGAACAATGGCCTATATAAGAGGAGCCTTGATGGAGTGTTCCTTTGTTGCATGGATAAAGAATAGCAGAACCAACTTTTGAGGTCCTTCCATAATCTAGCCTATGGAGGACAATTTTCTACGCCTGTGACTGCCCATAAGATTCTATGAGCTAGGTACTACTGGCCTACTCTATTTCAGGATGCATATAAATGGGTACGTAAATGTGAACTATGCCAATAGTTCATTGGAAGACCCAAGTTAGTTGCTCTACCTCTTAAGCCAGTGGTGATAGAAGAGCCATTTCAGCAATGGGGAATTGATTTTATTAGTGTTGTAAACCCATCTTTAAGTGCTGGACATGATGATGTCCTCACAACCACTGATTACTTCACCAAATGGGTGGAAGTAATTCCAACTAAGCATGCTACTTAAGAAGTAGTATGCGATTTCCTCAAGGAGAACATCATTTCTAGGTTTGGGGTCCCAACCAAGATTGTCACAGACAATGTTGTTTGTTTCTCTTCTCATGAGATCACTCATTTCTATTTTTTCTATGGGATTACCCTCTCCCACTATTCTGATTATTTCCCACAAGGGAATGGTCAAGCTGAATCAAGCAACAAGAACTTGGTGACCATCATCAGGAAGCTGGTGGATGACAACCAATGAACATGGCATACAGCATTTGTTGATGCCTTATGGGCAAACAAAATTACACCAAAGAGGGTGATTGGTATGTCACCTTTCCAACTTTTGTATGGTCTCAATGCGGAGATACCAATCACCCTGGAGTTGCCAACATTGAAATTGTCAAAGGTGGTCGAAGATCAGACATATGAAAGCTCCATTGACAAAAGGATCATGTGATTGACTGAGTTGGATGAGTAAGGAACTATGGTGGTAGACCGAATTGCTACACATCAAAGTCTAGTGAAGAAGCTCTTCGACCAAAAAGCAAAAGACCATGATTTCTAGATTGGAGATCAAGTCCTTTTATGGGACAAGAGAAGAGAACCAAAGGGAATGCATGGGAAATTTGATTCCCTATGGAGAGGCCTATTTACTATCCATAAGCTCAATGGTGAAAATAGTTTCTTGTTGAAGTATCAAGATGGCATGCTCTTTTCTCTGCCTCACAATGAGTAGCATCTGAAGCACTTTAACTCTTGAAGTATCAGATAAGTTCACCTATACATATATATATATTTATATAGTCTTTAGCTCTATTTTGTGCTTTTTGTTGCTCATTTTCATTTTTGTCACCTTTATTTTTGGTTGGCACGACTCCATAGCCCAATGGCACACTTCATAACACTGTAGATTCTGGTTTCTACTTCCCTCAACTACTTCAAAATTTCAATTGAAGGAAGTTCCCCAACTGGAGCTAGCTATTATTCCCAAAGTCTATCACTCATTTTTGGGACAACACATAAACTATTTTTGGTCTTACAAGCCAAAAATTCTCTCTTCCCTTCGCAAAAATTGTTTTGAGCCTTCAAATTCTCTATTTTTCAAACTTTTTCAGCTGAGGGACTCTATAGATACATTTCTACGGACTTTGCAGGCAAAATTCTACAAACTCAAAACTATGGACTCTTCAGGAAGTAATCTATGAACTCTACAGGCTTGAAACTACAGACTCCACAAGTTCATTTCTATGGACTCTTGAGGAAGGAATCTACAGACTCTGCAGGATGAGTTTTACGGACTCTATAGGTTCATTTCTATGAACTCTGTAGGCTTAAATCTACCGGCTCTGCAGGAAGGAATATATAAACTCAAAACTATAGACTTTATAGGTTAGTTTCTAGTTTTTATGGACTGAGTTCTATGGACTCTGTAGATACATTTCTATGGACTCTACAAGAAAGCAATGAGCTCTTAACACTTAGGCATTTTTCAATCAGTCAGTTCAATTTCAAATGCCCTTGCGAAGGGCACTTTGAAGCCAAAAAGACCCTTGAAACTTTTCTGAAAGGTAACCTTGGAGGTCAAATAGCCCTTTCAGAGGGCAGGCAAGGATCAAATGGACCATTTCAAAGGCTGCAAGGAGAAAAGGAATTCCTTCAGAAGGATTTTTTGTGGCAAAAATGCTAAAGAATTCCTTCAGACTTTTGTTCGAAGGAATAAGCCCAACCAAAAGCCCGACAGAAAGCAAAGGCAAGAGAGAAAGAAATGTGAGGGAAGATTTCCTTCAGACAAAATTTATAGAATAATTCCTTCAAACATTTTATCTGAAGCAATTAGAGCCCAAAGGCCACCCGGTGAAACCCAAAGACCACCCTAAGGACCCTGAAGGGTAGGTACCCTTGCGGGGGGCTCTCACCAGACAAAATAGACCCTTTTCAAGACCCTGAAGGGCAGGTCCCCTCCAAGAAGAATCAAACAACAAAGCCAAAGGAATTTCAAAGGAGGATGATGGGCCTAAAGATGTGAAAGTTGAGCATCGTGAACTAGCCGTTGGGATCCAAATGTCTAGTGACGTCCCCACAGCCATCAAATTCAGGGAAACCAACTAGCCATTGGCTTTCAAATGATGATGAGCTCGAAGATGTCAAATTTGTGGCAATGAAAAAGCCATTGATCTTTGAAGGCTTGAGCATGGACCTGAATGCATTCAAAGGCCAAAATGCCAAAGGGAAGAACTGCTGAGAGAAAGAGTTGAAAGGGCTAGCAAAGCTAAGAATATAGCCCCAAGGGCTCAGATTCTAAGAAAAGACAAAACTAGGAAGAGACAAAGAGGGAAATATCTATGCATTAGTTATTCTAGTAGCTGAAACAGTCTACAAAGTATATTTTCAAGATTGCAAACATTAAAGGCACACCTTATTTTTCTCCCTTGGAGTAAAGGTGAAGTGGATAGCTATGCAGACATCAGGTGACAGACCAAATGACTCAAGCCTAAGAGAAGACATTTGAGATGAGTTGACATGCCATAGTTAAGGCAACTTCCCTGTTCTAATATGGTCCCTTGACAAATCTGGAAACACATTCAAGGCATTGACTGCCACATGAGCCGCTCCATGGAACAAAGTGCCAAACCTTTCTTGGCCACTATATATTGTATTCTCTTACTTTATGCAAAGGATACTTTTCCATTATAGAAGCGAAGCTCTGCCCAAATTAAGAGGTAAATATTGAGACTTTGAGCTTAGATTGTTCATCATATTTCTTTGTTTGAATGAGAAAGCAAGTTACTTTCAGACTTTGTGCTATTATAGCTTGTATCATTTTAGGAGATTGTTCTTATGTCTATTTTCTGAATGTGTTCTTGTCCAGTGAATGAAATAAGTAGAACTAGTGGAAGTAATTAGGAAGGTATCATGAAGCCAACTATGGAGAGACTTTGTGCTGTCTACAATTGTCTTTAGTGTGTTTGTCTATTTTATGTTTCTATGTAAAGGATCTTGAGACAACTTTGTGCCCTCATTATCCTTCATATTTCACTCTTGGGCAGTCGAGGTGGAGACTTTGTGCTACATCTCAGTCTGCTGGTTACTACACCCTTTGTTACCAGTTACTTGTCTCTGCCTGAAAGAACTCCTACTACTTCCTGCAAGATCACTTCTGAAAGAAGAGAAGTGCCTTTAGTCTTATCACCAAGATTTTCTCCTTTGCTTGTGAACATCATCTCTGAAAAAAGAGAGATGGATGGTGTTATTCTACCCCTGAATGTTATTTTTTGCTTATATTTATAGTATATAGCTCCTCATATTTAATAGGGAACCTCCCCTTGATGAGAGGAGAGATTTGTCCCCTTTTGATGTGGTAAACCTGCACACTTGGCCAACCAATCTCCCTTGATGTGGTTGATAAGACCTATTTTTCTCATTAGTTAGCCAATTGACAAAATATTCACCCATCACACTTGATAGGGGGTTTATCATGATAATAAAATCAAGAGCCCATTTCATGAAAGGTTGATCTACTTGGATAGGATTCAAAGGAAGAGTTGTAAGATTATATTTTCCTACAAATAAAGCACATTTTTCACACCTTATCACCCAAGGATAATAGTCCTTGAAGAGGATAGGCCAATAATAACCTACCCTCATGATCTTGGCAGCTAAGGTTCTTGGAGAGAAATGACCTCCTATTGTTCCATCATGGAACTTCTCAAGAAACACCCCAAACTGATCATTATCAATGCATCTCAATAGCACACCATTAATGTTTCTTATAAAAAGTACACCATCTACAAGACAAAATGAAATATATTTCAATTTAAAATATCTCCTTTGTCATCTACTCATACCATTAGGATACTCACCACTTTGAAGAAATTTGATAACATCTTGTGTCCAAATTTGTAGAAGGAACCGGCTAGTTGGGAATAATCATGATTGTTTAGAGACTCTTATTTTGACTCATGAATATCTAAAGCTAGACTTTCACAAATGGCTTTACCCTTTATCAAATTTATCACCTTGATAACAACATCATATTCCATTACTTTAGTGATCCACCTTGCCCTATTTTCACTAAGATCTTTACTCAAGAGAAACTCTTTGGTACTAGGATGAGAAACCATAACATGAATCCTATTGTTTGAAACCATATACATAAAATTACTTAGTCCCCTTACAATATTAAGGACTTATTTCTCCACAAAGTTTTACTTGACTTCATAATCTTCTAAAACTTGACTAAATAATGTAATTGTTTGCTCCATACCCTCATCATTCTTTTGCATTGACATGGCTGAGATAGTATCAAGGCTAGAAAATTAATACAACATGAAGTTTTTAGAAAAATTAGGATTCACAAGAGTAGGATATTGTGTAATTAATTTCTTGATGGCCTCAAAATTGATCTTACCCTCTTTGGTCCAAGAAAAGACCTGATTCTTCTTGAGCATGGTTGTGATAGGTTTCACCAAAGATGCAAAACCAGGTATGAACCTCCTTACAAAATTTATCTTGCCTAAAAAACTTTGGATACCTTTCTTATGCAAGGGTAATGATAGGCCTATAATATCCTCTATCTTAGGATCAATATTCAAACCATATTTAGAAACAATATGTTCTAAGAGCTTGCCTTCATGGACATCAAAGATGCATTTTTTTGGGTTAAAGGATATTCCATATTGCCTACATATTTGAAACACTTGCCTCAAGTGTTGTATATGTTCATTATCATATTTATAAAGCACTATTATATCATCTAGATAAACTAATAGCATCTCATTAATCAAACCTTTGAAGGCCATGTCCATTGTTCTTTAAAATGTTGCACTAGCATTTAATAAACCAAATGGAATCTTCCTATAAGCAAAAGTCCCCCATTTAGTGGTGAATATTGTCTTAAATTGATCATCCTCATTAACTAGAATCTGATTGTAACCTAAATATCCATCTAGAAGAGAAAAATGTTGAGAACCTGAAACCATTTGTAAAACCTACTCCATTAAGGGTAAGGGATAGTGATCTTTGAGTGACACTTTATTAAGATCTCTAAAGTCCACACAAAGTATTATATCCCCATTCTTCTTTCTAATAAGTAGAATGTTAGCTACCCATGTTTAATGTTTTATATGAAATATAATTTCATATTCAAGGAGTTTGTTAAGATCTAACCTCATGAGTTGTTTAACATTGGGGTTGATGGGCCTTTGTTTTTGCCTAACTAGTTTAAATCTAGGTTCCAACTCAATAGTATGGTGTGCTAGGCTAGTATCAAATCCTTTTAGGTCTTTATACTCCCAAGCAAAGATGTCATGAAACTCTCTACACACTCAATGAATGTTTGCTTCTCCAATGTAGAACATACCTTGCCTAATTTGATAAGTTTGTCCTTGAAGATCAAGAATCTTTCATAGTTATCTTATTTTGAAGACATACTCACCTTTTACTTATTATTTTGATCATCTTCATTGAATATAATTTATAAGGTCACCAAGACCTTGGGTATCTTTTTGGTTCTTAGATGCACAATCTGATCATCAAATTTTTCTTGAAGTCTCTTTTGATTTCTTGAGGAAAAATTAGCCTCATTTTGTGAAAAGTATGCAATGTGTTTGTCACTATCAAACACTTGCTGAGAAACTTCATTATCAAGTATGGAAGCCCTGATAATGATCTTAATATGATATTTATTTCCCTCCTCTTTTATGGTAGTTGGAGTATCAAATTGAGCTCCTATGGTAGCTACTCTATCAGCATGATTATTTTTCTCCCTTGGAATTGATTGGATATTAAATGCATTAAAATCTTAAATAAAAACCCATATCCTATGATTTTATGACTTGAGTAAAGGGTTCTTAGCATAAACCACATTCCTAACTTGATTCACAACCAATTCACTATCTCCATACACTTGCAAGTTCTTGATCCTTTTCTCCTTACCCATTGAAGGCCATGAATCAAACCTTCATACTCAACCACATTGCAAGTGAAACTAGAATGGAACGTATATGAAGCATAATATTATTTTATAGATAGAGAGACCAAAATGACACCAACTCCTACACCAATTTTACTTCTTGAACCATCAAAAAACATTTTCCACATCTCATCATCCTCACCTTCTTCCTTGGCAAGTAGAGGTGTTGCTACTCATTTTTCATGTATACAACACACTCCTAAATTAGTTTCCTCCATGAAATAATAGGGATCATGCTCATAAGTGTTAGTACCATATTCATCAAGAAAAAAAATTAAAATTCCTTCAATCTTGGAAGAAGTTCCATCATCTACAATAGAATCTTTTTCTTCCTGGACTACACAATTAAAATTAGAACTTGTTTCAATGTAAGGCTCAATATGAACCTTGAAAGAGGTTGTGTCCTAATTATCACCTTAGTCCCATACCTTGTCCTAAAGGCCAAGAAGGCCCAATTATCTGAGAGATTTCCACCTATCTTGGCTATAAAGTCCCTTGAAATTCAGATTGCAAAGTGAGCTGGAAGATCAAAAACAACTGTCTTACAAGATAGGAAAATGAGGATAATCATGGAAGAAAAACTTCAAGTTTTTTATTATTCCTATGGTCCTAGTAGGTGTACCATCTAATTAGAGGACTCCTTTGATATGCTACTCATATTTTAGGCCCAAATTATTAGCTACAACTTTGGGCATGACTAAAGTAGAAGCTCTACTATCAACTATGCAATTATGTACCAACTTGCCACCCACAATGAGAGTGAGGTAAAATGGTGGAGGTTTCTCAGCCCTAGTAGATGGTTCAAATATGGTGTTAGAGACATTTTAAAGGAAAACATGACTATTATTTTTACTTGGAGGTGAAGGACTAGTAAGAATAGTGGATAATTTCTTTTGTAATAACTCTTTTTAGCCAGGCATATGAAGGATATCCCACAAAGAGATTGATGCTTTGGCACTTTTCAAGGAATCCACTATATTTAGTGCATTATTAATAACCTTTTATTGAGTATTTGAAGGCAAAGGATTGATTTAAACTTGAGGGGTTGAGACACCTTGAGTAGAGCTTACCATGTTTTGACTTGAAGGAAGTATAGGAGCTTTTGGAGCTGTCATGCTTTCAGCCATGATTGGCTACCTTAAAGGAGGATTAGATGAGCTTGTAGGCATGATATTATCACATCCTAGAGCCTTAATCTTGGCCATTTTATTTTATATAACAAAGGCTCATTGATTGAGCACAAAAATGTCTTCAACTAGGAAATTGGTGAAAGATATCTCCTTGTGGTTGTCCACCTTCACTTCTTTGCCTCATGACCTCATCATCAGCTGATAAGAGTGGAGTGAATCCTCCTTGAGTAATAAGTTCTTCTTATCCACATTAATTAGCATCCATGAATTGGAATTATTTCTAATATTCTCTTTGCACTAAATTACCATGCACCAATACCATTTCCCTTGTATTGGTGGTTGAGTTATGATTGTACACGTTGGTAGGCTTATTGGAGTTAGGATGTCATCAACCTCTTCCTCTTCCATATTGTTGGCCAAATTATTGTGGATAAGGATATAAATTTTTATATGCACCTTGTTGTACATTATCTTGCTTAAGTTTAGCTCTTAGCATTTGAATTTTTGCATTTTTATCCATGGCATTATCCACCTTCTTAAGATCAGCCTTAAGCTTGATGTTGGCATTAGGAATTTGGGGCACATCTGGAGTATCAATACAAGTATGATAGAATTGAGACATAGTCACCTTAGGAGGTAATATTCTAGCTTGGATGAGACCATTCTCATCTTTGATAAAAATTTCATATGCTTCAGGAAGAGTGGAACCCCCCATAGATTAAAGCATGATAGAAATTTTAGTACTAATGGCTCTCAAGTAGGTATAGAACACAAAACTAGGAGGTGACCTCATACGAGGAGGCAATCTATTATAAGTCTTTTGAAACCTCTCATTAAATTCATGCATTATTTCTTTAGATACTATTTTGATCATATTGAGTTGATGTATGAGAGAGTCATGGTCACTTTCATTTCCAAATCTTGAGGTCAACAACATTCCAAACTCATCCCATGATGTGATGCATCCACTTTCCAAAGTCTTATACCAATCAAGATCCTTCTCTCTAAGGGACATGGCAAGGAGTCTAATGGAAATTTTCTCTTGAATCATGTTATGGAAGTTAGAAAAGTTGTATATATCCCTAATATGTTCACTAGCTATAACATGACTCTACCATTAAATAGGGTCACACCTTTTGTGGAATTAGGAGGGATGGCATCATATGCTTGAAGGTAGATTGGATTTTTAGTATTGAAGGCAAGGAAATCATGAGGTATAGACATGTCTTCTTCAATATATTCAATTTATTCAAAATCTTCACTCTATTGGCTTCCTTAGCTAGAAAAATCATCTTGGTCCTCAAAGGGTAGATTAGGATGAGGATATTGAACTTCAAGAGGAAGTTCAGGATGAATAGGTGGATTAATGGGGTTGAAAACTATACCAAATGATGACCTAGTGAGAAACATGAATTATGATAACAAGATGATGACAAAATAATGGAATTGAATTAGATTTACCTTGATGGAGTCACCAAATGCTGAGTAGCACACCAATTTATAGTTGATGTTGTCAAGACCAACATTCACCTTGACAAGTTGTCTTGAAGACAATGGTCCCACTAGGCATGCCAGAACTATTGTCACCAAATATTACACCCTAGAAGAGGGTTTTAAACCTCTTTCAAATTTTTACAACATGGGAACATTTATAGATATGTGGGTGTACCTATAGTGGAAGTAAGCCTCTAGATTTAAGGGCTAGCTCCCTGAATGTCTTAGAAAGCTTATCACTTAACTAGTGCTTACTTGTGAGGAAAAGAGTTAGAGTTTACATGAAATGAACCTAATCTGAGGGTGTGATACCAATATTTATTCCACATGACCATCATACTTTATTCACTAAGAATAAAAGCATATAAACTAGCTTCTAAGTCTTAGAAGGTTTCTAACATGAGTGTTTCAATATAGAGGTGAGATGTGTGAAGTAATACAAGGAAAATGAACCAGAGGGCATATTTCTCACTCCAAGTATAATCATACACTTGAAAGGATCCTAAGACACTTGGATACACTCTATATGACCTATTAGAATAGGAACTCTTGTACAAATATGAAAGGATAATGGAAAAAAGGATAGATAATTATCACTTTGCATCACCATACATCACTTACACACTTAAATAATTGTTAATTAAATAAAAATAAAACTTTCACTAAATTTTAAAGGAAATATACAATGTCATTCTAGTACGGCTTCACCATACATGGTATGGTATTAGATTACAAAGGCCAAAATGGAAACTACTTATAGAACCTAAGAGAGAAGTGGGAAAAGAGAAGTCTAAGAGTCATAAGGACACTTGTAATGCTAAGAGGAGGAGTTACATATGTATTAAAATGAACTAGGAGACAAACCATGCAACGTATGATATAAATAATGGCCCTCCAAGTTATGAAACTCATGAAATGTGGCATAAAAATCCTCATTTTGTAAAATAAAATTGCATTCATCATTTAGCCCTTTTAGAATATCCAACAATTAAATAAGGATAGTGTAGACACCAAAATTAAGTCACACACATGCATAACTCCCTATGTCAAAACCCCCTTGAGCCATTTTCAATAATAATGATTAGCCTCCCTAAGCCATGCTTTTACCCCTCACATATTTAATTAATTTAAAATATTTAATTAAGTTAATTAAAAACCCCTTTTTCCACCTTACTTGGCCACCTCATCCTAAGACTAATTCTCACCTAATGAGTCACCTCAAGACTTAGTCCCCCTATCCTAACTACCCAAGACTTGTTCTGACCCCAAAAATAAAATCATGATCAACTATGTCCTTTTTAACCTCCTATTTCTACCATTTTGTAATGGATACCACACTTGGCATGAGAAATAATATAAAATAGGATAAAGATATTAATGTTACCTA
Source organism: Torreya grandis (assembly GCA_037957365.1). NCBI lineage: Eukaryota > Viridiplantae > Streptophyta > Pinopsida > Cupressales > Taxaceae > Torreya > Torreya grandis. The sequence continues at coordinate 674,177 of JARHVA010000795.1, forward strand.
TTTTAATGCCACTGATGTCGGTTAACCCATGGTTGATGTTGATGGGATCACTGACATCAATTATATAAGCCAAACTCTAAACTGATGTTCAGGTTAGCAAAAATCAAGAAAAATCATTCTTATTTGCATATAGTCTTTTTGTATTCAACTTTTGACATCTTGGTTTACTATTATCTTGCATAAGTCAATTCAGATCTAGAACTAAGCTCTTGAGAACCAACAATACTTGCTTGTTGTCTCTATTCAAGGCATCAGTTTAGACTACCTGATAGGAGCCATCCATCTAACACTTATCATTCAATCACCACTACAGCTAAGTACATCACTTATTCTATAAGTATTTAAGTAGTAACTTTACAACTCCTTTACATCTACTATTTATTGCTTTTACACATTCTTGATCAAACCCCGTGAAAGAGTTATAAAGCTTCTTTACTTTTTTCTCCTTATTCCAACACACCAAACCTCTAACTAGATCCATCCAAACACTACTCTCTCTCTCCAAAATCTCCCCCAACCTTTTAGACCTGACCAAAACCATTTCCCAGATCTATAAAAGCCCTATAAAAACTCTTAGGCAATTATTTCCCCTACCGATATCAGTCATATTTACTCACTAACCTCAATGGCCTAACTAACATTAGTTACTTCCTCACCTACCTAAATAGCTTAACTAACATCAACAACTGTGGATTTCTTACCCTTCTAAGACCTGCCCATACAACTTCCAAAATACAAACTGAATATACCACTTGCACTCTGTTACTTTTTGCTACACTCAGGTTGTGAATAACAGTAACATTATCTCTCTTTTCCTCTCTCTTGGTTATTTATCACTCTTTTATCTCTAAAAAGTGGACTATCATCTCGAAGGAAGTTTGACACTTCTTGAAATAAGTGCGTAGCTTGGTAGCCCACTTATATATCTACTAAAAAATATTTTGTGGTAGTGCTTTCTTACTTGTAGGTAGTCCTTCCTAGCTAAAGAGGAGTGCTCAAAACATCTAGATATGGCATGAAAACCAATCCGGGTTCATTCTAATCACTTATCCCTATCTTTCTTCTCTATTTTTCTTTAGACTTGAAATAGACAAATTTTAGTGAAACATTTTTGGCATGCCCAGTAGGACCCTAGAGTTTTCCTTGGGTTCATTGCTTGTTTTAAACATTCATATAGGTGAATTATAGTGAAAACTTCATTTCTTGCACTTTCTCCTTCTTTTCTCTCTCAAAATAAAAAATTCAAAATTTTATTTTATGTTTAAGGACAATAAACTAAAATTTCTTCTTCCTTTCCACTCTTCTTTTCTCTTTGCCTTTAAAACTAATTTATCATTTTTCTTACAAGTTGAAAAAATCTCTTCTTTATTTTCTTTCTTGCATGCACATTAGGATAGTAAATTTCATTATCTACTCCTATTTCATCTTTGTTTTCATTTGAATCTAAACATCTCATATTTAGGTTTAAAACTTATTGCACTTCATTGTTTGCTTACTGCATATTAGCTCACCTAGTTAATTACAAGCATTATGAATGAATTGTAGTGCACCTATGTTACACAACCAAATCACACTCACAGAAAAAAACATCTAAACTCACCTAAAAGAAGGCCCATTAGGATTTCATCACCTAGTAGATCACCTTACCCTACCCGGCTAGCCTACTTGGATTTCACCACCAAGGGGAGAACCCACTCCATTCTATGAAAAAGTATAAACTCTAGGCAGAAGGTATATTTTGGCTAAGCAACCTAGCTTGGATTTAGTTCCATGAAGTGTGGGGAGCAAACTCTTATAACAAGCCACGTACCTGGTCTAACATAGATTTCCTCTTGAGCACTAAAACTAACCTGAAGCTAGCTCTAGATTGCTTTCTAATACTTTCAATAACCAAATTTTATTCTCACTATTTGATTAAGGCATAAGCCAACATGAGACTAAAATTAATCTCTAGCAATTAATAATTAGTGGATGTATGTTCTTTTTCTTCTTTTATATTGCCTTCTGTATTTTGGAGTTGGTAAGGATGTTTTTCCATTAATTCACAAAATCAACACTTTTTGTAATACTCAGTTTGTATAAACTATTATATCAGGTTTTCTGAGTGTTCTTACTTCTTACACAGACCTCTTTCATCCTATATTTTACCTAGATTCTACCTCTAGATTACTAAAACATTAGATTTTTGATCTCCTAAGTTATCATAGTGACTGACATCGGTTAACTATATCGACATCAGTAGACTTTAGTTATCAACACCAGTTAATCTCACGATGTCAATACGCTTTTACTACTGACATCGATCAAGTGACCGACATCGATGACTGTGTAATTTTAATTTGCTCAAAATAGTAAGCTAAAATAACCCCCTTACCTGCACTCAAACCTAGTTTTTCCCTATTTTGTCACTAATACAGAGTATTAAGACTATTCTTACTTCTTCTTGCATGGTATTGACATGAGCTCTAGCCAAAATTCTTATTGATTACGTAAGTCGGTAACCACTTCCAACTTCCCCTCTTGTTGTTGATTCTAGCATGGAGCATACTTCAGATATAAAATATACTCCAAGCCCCAACCAAATTCCTAGTGTGCCTAAACGAGATCAAGATTTTGCTAAATTTATTGATCGTAATGTGGTAACCCTTTAAAATTACCTTACCATGAGTCAAACCTATAATTCTTTGGGTGACCCAATCTATGGTATACCAACATCTCTAATCGAGACAACTTCAATTTCATCTATCTTCACTATTTTTCCCATGGTTACTCAAACCACCACCTCGATAAGTAACCCAACCACAAATAATGTCCAAAGTTTAGTATCGCCAACTACCCAATCCCACCTAAACCCTGGCATGACTTCCCAATTTTCATAACCACAAGTAGTTCAGTCAAGTCACACCCCATTTTAGAATATGGTGGTACCTATTCCATCTACTCTCACACCTATAATTACCTGAGTTATGACTCACCCTTCATCTAGTCTAATCATGCCAATAACCCAACCTATAATAACAAAATCCAACCAAAGTATAGTCTCTAACCTAATAGGACAAGCCCTTTTTCTTTTTGCCCCCTAGCCTATGACTCGTTATCCTTATGTTGCACCAACACAACCTTAGCAAGCTACATCATATGCTCCCTCTACTTCCTATCAGGCTCCCTATAACTTAGGGGGTATCTCCCAGACTAATCCCCCTGAGACCTCATTAAGATGTTGATAAACAAGACGTCTAATCTAGAGACATTTGTTTCTGGTTCAAATAATGTGTTATATTATGATCAGATATGCAATGAACCCATCCATCCTTCTATACCTATTTACCCTTATCCAAGCCAATGGGAACTCCCCAAATTTATTTGTTTCTAGAGTAAAGAGGACCCACAATAGCATTTGTGAGCATTTAGACATGCTTGTTATTTAATAGGGCATGATGATGCATTATTACTTCACTCTTTCCCTATGTCTCTTTTGGGTGTTTCATTAGATTGGTATAGCTCTATACCTCAGCACTCCCTTTTCTCATTTACCCAACTCGCACAAATATTCCTAGACCATTTCTCTATTAACATATCTAAAAAGGTTTCTATTATAGACCTTTACTCTATTAGAAAATTTGATGATGAGTCTATCATAGATTTTGTCGCTCATTGGGGAGGCTTAATCAATCAACTCTCCTTCTCATTACCCCAACCTGAGCTTATTGAGATCTTCTCAAGGGCATGTTCTAAACACATTGCATCCATACTCTGAGTACAAACTTTCTGCTCATTTGATGAGGCCTTTATAATGATGCAAAAACTCAAAATTTGGGTGATAGACGAAGGCAGAGCCAAGTTGCATAGCAAGAATGCCAATTCCAAATCGAATGACTCTTCATCTTCTAAAACTTCTCCTTCTAACCAAAAATCTTAAGGCTCCACCAATGTGGTGGTTGTTAAATCAACTTCTTCCATAACCACAAACCAATCTAATTCCTTGAATTCCTAAAATCTGACCAAGCAATTCCAACAATAGTATGAACAAAGATAATACACTCCCATTGGGGAGTCATACATCTATTTTGGAAAAACTATTGTAACAAGGTGTCATAACACTTCCTCAAATAAAACCTCCTATACAGTTTAACCCCTCCTATCGTATTCCAGCTTGGTACAAGGAGGATGAGTTTTGTAGCCACCATCGAGTTAAAGGCCACAATTCTAATAACTATAAGGCATTCAAGAACATTGTTCAAGACATGCTTAATAGGGGTGATCTCATGTTGGATAATCCTAATGCAGCCCCTAATCAAAATATGGATGTATTCAAATAGCATTTTCCTAACCATATATCTAATCAAAATATTTTTCAGACCATGACTAACTCATGTGATCATAATATCTATATGGTTAATATGGTCTTTCCTTTACCTCTAGTTCAACCTCTCCCAAAACAAGAGGCACCCATTTTATTGAATCCTCCCCCACAGTCAGTGGCATTTGTTTTACCCATTCTTCCTCCCTATGTAGAAGAGCCTATTTCACCCATTCCACTCCCATGTGAGGAAGAGACTCCTTTACCACTTCTTTTGCCACTGAAGGAGCCAGTATTTCTAGTTCTTTTTACACCAATATTACTTATTACTTTACCTATGGAAGACCATGCCTTACTTGTTCCATAATAACATGTTGAGCAGAATATCATTCTTGTGTTATACCCTCTTCAGTAACCCTCTTCACATGTCTCTCCTTCATCGATAGAGAGTAATACCCCATCCACTCCACCTTTGCACCTTGAAGAGTCAGTGTTATCTACTCCTACATTAGATGAGAGATCTATTGTGCCTACTCCAATTCCATCACTCTTACCACTTCTTTTACCTATGGAGGATCATATTTTACCTATTCCTTGCCCACATGTTGAGGGAGCAATAATACCTATGCTTTACCCCCTTAAGGAACCCTCTTCGCCTACCTCTCCTCCACCCATGGAAGAACATGCTTCTTCTCCTGTCTCTATTGAAGATGAACCTGTTGTGACTCTTTCTATTCTTTGGCCCGAAGTATTAGAGACCAATAATTTCCCTCTTTCTCAAAAACCTCAGCCTTCTAAAGACACAACTGTAAGGCCTACGTCAACTTCATCTCATAGTTAGTGAAAAGTCTAGAATTTCTTGACTCCACAAAGCGAGATTATGTGGTATTTTGGGACCAACTTAAACTCCTTATCCAACACAATGAGTGTCAACCTTTATATCCAACCATCTCACTACCCTTTACCCCAAAGTCTTTGACAAAGCTAGAGCTTCTTCACCAAAATCAACATAAGTTCATCCATCTATGTCAGCACCCTCACCCTCACAGGCATCTACCACATTAAAGTAGATCAAGCCTTTAAGAGTATGCTTTGTCTCTAATCTAATTCATCCACAAGTAAAATTAGATATAACTCTCCAACCCTAAGTTAGAGTTTCATATCCTAAACTATATAAAAATGTTAAGCTTCATAGATCTAGTCGATCTTTCCCTCTTCAACCCTCAACTTTACCATCAATTTTGAGACCTCACCCCTCTAATTTAGTTGGATTATCACTGATTGAAGCAAAATAAAAAGCTAAGTTACCTCCACTACTACCTTTACCACCTAGTAGGCCTTTCACATCTGACACCATGATACCTAACACCAAGAAAGTGTCAGCAAAACATGTAAATCCACCACCACCAAACAAGGTGCCACACAAAATCACCCCTGTTACTCCTAAATAAAAGGTGTCCACTCCTATTACCACAACAAGTGTAATCTCACTCATAGTCTCTCAAAGCTCTTTCCTACATCATTTATTGCAATCTCCCATAATAAATATTCCTCCCATTAAGCTTAATAGTCCTCTTGGAATGAAGCCATCTTGGTTTAATAATACACAAGTGTGTCTATATCATCATTCATTTGGACATGATACTGAGAGTTGTAAAGCTCTCATAGTAATCATTCGACAACACTTTAATGTTGATGATTTCTTTGTTGATACTCCTGTTAACCTTCCTATTATTCCACCTCTGGCATCCACAATGCCTCTTATTGCTCCACCTAAATTCAAACCCAAAGATGTGGTCGTAACCCCTTTACCACCTCCTTCACCTATATTTCAGATTAACACAATTAATGTTTCCACAAGGTCACAAAACCAAAAGGATAAAGGTAAAGAAAAATTTGTTGCTCTTTGGGCTCATCCCTTTTCCAAAGACACTCCTCTTCTAAATCCCAAGATTTCCATTTTGGGTGTCCCATAACTAATATCTTCAGATGTTATGCAAAGCTCGATGGTGAAACAACTTCACTAAACTCCTATGAAAATGTCAATGTATGAGTTAATCCAAAACTCACCCCAACACCACCAAGCTTTTATTAATGCTTTGAAATTAGTTGAGGTACAACCTGATGATACCCAACCTCTTATAACTTTGGTCAACTCCCTTAATTCCATCTTCTTGATTTCCTTTAGTAATTTAGAAATTCTACTTCAACACCATGAAGATAAGGATTATACCTTTTTTATTACTACATATATTAATCAAACTTGTGTCAAGAGAGTCATGATCAATGGGGGAGATAGTATTAATATTATTTCCACCTATGCCTACAAACAGCTAGCTCTTCTTGAGAATTGCATGTCTCAAATCAATGTGGTACTCCACTCCTTTAATGATACAAAAGTTACTACATTTGGTACTATTGTTTTACATATCTGTGAGGTCCTCACATAATTATTGATCTCTTTTATATTGTAGAAGGATATTTCCAATGTAACATACTACTTGGATGACCTTAGATATGTTTTATGCCATGTGTACCCTCAACTTTGCACTGTTGTGTCAAGTTTGAACATGATGGGTAAGTGCATGTGAGACCCACTGACCCACCTCCATTTAAAACATGCAACATGACTTATATTCCCAATAATGTTCTCATTCCATTAAATACATAATCTTCTCTGCATGATACTTATAAAGCTTCCACAAGATCCACTACCCTAGTTACACATATACCAACAACACAAATTCCTGACATGGATTCCATGAAGGAAACTTTTAAATGTTTATCACTTAGAGAATATAATTTGTTTATGCTTGACATGTTCTATACTCCAAAAGAGTATGGAAAGCTTCACATGCACCCAAATTATTATCCTCACATTGGGATGGTCATCCCTTATGGCCCCCCTAACCTTTGAACTAATTTCACATATGGGGGAATTGATTAGGCTCCCACTATCGGCAATCCATCCTCTTCACCACAACCATTTACCTGTGACTTCTCTTTCCTGAGCAAGCCTAGTTTCACACACATCTATCTCTATTGGTGTGCTTGTAAAGGATTTAGTTTGGGTCATTATGATTAGGGTGTCCATATGCCTATTGAATATCCCACTAGCAAAACCATTGAAAATGCCAAAAAGAGGCATGGAGTGGGATATGATGAACCAACTAAACTCACTAAAACTTCCCATGTACCCATTATTAAAGAGCTAGTCTCTCCCTCTCCACCTTCTTCTCCAACATCACCTATCGAATCAGAGGTATCTATACCTCTTACTTTTTTTTTCAATAAATTCCATCCATTTGGGGTGTCTCACCTATCACCAGGGTAAGAAAACAAGGTCCCTTCCTCTTATTAATCTTAAAATAATTGATGAAGACTTTCCCACTATTAAAACTATCCAATGTCAAGATGATGATGCTATTCTCACATACATGGGTGTAGATGATTCTTATATCCAATGATCACTCCCATCTGAAACAAAGGCTATGTTAAATGAATCAACCATTGACATCAATTTGCCCTCTCACGATAACCCCCACATCCTCAAGATTGGCCAATCTTTGGATTCCTATGAGCAAGTTGATTATGCCACATTTATTAATAACCATAGCAAAGCCTTCACTTTTTTTTATAATGACATGCCTGGTATTGACCCCTCTATCGTCACCCATAACATTGTCACCAATCGAGATGTTAAACTTGTTAAATAGAAGATTCATAAGATGCATCCTCATATTGCTCTCCTTGTCAAATAAGATCTCTAACACCTTCTTTATATTAATTTTATCTAACCCATCAAATACCCACAATAGATTTCCAATATTTTTCCTATCACAAAAGTGATTGGTGAAATCCACATTTGCACAGACTATCATGACTTAAACCTCACTTATCCAAAAGATGACTTCCCATTGCCAAGTATAAACCAACTTATTGATCTAATAGCTGACCATGAGATGCTATCACTTATGAATAGGTTCTCATATATAATCAAATCCTGGTCACTCCTAAGGATCAACACAAGATAACCTTCATTACCCCATAGGGGACGTTCTGTTATCATGTCATTCCTTTTGGTCTAAAGAACATTAGTGCCACCTATTAACGTGTTATGACTTACATCTTTCATGATCTCCTACATAAAATTATGGAAGATTGCATAGATGACTTACTTGGAAAGTCTAAACTTTGCCAAGATCACATGAGGATTCTTAAAATCATATTTACTCATCTCCTCCAATATAACATTCAACTAAACCCAAAGAAATGTGTCTTTGGTGTTCTTTCCAGTAAGCTCTTAGGTTTTATCATTTATCTCTATGGTATTTAGGTTGACCCTACTAAGTTTAGATCAATACTAGAGATGCCTCCACCTACAAATATCAAACAACTCCGTATCCTACAAGGAAAACTTTAGTCAATCCACTGATTCATCTCCCAGTTGTCAGATCGTTACCAACCCTTTCACCATCTCCCCAAAAAAGATGTCTCTTTCCATTGGAACATATATTTCCATGAAGTTTTTGATGCATTCAAATGATATTTCCTTTCCCCACCAATTCTGATTCCACCTAAGGAAATTAACCTTTCTACCTATACATATTCACAACAGACCATTCTCTAGGTGTTATGATTACACATCAAGATGATCACCATCAAGAATAGGTGGTTTACTACATAAGCCACACACTTATTGATTATGAGACTCGATATACCCATACCAAAAAACTTTGCCTCATGTTGGTCTTTTCAGCCTCTAAGCTTTGCCATTATCTTTTAAATCACAAAACCTATGTGGTTACCCATACTGATCCCCTTAAATACATGCATTCTAAGACATATCATAACCAACACATAGCTTGATGGCTCATGCTCCTTGTTGAATTTGACTTAGATTTTATTCAAAAAAAGTCTATTAAAGGGTAAATGATTGCTGACCAGTTAGCTGTTACCACTTTACCTGACAACCAACCTTGAAACCTCAAATTCCCTAACATATCCATCACAATTCTCTCCACCAATGACATCTCCTATCAAATGATGATGTTCTTTGATGGATCTAAATGTCAATATGGTGGGGGTGTGAGGGTCATTCTTATTCCTTTAGATGGAGAGCCTATGCCTTTGTCATTTATAATAGATTTTGAATGTACTAACAATATGACCAAATATGAGGCTTTGATCTTAGGGGTTCAAATGGCTCTCTTCTTAGGTATCAAATCCATAACCATTTTTGGTGATTCTCAGCTAGTGGTTAATCAGGTTAATGGTTCCTACCTATGCAAAAATGAAATTCTACAATGGTATAAACATCATGTAGATATGTTATTAGGATCATTTGACTCTTATCTCTTACAAATTGTTCCTCAATATACAAACAAGTTTGTTGACACAATGGCTTCACTTGCTTCACACATACCCTCTTCATCCTCTTCCTCAAAAATCTGTCACTGTGTATCACTTAACATTACCCTCCTATGCATCAACTAACATCCTCTTCATCGGGGAATGTGACATCCAACCCACATGACTTATGGTACAAGAAACTCATGGATTATCTTTCTTTTTCTATTACCCCTTCTGATCTCTCCTATAATGGGAGATGTGCCTTCATAAAATGTGCCACTCATTACACTATGCTAGGAGGACTTCTCTACAAGTGAGGTTTTGATGGTCTCTTCTTTAGATGCCTCACTAGTACTGAGACTCCCTTCACTATTAAGGAAGTTTATGATGGGATTTGTGGTATAAATTTCAATGGTCATGCAGTTTCCAAGTGTATCCTTTGACTCATCTATTATTGGCTAACACTCCATCGAGACTATGTTGATTACATTTAGTTTTACGTCAAATGTCAACAATATGATAATCTCCTTCACGTTCCAAGTCATACCTTACAAGTCACCAAAAAATTCTAGCCCTTATCCCAATGGGGCTTGGATCTAATCATGGAGACTAACCCGCATTCATCCCTCCATCATCATTCTATCAAAACTGTCATTGAATACTTCACCAAGTGGGTCAAGGCCATTCCTCTCATCTCTACTAAGGTTGAAAAAATTGTTGACTTTATCAACCATCACATCATCTATCATTTTGGTGTCCCAAATAAAATTATAATAGAAAATAGAAAATCTTTCAAAAATAAGATTGTCTAAAGTCTTTGTGATACATTTGGAATTAAATTAAGCTTCTCATCATTGTACTATCCACAAGTGAATGGATAGGTAGAAGCTTCTGACAAAAAATTGACCAAAATTCTCATGAAGGTAGTCAACGATATGGGTAAGGATTGGCACACACACATTCCCTTTGCTTTATGGGCTTACCGTACTAGAATTCAAACCCCTAAAGATGCTACACCTTTTTCCTTGGTGTATGGGATGGAGACTATTTTTCCTCTTGAGGTTTAGATTCTTTCTCTTTGCATTTCTCTAAAAGACATACTAACGATGACTTTTGCCAAGAATGTTTGGCTCAGCTTGAATTTCTTGATGAGTGCCATCTCATAACCCTCAACCACCTCTAAATCTATTAAGAGCATATCAAATGCACTTACAAAAAAACCCTCAAAGAGCAAGATTTCAATATTAGATATCTCGTCTTAAAATAAATTCAACATGTGACGAACATGGAGAAAAGCAAATGGGGTAATTTTTCTCCTAATTGGCTTGGACCTTACATCATAACTCACAATTATGGCTCAGTAACTTATCACTTATCTTCTCTTAAAGGAAGGCCAAAACTTGAGCCTTTAAATGCCTTACACCTATGACCATTCTTTTATTAAATAGGCGTCACTTCACCATGTGTTTCACTTGAGCTCATCCCTTGAGCACCCCTATTACATTCATCTCCCTTCCTCTTAACCCTTACTCCTACACACTTAGTTAACTTACGAGGTGCTATCATTTTGCCCTCAAAGTGGAAAACTCATAAGCCTCTATAGACTTGTCCATGACTAAAAGTTAAAAAAAAAAAATGTGATATGTAGACAAGTTCTAATCTCTAAGGTCATGTTTCTCAATGTAGACTGCTCCCTTGAAGGACTGTTACGTAACTTCTCTTTGCTACTATCAATAGACTGATCCCTTGAAGGACAACTATTTAAACTCAAAAATAAATAATTAGACCACTCCCTTGAAGGATGGCTAGGCCAAGATTTGTTCTCAAAGGAAATATAAATAAAAAGCTTCTTGTATTGATCAGCTTCATACAACCTCAACACATACAAAATCCCATTATAGGCTTCCTGCATTGCTTAGCTTACACAACCAAAAAAAAAGAGCTTTAAGTCATGGACTTTCCTATAATCACTCTCGATTTACCCATCGTAGGGGCATATCATCCCCACTTCGAAGGTTATGCTACCCAAACACTTTCACTCATTTTACCCTTTTTTCCCTCATACTCTTTCAAGGGACTTTGAACTCACTTAACACAAGGTGAACACGATGATTATCTAACAAACTAAATGGTCCAATGATGCAGAGCATGAAAGAGGCTCATATTCTTGAGCCTATTTATATTATGATTATGGTCTTTACAAATACATGAGCATTTTGTCTCTTTATTTTCCCATCCAGATCACATGTTGATCTCTCTACTGAGATGAAAATGTCAAACAAGCACTATCAAGCCTTCTCCATTTATTTTAAGCATACACCATCACAAATATAGAAAAATGCTGAAATAAAATAGCATAACCAACCTATTCATTTTAAGCATACACCATCACAAATATGGAAAAATGCTAAGATGAAGCTAACAAACCAACTATGTGTATACCATCACACATATGGGAAATGCTAGACTAACTCAAAAATTAAAATAAAATTAACATAACATTAAATAATCATCTGCATAATCATCACAATCACAATAAATGCATCTCAAAATCATAATAAATATACATCTCATATATATATATATATATATATATATATATATGCTCAATATACATGTACATCAATACATCATCACAATATCATCTCTCTCTCAAAATATACATCTCTCATCTTCGAATCATAGGCTAGTGTGCATATAAAATATATAACAAAAGCAAACTTTGGCACTCAGAGTCTTTGAGGCTCTCTGTATGGTCATGAATAAGTAGTGTCATCACCACTCTCTACTCGTCTACGTCTGCATGAGCTAGAAGTCATAGCATGTGTCACTGATCTCTCCTACTCTCTAAACTCAGAATACATCTAAATCTATGGGAACTCCCTGATCACCCTCTCATAATAAGCAATCTCATCAAGGGCATTAGTATACCTCACTAGATATATATTCTATAGTGGTCCCATCACACCTACTCAAGGCCCAGCCTATACTGGTCCTTGTGGTGAAGGAGGAGTAGTCTAACTTGATACTCTCAAACTATCCCTCTTTATTATTAGTGCAGTAACTTGACCCTATAATACCCCGATCTAGCCCTATAATTCCCTAACATGGCTCTATAATGTCACCACCTATCCTTATAAAACCAATATCTATGCCTGAGCTATATCCTAAGCCTGCACTATCGCATCTTGAGCCTGTACTACTACATCCTATTCATGTATCACTACATCTTGTGCCTATACAACTACATCTTTCTCTCTCTCATCAACCCCTATAAATCTAGTGGTGGTCTTCTGACCTCCACCATGAGATACAAACCTACCCATCAAGCCATATATGCCACTATGCACCTTGGGTCTACGACACCCAGCCCTACTGGCAGTTCCTCAAAATCTGGCCCATTTGTCTCCTATGGCAAGGGTAGGAGTGCCTCAATATCATCCCTCCTATATCAAGGGAAGGCAAGTGATACATCATATAGTAGACCAAACTACCTTTTGACCCATGCCATGGGTACCATATCCAACTCGTCAACTTATCTCCTTCTAACCCATAATGAGCTCTGTAATCCAACAAGTTGCTTTGCCTATCCTTTGAATGAAGGGTATTTCAATTAGGGTAACCACAAAATATATGTAGGGATAAAACCCTCTATCATATGCCTATAATAATCAATATCATGCACTATGCCATCTACTCAAGTCTGGGCCATCCCATCTCTCCACTATCTGAAACCTACCATAAAGCTAGCTAGAATCATGGTAGGTAGACCTAATGGTCATGTCACCAAGATATGCTTATATGCCCAAAAGTGAAGTAAGTGCTTAACACACAAACTATATCACCATCATAGTCTCAACCCCCATACCTCCATGTATAGTTATGCCAGAAACACTGGTCCCCATGCAAATATAGCCTATTGCTCAACCATTTGTGCCAGAACACCTATCAATGCAATCAAAAACATCCCACCATCTACATCTAGCAATGCATACACAATAATCCTTATAATCATCAAGATGCTCAACCAATGTTGATCCTCATCAATAATATACAATGGCTCATAGGTGAAGATCATTGAGTAATAGGTCACCTCTCTAACATACTCTCCAAATAATTCAACCATGTGAATATCATGCTCCTCTCTTTAATATGAAAAAAGCTCCACACCCTAGAGTGGTAACCATAAAATATTGTATACATCTCCCTGAATCACTGTCAACTCTCTGATTGATAGATGGAAGGTGTTGGTGGTATGATCCCACCTCTCAATCAATGATATCATCAAACTCACATCTCATGTAACTCTATAATATCATCACACTCCCCCTAACCCTATGGTTTCCATGTGCTTCCACTCATCTGGGGTGACATCCCTTCTCATCTACATCAACAACGTCAATAGGAGATCTCATAGCATCAACTCTAGCCTAGCCTACATCCATACACACACAAATCAAGTCACATACTTTCTAATATAATCTCTCACCACCTTTTTGCCTTCTCTTTGGGAGAATTGCATTGGTCTAAGGCCCTCCATTAGGATATGTAGGTATAACTCAATCGACACAGGGTCTTCTGAGGTTAACTCAGCCATATACCCACCTAACTATCTAACCTACTCTCCCCTCTCTACCCTAGGCTTCACTACCTCTCTCTCTACCCTAGGCTTCATTGCCTCTCTCTCTACCCTATGCCCAATTGCCTATCACAAATCTAGGCCTCATAGCTTATATCACTAGCCTTTGACCCTATTAGTGGGTGAATATTTTGTCACTAGCTAACTGATGGGAAAAATAAGTTATTTCAACCACAACATAGGGAGATTGGTCGGCCAAGTGTGTAGGTTTACCACATTAAAAGGGGGAAAATCTCTCCTCTCATCAAGGGGAGGTTCCCTATAACTATGAGGAGCTATATACTATATATATATATGTGCATAAAATAACACTCAGGGGTAGGACAACACCATCCATCTCTCTTTTTTTAGAGATGATGTTCATAAATAAAGGAGAAATCCAGGCTGGAAACACTGAAGGCACTTCTCTTTTTTAAGAAGTGGTCTTGCAGCAAACAACAGGAATCCTTTCTGGGTAGTAAAAGTAACTGGAACAGGTGTGTAGTAACCAACAGAATGAGGTGTAGCACAAATTCTCCCCCTCAATTGCCAAAGAGTGATATACGAAGGATAATGGGGGCATAAAGTCATCCCAAGATCCTTTACATAGAAACAAACATAAAACACACTAAAGACAATAGTGGCAACACAAAGTCTCTCCACAGTTGGCTTCTGGACACCTTCCTGATTACTTCCACTAGTTTTACTTATTTTATCAAAATGGACAAGAACACATTCAAAAAACAAACATAAGAACAATCCCCTAAATGACACAAGCTATAATAGCACAAAGTCTGAAAGTAACCTACTTTCTCATTCAAACAAAGAAATATGATCAACAATATGAGCTCAAAGTCTCAGTAATCACCTTTCAATTTTGGTAGAGTTTTGTTTCTATAACCAAAAAGATCTCTTTTGCATAAAAAAGGAGATTACAATATATAGTAGCCAAGAAAGACTTGGCACTTTGTTTCATGGAATGGCCCATGCTGTATTCAATGCCTTGAATGCATTTTTAGTTTAGTCAAAGAGGCCATGCTGGAACAGGGCATCTACCTTAACTGTGGCATGTCATTTCATCCAAAATACCTTCTCCTTAGCATGGGTCATCTGATCTTTCTCCCCATATGTACACAGTTGTCCCCTCACTTTCTTGTCAAGGAAGAAAAATAGGCCACGCCTTTTAATGCTTGTGAGCTTAGACGTCTACTTGGTGGACTATTCCATCCACCAAAAATAACTTCTACATAGATATTTCTGGTCTTTCCCTCTTTCCTACTATAACTTGAGCTCTCAAGCTATCTTTTCCCTTTCTACTGGCTCTTTTAGCTCCCTCTTCAGCTAGTCACTGAGTTTGTTTTTAACTTTTGTCTTTTTCCAGCTTTGTCTCTTCCTAGTTTTGTCTTTTCCTAGAATTTGAGCTCTCGGGGCTATCTTCCCAGCTTTGTTGGCTCCTTGTGCTCTTCTCTCAGTGGTTCCTCCTTTTGTCCTTAAGGCCTTTAAATGCATTCAAGTCTGGGCTCAAGCCTTTAAAGATCAATGGTTATCCTATTGCCCTAAATTTGACGTCTGTGGGGGCATCATCTGACATCTGGATTCCAATGGCTAATTCATGGTGACCAAATTTGACATTTGTGGGCCCATCAACCCTTGGTTAATTCCTTCAGCTTTATTTTCTTTAGATTCCCTTTGGCTGAGCTTAGTCTTTGAATCCTTCTGAAGGGAAGGTGTCCTTTCAAGACTTGGGGGAGGTCCTTTTCCTGGTCATCGAGATTCCCCCACAAGGGTACCTGCCCTTCGGGGTCCTTCGGGTGGCCTTCTTCCTCAAATCCTTCAGACAAAATGTCTGAAGGAATTCCTTTGGATAATTTGTCTGAAGGATTTCTTTCCTTGCCTTAGTCACTTCCCGCTTATTCCCTCAGTTTTATTCTTTTGGGCGAATTCTTTCAGACAAAAGTCTGAAGGAATTCTTTCAGACTTTTTGTCTGAAAAAATTTGTCTCGTCTTTTGCCTTGAACAAATCCAAAGGAATTCCAACTTTTCTGCCTTGTTCACTTTTCTAGAGAAAACCTTACCCTTTCAACCTTTTGCAATGGTCCATTTTGCTCATCACCTACCCTCTACAAGGGTTGTTTGATCTCCCAAGTTGCCTTTCAAAAAAGTCACAAAGGTCCTTTTGGCACCTAAGTTCCCTCTGCAAGGGCACTTGTCCTTCAGGCTTTTGGAAGACTCCTTTGAACTTCCCATAAGGCCTTTGATCATTCCTTTGGATAAAATGTCTGAAGGAATTCCACTTGTAAAATTCCATCATGGAAAATCCCTCCAAAAGATATCTTTTTTGTTCCATTTGCCCTCCATAAGGGCACTTGTCCTTCGGGATTTGGGATACCTTCCTTTAGACCTTTCGATTGAACTGACCTTGAAATTTCCTAAGTGTTGGAAACTTGTTTCTATCCTGCAGAGTTCGTAGATCCAAGCCTATGGAATTCGTAGAAATCAGCCTACAGAGTTTGTAGAAATAACCCTGCAGAGTCCATAGAAATAAGCCTGCAGAGTCTATAGAAATAAGCATGTAGAGTCCATAGAAATGACCCTGTAGAGTCCGTAGAAATCTAAAAAAGCTTGAATAATGGATAATTTGAATACTCAAAATAATTCTTTTGAGGAGGGGAAAAGAGAATTTTGGCCTGTAGGACCAAAATAGTTCATATGTTGTCCCAAAAATGAGTGACCAATTTTGGGAACAACAGCTGGCTCCAGTTGGGGAACTTATTTTAGTTGAAATTTTGAAATAGTTGAGGGGAGTAGAAACTAGAATCTTCAGTGCCTTCAGGTATGTCATTGGGCTATGGAGTTATGCTACCCAAAAAAGAAAGCTGTCGAAAATGAAAATGAAAAGCACAAAAATAACTAAAGACTATACAAATATACATATGTATAGATGATCTTATCTGATACTTCAAGAATTGAAGTGCTTCAGATGCTGCCCATTATGAGGTAGAGAAAAGGGTGTGTCATCCTGATACTTCAATAGAAAACTATTTTCACCATTGAGCCGATGGATAGTAAATGAGCCTCTCCATATGGAATCGAATTTCCCATGCATTCCCTTTGGTTCTCTTCTCTTGTCCCATAACAAATTTTGATCTCTAATCTAGAAATCATAGGTTTTTATTTTTTGGTAGAAGAGCTTCTTCACCAGACTTTGATGCATAGCAATTTGGTCCACCACCATAGTTTACTGCTCATCCAGCTCAGTTAATCACATGATCCTCTTATCGATGGAGCTTTCATATGTTTGATCTTTGACCGCCTTTGCCAATTTTAGTGTTGGCAATTCCAAGGTGATTGGTATCTCTACATTGAGACCATACAAAAGTTGGAATGGTAACATACCTATCACTCTCTTAGGCATAATTTTGTCTACCCATAAAGCATCAACCAATGCTTTATGTCAGGTTTGTTGGTTGTCATCCACTAGCTTCCTGATGATGGTCACCAGGTTCTTGTTGCTTGATTCTATTTGGCCATTCCCTTGTGGAAAATAATCAAAAAAGTGGGAGAGGGTAATCCCATAGTAAAAATAGAACTGAGTGATCTCATGAGAAGAGAAATAGGCTGCATTATCTGTCACAAACTTGGTTGGGCCCCAAACCTAGAAATGATGTTTTCTTTGAGGAAATCGCATACCACTTCTGAAGTAGCATGCTTGGTTGGAATTGCTTCCACCCATTTTGTGAATTAATCTATGGCTGTGAGGACATAATCATGTCTAGCACTTGAAGATGGGTTTACAGCACCAATGAAATTGATTCCCCATTGCTGAAATGGTTCTTCTATTACCACTGGCTTGAGAGGTAGAGCAGCTAACTTGGGTCTTCCAAAAAACTATTGGCATAGTTCACATCTTCATACCCATTTGTATGCATCTTCAAACAAGGTAGGTCAGTAATACCTGGCTCACAGAATCTTATGGGTAGTTACAAGAGCAAAAAAATGTCCTCCATAGGCTAGATTATGGAAGGACTTCAAAAGTTGGTTCTATTGTTCTTTATCCACGCAGTAAAGGAACACTCCATCAAGGCTCCTCTTATACAGGCCATTGTCCCATAGGACAAAATTGGTAGCTTTCAATTTAACAGTCCTCCTTTCTTTATGAGACAGGTGGGCAGGACACTCACCATAAGTAAGAAAATAAGCAATACTTGAATACTACTCATTCGTGGTGGAGACAAAGAGGACTGTTGGCGTGTCTTCCACTTCTGATTCTTCATGCCCTAATTTTTTGGGTCTATTATCAACAATCAATTGGTAGAGGCCCCTTCCTCGTACAAGCTTTATTGGTTTAATAATAAGATCAAACTCCTAGATTTTAGCAATCTAATTGCCCCTTTTGGTTCTAAACTCCTATTGAGTTAATATGGATTTAACTGTGGTATCAGGAACCAGGGCAGTAATGTGTGAATTGAAGATGTAAAAATGGAAGTGCTTTACTACCTTTACCACTGCATAAGCATGCTTCTCCATGTTTGAATACTTCAATTCATGATCTTTAAGAGGACAACTCATGAAGGATATAGGAGATTCCACATCTTCTTCATTCTATTGAACCAGAATTGCTAAAAGTGTGTGCTCAGAAGCATAACTGTATATGGTGAAATCCTTGGTATAATCTAGACAAACTAGAATTGGGGCGTGGGCAATAGCTATTTTGATGTCTTGGAATGCTAATTTGTCGTCTTCAGTCTAACTAAAAATGGCCTTTCCCTTCATCATGTTCACAATGTGGTGAGTCTTCTCTATGAAATTGAGGATGAACCTTCATAAAAAAATTCACTTTTCTAAAGAAAGAGTGAACTACAGTCTTACTTGTAGGTAGGGTAAGCTCCTGGATGGACTTGACTCTGTTTAAGTCAATCTTTATACCTTCTCGAGATATAATGTGTCTGAGAAGTTTCCCTTCTGTTACTCCAAAAATAGACTTCTTGGGATTTAGAGAAATGTCATTCTGGCAGCAGCATTCCAACACTTGTTGCAAATAGCACACATGGTTAGGGTGATGCTTGGAAAAGATGGTCAAGTCATCAAGGTATACCAAAATGAACTTACCCATTTCATCTTTTAAAGCAAGGTCCATTTCTCTCTGGAAAGTGGTGCCAGCATTTATCAAGCCAAATGGCATTCTTCGATATACAAAGGTGCCCCAAGGTGTGGTGAAGGCAGTCTTATGCTGATTTGCTTTACCAACTTCAACTTGATTGTATCTAGTAAAGCTATTTAGCATTGATAACATCTCTGAACTGGTCACTGTTTGAAGAACTTGGTCTATGATGGGCAGAGTATAGTTATCCTTTAAGGATGACTGATTTAGATTTCTAAAGTCCACATAGAGGTGAATTTTTCCATTCTTCTTCCTCACGGGAACTATATTTGCAATCCATGTAGAATGATGGATTGGGAAAAGTATCCTAGCATTCAGTATTTTCTATATTTCAGACAAAATAGTACCTGATATCTTTAGATTGTACTACCAAGATTTCTACTTGTAAGGTGTTGAATCACTCTTGAGAGGAATTTCATGGCAAATTTCTTTAGGCCTGAGTGAGTTCAGATCATCATAAGAGTACACCAAAACATCTACGTACTGGTAGAGCAGAGCAATGAACTTGAACTTTTCTTCCTGAGTGCAGTACTTCCCAATGCTCACCATCTTGGGATTTTCCTTAGTACCCAAATTTATCTGATCAAACTCCTGAGAAGAGCTTGAATCCATTTGTTGTTGTTTGATGAACATCTCGTGCTTGTCAAATATCTTTTCAAGGGAAACCAATCCTTTGAGAATTTTATTCCCTTTCAGCTGAAGGAATTCTTCACCTGCGTCTGAACTTGTTTCAGGGGCTGGTTCACTACCTTCAAAGTGGAGCTATTTGAAGCTACCTTTTTATTCTAGGAAGGCAATTATTTGGTTGTCACCATTAAATACTTGCCAATGATTGGCATTGTTAGGCACACTTGGTTAAAAAACTAGTTTGATAGTGTACCTGTTTCCCTTAAAATCTAGATGAGGAACCAGAAGAGTTGCTAAAATAGCCAAGGCATCCACTCTATCATTTAATTTTTTGGGCACTACAGAGATATTGAAAGCATTAAAGCTTTCAATTTGATCTCAAATTAGATTGCAGTAGTCGTGCAATCTCTCATTTTTGGTTTGGTACAGGTTCTTCACCTAAAAAACCACCAGCTCAGTATCTCTTTTGGCATGAAGGAGCTTGACACCTCTATCTTGAGCAGCCTTCAATCCAAGTAGTAGAGATTCATACTCAACAGTGTTGTTGGTGTTGTTGAACTGCAACTTGTATGAAGAAGGAAAAATATCTCTTTGAAGAGATATCAACACAATTCTAGCTCTTGAACCGATAGAGGAATAGTTGCCATCAAATTCCAGTATCTATACATCATCAGAAGCTGACCTTACCTTAGATTTTTCTTCTTTTGGAGGGGACGATTCTTCTATGTTTGCACTACGCTCTATCCTATCTTTTGCTATTCTGTCTGAACCAACTTTCAGATTGTCATTTTTAGAGGTTTCATCAACTAAGATGGGAACATCCTCTGTAGTCAGGAAGTAATTACCCATGCCTAAAGACTCAAACATAATTTGAGATTTAGGCACTGATATTTGAGTGACCACATATTTTACTTCTTTTTCAGGGAGCAATCTCTGCATAATGCCTTTGACTGGGATCCTTTTCTCAGACATGTCCATGCTCAACTTGCCACCAACATCCTTATAGAAATTTTGCCCAAAAAGGATGACATATGAGGCTGGGACGTTAGCCACCAGGACTGTCATCTTGATTCTCTTTTTTGGGAATGCTACAAATGCAAATTGGGCATCCTTGATCTGTCCCAGTAGTGGCACTTATTTGTTCTCCATGGAGAAACATCTCCCAAATGTCTTGGTCAGTGTGAGACCAAGAGATTCTACCACTTTGATAGGCATGACATTTTCAAATGCACCTGAGTTTATGATGAAATTATTCATCTGGTGTCCATTTATCAGTAAAGAGACATAAAATGGTTCTATCCTCCCGAAAGTAGTAGGAGGAGTAATCACAAGGTAAATATGGGTGGATGTGTTATTGGGGGGACTAGGAGTTACTTTCACAATAGCAGATCCTGTAGGGACAATTTTATTCTTCACACATTCCACTAACTTATCCAACTGCTCAGGGTTGGATTGCAAGAATTCAAATTCAGACATTTGAATTTTAGTTTTCTTGACATGGTCGACTATGTCAAATATCTGAAATGAATTATGAATAGGGGAAGGGAGTTCATCCTTCTAGTTTTTAGGAGGGGGAGGATTGATCTGTGAATTTGAAGTTGAAGGTGAAGGCATGTTTGGGGTAGTTACTTTTTTAGCAATCACTAGGTCCTTTGGCTGGAAAGGCAAAAAAGTTCCTCATTTGGTAATTGAAATTGCAGGTTGAGGTCACTCCTCTATTTTTTCTTTATCAGCTTATTGGGCTGACTAATTCTTAGACCAGGTGAACATAGCATATGATCCCTTAACTAATTTACCTTCAATTTTGGGTTCATCTTGGTAATTTAGGAAATTAATGTTGGAGTCACTAGCGAATTCTTCTTCTCCCTCTATGAAGAGATTAGCATCATCTTCTGAGTTTGACTCAGGCTAGAAGGAGAAATTTGATTCTACTTCAAGATATCCAACTACTAAATTAGTTGGAAGTGCTTTAATGGCCAATTTCCCCTGAGGGGGAGGAAGATGATTTGGTTGTCCTTTATTCTTGGCAGCATTGCCTTGGTATGACTGATTGGAGA
Source organism: Torreya grandis (assembly GCA_037957365.1). Classification (NCBI taxonomy): domain Eukaryota; kingdom Viridiplantae; phylum Streptophyta; class Pinopsida; order Cupressales; family Taxaceae; genus Torreya; species Torreya grandis. Next base: position 696,292 of record JARHVA010000795.1, read on the forward strand.
ATGTCCTCCTTGGTATATCTCTGTATGAAAGAGCAGAAGACATCCCTTATGTCATTTGCTTTTTAAGAGCCAGCAACTCATTTTCTAGCTTTTGCACCATTGGATCAGTGGTGCTTGTAGATGGATATTCAGAAGATGAAGAAGATTTTCCTCTATTAGGATCTCTCATTATCTTTCCTGCCAAGATAAGGCCATCTTCCACCTCAGTATCCAAGTCCTAAGTAGCAGCAAGGTCTATGTGGTCAGCACGTCTCAGCAGAAAACTCACTTCAGGTAGCTGTGAGTTGATGAAGAAATATTTAAGGTTCTTAGGTGTTGGCTGAGCAATTGTGGGGATCCTATTCCTTAGCTTGTTGAATTTGACAATGAAGTCCCTCATAGGTTCATGAGGTTCTTTCTTCATCTGTGTGAGCTGGGCCAGCAGGGCATGTGCATCCTCTGCAGGCTTGAACCTTGCTTCAAACTTAGCTTTGAGAGTGTTCCAGTCAGTCACAGTCTAGGCCTACAGATGATAAAACCAATCTACAGTAGCACCTTGCAATGTTTTCATAAATAGTCTAATTGCTACGTCTTCATACTCCACGCCTATCACACTATGATGAAAGTTACAATGTGTTTATCATGATGAACTCTCCCATCACCAAAGAATTTAGGGAAATTCTTCCTTGAACTGTGTGGTAGCTCATGTAGAGGTAGAGTTAAATTGAGTGGGCCAAAAGAGTTACCCCAGGGGCCTTGAACTGCCATGAATTGATTATGGAAAGTGGGGATAAAAAATCTGGGTAGAATATGTATAGGTAAAGCTCTACTAACAATAGAAAAAGAAGCTCTGCCTTGTATTGGTGACCTAGTATTGGTAGGAGGAAGACTCCTAGTTTTTTGAACTTGAAGTTGTGGAGGAAACAAATCAAAATTACCCTCTTACACCAACTCAAAAATAGGGTCAACAACACCTTGGGCTCTCTAGCTTCTTGTATATCATGGAGTTGCTAGATTGTAAAATAAAAATGGAAAAGAACTGGCCCTGCTTCAGCTTGAAGCTTGAGGCTTCAAACTACACATTCTTCCCCAGTGGCTCTGGTTTTACAGACTAGATAATATAATAGAAATGGATAAGGCAATAATGATAATAGATAAGACACAAGTGATGCTTCAATCTAAAGCTTGAGGCTTCAAATTATGCAAAAATTTTGTATCCCCAACGGAGTCACCAAAAACTATTGGGTGAATATTTTGTCACCAACTAACTGATGGGCAAAATAGGTTATTTCAACTATAGTGTATGGAGATTGGGCGGCCAAGTGTACAGGTTTACCACATCAAAAGGGGACAAATCTCTCCTCTCATCAAGGGGAGGTTCCCTATAACTATGAGGAGATATATATATATATATATATATATACAAAAAATAACACTCAGGGGTAGGACAACACCATCCATCTCTCTTTTTTTAGAGATGATGTTCATAAATAAGGAGAAATCCATGCTGGAAACATTGAAAGCACTTCTCTTTTTTAAGAAGTGGTCTTGTAGCAAACAACATGAATCCTTTTTGGGTAGTAAAAGTAACTAGAATAGGGGCGTAGTAACTAGCAAAATGAGGTGTAACACAAAGTCTCCCACTCAACTACCAAAGAGTGATATACGAAGGATAATGGGGGCACAAAGTCATCCCAAGATCCTTTACATAGAAACAAATAGAAAACACACTAAAGACAATGGTGGCAGCACAAAGTCTCTACATAGTTGGCTTCAGGACACCTTCCTGATTACTTCCACTAGTTCTGCTTATTTCATCAAAATGGACAAGAACACATTCAAGAAATAGACATAATAATAATCCCCTAAATGACACAAGCTATAATAGCACAAAGTCTGAATGTAACCTGCTTTCTCATTCAAACAAAAAAATATGATCAATAATCTGAGCTCAAAGTCTCAGTAATCACCTTTCAATTTTGGCAGAGTTTTGTTTCTATAACTAAAAATATCTCTTTTGCATAAAATAGGAGATAACAATATATAGCGGCCAAGAAAGACTTGGCACTTTGTTTTATGGAATGGCCCATGCTACATTCAATGCCTTGAATGCATTTTCAATTCAGTCAAGTGGCCATGTTGGAACAGGGTGTCTACCTTAATTGTGGCATGTCAATTCATCCCAAATATCTTCTCCTTAGCATGGGTTGTCTGATCTTTCTCCCCATATGTACACGGCTGTCCCCTTGCTTTCCTATCAAGGAAGAAAAATAGGCTACACCTTTTAATGCTTGTGAGCTCAGATGTCTACTTGGTGGACTGTTCCACCCACCAAAAATAACTTCTATGCAGATATTTTTGGTCTTTCCCTCTTTCTTGTTATAATTTGAGCTCTCAAGCTATCTTTTCCCTTTCTTCTGGCTCTTTCGGCTCCCTCTTCAGCTAGTCACTGAGTTTGTTTTTAACTTTTATCTTTTTTTAGCTTTGTCTCTTCCTGGGTTTGTCTTTTCCTAGAATTTGAGCTCTCAGGGCTATCTTCCCAGCTTTGTTGGCTCTTTGTGCTCTTCTCTTAGTGGTTCTTCCTTTTGGCCTTAAGGCCTTTGAATGTATTTGGGTCTGCGCTCAAGCCTTTAAAGATCAATGGTTATCTTGTTGCCTTGAATTTGACATCTGTGAGGGTGTCATTTGACGTCTAGATTCTAACGGCTAGTTCATGGTGACCAACTTTGACATCCATGGGCCTGTCACCCCTTGGTTAATTCCTTCAGTTTTATTTCTTTTGGATTTCCTTTAGTTGAGCTTAGTCTTTGAATCCTTCCAAAGGGAAGGTGTCCTTTTGGGACTTGGGGGAGGTCCTTTTCCTGGTCATCAAGAGCCCCCATAAGGGTACCTGCCCTTCAGGGTCCTTTGGGTGGCCTTCTTCCTCAAATCCTTTGGACAAAATGTCTGAAGGAATTCCTTCAAACAATTTTTCCAAAGGATTTCTTTCCTTGCCTTAGTCGCTTCCCACTTATTCCCTCGACTTTATTCTTTTGGGAGAATTTCTTTGGACAAAATTCCGAAGGAATTCTTTCAAACTTTTTTTCTAAAAGAATTCATCTTATCTTTTGCCTTGAACAAATCCAAAGGAATTCCAACTTTTCTGCCTTGTTCACTTTTCTAGAGAAAACCTTACAATTTTGGCCTTTTGCAATGGTCCATTTTGGTCATCACCTGCCCTCTGCAAGGGTTGTTTGATCTCCAAAGTTGCCTTTCGAAAAAGTCACAAAGTTCCTTTTGGCACCAAAGTGCCCTCCACAATGGCACTTGTCCTTCAAGATTTTGGAAGACTCCTTTAAACTTCCCATCAGGCCTTTGATCATTCCTTCAGACAAAATGTCTGAAGGAATTCCACTTGTAAAATTTTGCCATGGAAAATCCCTCCAAAAGATATCTTTTTTGTTCCATTTGCCCTCTACAAGGGCACTTGTCCTTCAGGATTTGGGACACCTTCTTTTGGACCTTTCAATTGAACTGACCTTGAAATTGGCCTAAATGTTGGAAACTTATTTCTATCTTGCAGAGTCCGTAGAGCCAAGCTTGTAGAGTTCATAGAAATCAACTTGCGGAGTCCGTAGAAATAAGCCTACAGATTCTGTAGAAATAAGCCTGCAGAGTCCATAGAAATAAGCTTGCAGAGTCCATAGAAATAAGCCTACAAAATCTGTAGAAATCTAAAAAATCTTGAATAATGGAGAATTTGAATACTTGAAACAATCTTTTTGAAATGGGGAAAAGAGAATTTTGGCCTGCAGGACCAAAATAGTTCATATGTTGTCCCAAAAATGAGTGACCAATTTTGGGAACAACACCTATGACCTATCTTTTAAGCCCTAGGTCTCCTGACCTATCTAAAACTACCTTTTTTACCTATTTCTCCTAACACACTTTTAACCATACCTTAGATCTTTTTCCTTAGGCTTTGGGAGAACTACATTGGCCTAAGGCCCTCAAGTGGGCTATGTAGGTAGCACTCAATTGACACGAGGTCTTCTGAGACTAGTTTGGCCATTAGGTTAGTTGACTACTTCAATTAGGGATCTAAATTGACCTTTTCTTCTATTTTGGGTTCTTTATAGTCACTAACGTTGGTTTTATATGCCAATATCAGTGCTTGGTGTTAGTTGACGTTAGCATCCAACTACCAACATCAGCGTCATGTCAGTCAACATCAGTATACCCTATCGATGTTGGTGATTGGTTCAGCCCTAGGGCTAAATGACCCATCTCGCAAAATTCACTTTTACCCTAAAAACCTACCCCGCATCCCTCCCAAATTACATTAAACCCAACACACCCCATTTACTACCCCCCTTATAACATTTTTTCCCTAAACTTTAAATTTAGGCAAACTACCAACTCAAATTTCAAATCAAATCATAGGGGATCTTACCTCATCTCTCCATCTCCTTCAGGCTGACACAACTAGCTCTTGTGGTGGTGCACCTCCCACTAGGTCCCCTCCTATCTCTACCATCTTAGTCACTCTTGGAGCTCTTTCTCTTTCCAATCAAATGTTGTAAATGAGTTCTAGTGGGCTACCAAACCCCTTTTTGTCAGGTTTGGTCACCCACTGATATAATCTACTGACATCGGTAATATTTCCCACTGATGTCGAAAACCTTTTCCTAAAGCACTGACATCAAAATTATTTACTACCGACATTGGTAACATAACCGATGTCGGTACCATTGCATTAGAATTTCCACTAACAACCATAACCCTTTAGACTCTACCCATAATTTGGGGCAACTTGGAGATCACGTATATATCCCTAACCATGGAAGCCAAACTGGAGATCACATATATCTCCCCAACCATGACAACCACCTTTGGAGATCACTTAAATCTCAACCCATGATGAGTTTGCTTGGAGATCCCAAATATCTCCTCGCTCATTGACCCTTTTATACCAACCTTGCATTGCCTGATTTGATCACTTACACTATCCTGCTATAGTTGACTATTGTACACACACATGTATATTAGGTGTTTTAGATGGTGACCAAGCTCATCTTATCACTTGCAACCTTTTAGTGTTTCTTAAGGGCACTTCTTACCTCAAATACCTGGGACACATGGACCAATTAGAGCTACAACTTTGATTTTTTGACCTTATCAGCTATCACTTACAAGTTGTACTTTAGTTATTTCTATCTGAGTCTTCCTCAACCTTCCCTATTCTTGATTTTTTTTACTATAGCTCATAGTATTATATGCAAAAGTAGTGATACCATGTTCTCCTTCACTCACATAATTCACTTCTTATCAAACAGGTACCCAATTCTAATTTCTCCTTCATTGATTCCCATTTTGAGGGGGGATACTTCATCCAATACCTCGAGCATATAACTCCTATTTTTGTCTTGTAACTTGTTAGTGTAAATTACAAGACAAAAGGGGGGAAATGTAGACACCAAAATTATGTCACACATGTGTGTAACTCCCTATGTCAAAACTCCCCTTGAGCCCTTTTTTAATAATAATGATTAGCCTCCCTAACCCATTCTTTTACCCCTCACATATTTAATTAAATTAATTAAAAAATCTTATCTGGCCACCTCATCCTAAGACTAATTCTCACTTGATGAGTCACCTCAAGACTTAGTCCCCTTATCTTAACTACCCAAGACTTGTTCTCACCCCAAAAATAAAATCCTAACCAACTACATCCTTCTTAACCTCCTATTTCTACCATTTTATAATGGATACCACACTTGGCATGAGAAAAAACAAAAAATAGGCTAAAGATAGTACTTTTACCTATTCTAATGATGTCAACATCAGTCAACCCATGGCTGATGTTGGTGGGATCACTGACGTCGATTATATAAGACAAATTCCAAACTGATTTTCAGGTTAGTAGAAATCAAGAAAACTCATTCTTATTTGCATATAGGATTTTTGCATTCAAATTTTGACATATTGGCTTACTGTTATCTTGCAAAATTCAATCTAGATCTAGAAACAAGCTCTTGAGAACTAGTACCACCCACTTATTATCTCTATTCAAGGCATCAATTTGGACTGCCTGATAAGATCCATCCATCTGGGACTTATCATTTAGTCATCACTACATTTAAGTACATCACTTATTATATAAGTCTTTAAGCAATTACTATGAAACTCCTTTAGATATACTATTTATTACTTTTACACATTCTTGACCGAACCCCATGAAGGGGTTATAAAGCTTCCCCACTTGTTTCCCCTTATTCCAACACACCAAACCTCTAACCAGATCCATCCAAACACTACTCTCTCTCTCCCTCAACTTCCCCTAACCTTCTAGACCTGACCAAAACCATTACCCAGATCCAAAAAGCCTTCTACAAACTCTTAGGTAATTATTTCCCATACCAACATCGATAGCCTAACTGATATCGATCACATTTCCTCACCGACCTTGACAGCCTAACCGACATCAGTTACTTCCTCATTGACCTCAAAAGCTTAACTGATGTCAAAAATTATGGATTTCTTAACCCTTATAAGACCTACCAAAACAACTTCCAAAATATAAATTTAATATACCACATGCACTCTGTTACTTTCTGCTTGACTCAGGTTGTGAATAATGGTAACATTATCTCTCTTTTACTCTCTTTTTTCCTCTTTCTTGGTTATTTATCACTTTTTTTTCTCTCAAAAGTGGACTACCATCTCTAAGGAAGTTTGACACTTCTTGGAACAAGTGCATCTCTTGGCAACCCATTTATATATATACTAACAAAAATTTTGTGGTAGTGCTTTATTACTTGTAGGTAGTCCTCCCCAACCAAAGAGGAGTGCTCACAACATCTAGATACAGTGCACAAATCAATCCAAGTTTATTCTAATCACTTATCCCTATCCTTATCTATTTTTATTTAGGCTTAAAATAGATAAATTTTAACAAAATAGACAGGTCTCATGATTACACTAAGAGGGAGGGGTTGTAGACATGTTCCACCATACATTGGCTTCATCCCTAGTCATCTAGATTTTTTTGGAAGTGAGCCATCATTGCCTGCAGTCAAAGAAACTCCTCTTTCACTCACCCCTCATACTTAGCCTCAAAATTGGCTTTAATTTTCCATGAAAAACCATTAAAAAAGGGTGAATGACACTTTACAAGACCTTATATGGCCTTAGACTACTTAGGTAGACCTTAAAAAGCCATCCATTTGAAGTTCTCACCCTTCTCACTATTTTGCTCACTTTGCAAGTTTTGACTCATTGAAATGAAGGTGATGGTAGACACACTTAGTATTTTTTTATAAACCATTAAATTATCATATATTTTTATATTAAGTACTGATCCTTCTCCCAAAGTTGGTTACATCTCTTGAAAGTCCTTATAACTTGTAAAACACCCAAAATAATCAAATAAATCCAATATCCCTCTTATTTATACAAGTAGGGAACAACTCAAGTGGATGGAAAAGGTATCTAGAGAGTCCCTTATAATTTTCAATCACTTTCATGTTCATTTAACCTCATCTATATAGTCCTCCATCCTTGTTTTCCCACTTGGGTCTTTATCCAGGGTTTTGTAGGGTTTTAGGCTCTTTTCACTCTTAAGCTTCGTTCATAAAGATGTAACATTGGAGTTGTATAAAAATTCCACAAAATAAAATTTTATGTTCTATTTCAACTTCCCTAAACTTCTTGAACCTCCATGCACAACCTCCAAGAAGATATGAGCTTCCTAAATGAGCTTCTCAAGCTTTGTGTGTCATTGTGCATAGGCCTGAGTTGTCCGTGAGCCAAAAGTGGATTTTTTGTGAAATTATCTATGTAATAACAGCTCAAACACATCCCATATTACTCTATAAACATGATACATAGTGTTATAATTTTCTCCTAAGGTTGCATATGACATTGACTCCCTATTTGGGCTTTAGGCCTAAACTAGGCTGAGTAGGCTTGCCTGCATTCTTGAGGGTTTAAGATACCCTATTGATATTTTTACCCTTTTTCATGATCAAATTTTTTTTTAAACATATTAATAACTTTAAAAACCTTAATTAATGTTTCTAACAATATTTAATCCTTTACATCATCCCTTTTCTTCAAAATCTGCCAATTTACATGCTACGGGAGTACCTTCTATCTGAGACAAAATAGAGGGTACTTCCCCTATTACCCTAGGTATAATGAGTATTTTAGGACATTATACAACTTATATATACCTTATACACAAAATTTTTTCCTTTTACCATACCATTATCCCCATCAAATGCACCAAAACCTAGAAAGGACTTATGGACCTAGTTAACTATCTGCAGGGTCTTAAGTGTAGACTATGTATTGCATTGTATAGGCCTTTCTCTAAATTATTTGTGTTATGTGAGGGTATAAAAAGTCAAATAAAACCTCAAAAAATCTGTTACAATTCCATTCAATATTCCAATTATCTACATGCTTCCTCACACATGCCTTGCTCTTTGAAATGACTAGATTGTTGACTATGTTTTCTGTTTGGGAGGGGCCCTTGTAGGTGGTCCTACATGATTTAAGCTTGAATTAAATGATCATATGATTATTTATAGTCCCTTAGGGTCATTATATTCCCATTTTAAATCATATATATCATTTCTCACTATGCTAGCCCCCATAATACAGTGCCTTAGTTCATTGTTATGTCACAATCAACTACAATTGACTATGTTGTAGTAACATGTGGTCTTGTAGATGTTGGTTCCCATTAAAAACTATGTCATATACTCTTGGAAAAAAATTGGGAGTCTTAAAAAAACCTTTTATGATAATTTTTTCACATCTTTAGGCTTAGTATCCTCAAAGTTTGTTTTAAGAGCTTTATGACCATCTACAGGGAGGTTGTAGGTAGCCTCTTCTAGGGTACTATACACTTGTGGATGAAGATATGACCATCACCCTATAATTTACGATTATTCTAAGTCATTGTGATATTTCACACTTTATATTACCATTCAAACATGAACACATGCCTTTCATTGTCACCTTGTGGAATGGAGTCTCTTTGAGGTCCAAAACCTGTGGATAACATTAATGAACTTTAGTGAACAAATGTCACTATTGAAGCCTTTAGAAAACTACTTTCCACTGATCATGCACCTCCAAAATTTTTAAAATATATTCTCATATGTTGTGGATACAATTTGAATACATTTGGAATCATCAAGACTCTTGATAACCTTGTCATATGATTTGAACAAAATGGTTCAGGCCTCTATTTTTGTCTTTTAGAGAAATGATCTTTGAACACAGTCATTTCATCCTTGAAGGCAATCCTCACTCTCACCTACCAACCCTATGTATTAAGCATGTTTTTCATGTTATCACTCAATTCAAAAAATTATAATAAATCCTCCAAGCATGTCAAATCTCTTATAACCAACATTTCCAACTCTCTGATAGTGCCACCTATAGGTGGACATTCCAATGTGCAGGCAATGAGTATAAGTATGAATAGTGTGCATTGTATTTGACCTTCAATGAGTTTTATACCTATCTCAATACCTAAAAATGGATTTTTAAACCATTAATGGATTCAAATGAGCTATGTTCTTTGTTTCAACGTGATTTTCCTCTTTCAAGTTCCTATAGGTGCATATCTATAGTGTAGACCAAACAATGGTTGTTGATTGACTAGTTGCATGGTACATGAGCTAGAAATAAATATTTTACCTTCTATATATTATTATATGGATCATATTCAACATTTTTGATCTTGATAAAAGTTTTCAAAAAAATAATTCTAGCATGACACTCTCACTCCATGGCACCTGTAGGTGCACATTCATGGTAGACTGTGTGTAAGTGTTGCATGTGACTACCATAACACCTTTTTACCATTTAAATGCTTAAATCACTACCTCATGTTACAAGAGGATAATAAATAGTTTATAACCTTCTATCATAATTCAATAAATGTTCTTAGAGCCCTTACACATCATGGTTGTGAGTGAGAATGAGCTGGAACTGACTGTGTTTCCCATTGAACTACAACCTATATGATACTAACATTGGAGATTGAATATTTGAAAGAAATATATTTACATGAACTTTGAAATGAATGAAACATCATGTTACATTGGATTTAATCCATTATATATAAGGAAACATTCTGCAAATGGTGAAATTTGAATGTAAGCTCACTATCAACACCTTCTTTGCAATATGAGTTGTGTGAGCTATCAAATATTTTCCAAACATTAAACCAATAATGGGAAAAATCATAGGAGATAGTAAACATCATCTATATCCAAATTAAAAAATTGAGTTAAATGGAATAGTTCAAACAAGAGCAAAACCTATAAGGTATGGGAAATAGTGAGCAAAAAAACATAATCAACTTGTTAGAGATGTTCATAAATAATGGTACACCACTCTCTACACTCCGAGCATGAAATTGAATCTAAAAAAGTGTACCATCACCCCGTAAATTCATTTTAACTAGAAGTTCTCCAATTGGCCACACCAACGAAAAACATGTTGACTAATTTTATGTGCATGGTGGAATGATAGGAGAGTAGAACAAGTTTTGACATTTTTTTCACTTTCAAAGCATGTCAAGAATGGAATTGAGTCTAAGGGAGTTGAATATCTATCCCAAAATATTATCCCATGTTTCATTCTCTCTCATAGGTCGTACACCTTGTGAAACTCCTTATTTTGTAGTTATTTTATTGATTTTTAGTTATCACTTGAAAGTTTTTAGCTAGAAAATGACATATCTAATAGATATTGACACATTGGAAATTATAATAAGTTTAAGAACACTTGATTTTATTGTAAAATCATACCACTTGCATTTAGTTCCCATTTATGACACCTAAAGGACACAAGGTGACATAAGGATCTAATCAAACTATGACCAAGGCTACTATAACATTAAATAAGATAAAATGAAACATGAAACACCTTTATACATTATATTAGACCCCTATATAAGTTTTTGGCTATAGGGGGTTGACCCTTGTGGTCAAAATAGTCAACAATAACCAAGACCTTGGGGAGACTTGCTCACATGAGTTTCTTTTTAGGAGAGGGAGGGATTAACAACCCCTACTTAATTGTTGGATATGTGTCAAAACATGCATCAACAAGTATATGTACATCTTGGCTCTTAAATATATTTGTATTACATGTTCATGCATACTTTCATTTCTAAATTTCTTAGTTTAGAATTGATTGTATCTCTATGCTTCTTCTATTTGAGGGCATTTGAATATGCTATTACTCTATGGCTCTATGACACTTCTTTTCATAGTATGTATGCTTTGTAAATGTTCCCATGTCCCTATGTGTACTTTCTTGATTATGTATGCGACAGTTTAAACATGTCTTTTTATGTGTCTTTAAGCTAACTTGTATGTTGTTTGCATATGTGTACATTTGAACATGTCCTTATATGTCTTTCTTTCTTAAATTTAGTGATATGTGCTCATGTCCCTTATTTTATGCCCCCTTGGCCTACTTTGTGTTCCTCATGTGTTTTGTATGTACACTTCTTGTATGTTTCATGGCCATGACACTTGTCTCTTGCTTGTTACACAATTTAGTTTTAGATGCCCTAAGGGACCTCATGCATCTCCCCTTCCTACTTAGTTGTCATGATGGACATCATGCCCCATCCCCCTAGGTAGCTACTGAATTATTACTTAGATTTATTGTTACATACATTGCTATATCTATCTTGACAACCTTGTGAATGCTAGAAATAACATACATCACACATTACAAACTTATGCTCAAATTATCTTACATGTGGGTGTTAGGTATACACATTATATTGGATTATTACGTAGATATCATATATGATTTGGCTAACACATATTTTTCATAACTTTTTATTTTAATGATAGTTCTTGCATAGGTTCAATAACTCCCTTCAAAAGAGGGGGAATTGATAGGGGTTTGTTACAGAGATCATACTATCATAATGCACTCAAAGTGCAATTTTTAACATACAGGATCAAAATATATAAATTAGACTCAGGTAAACATTATGGGAAATAATGACACATAGATCAATTATAGTTGCACATAAATTAGAATAGTCAAACATTAACACCCAAATTGGGACACTAGCACCACATGACACTACTATCCAAGATATGGAACTATTGTCCAATAGCCTCAATTTAAAAAAATCTAGATTGGCCTAAAAATTATAGAAATTATAATCTAGGTTTAGTTATAAATTTACCATTTTTACTCAGTTTAGTTCAGATGTATACCAGTTTGCTCAAATTTAGGGCATCATGCATGACATGATCATTCCCATTTTTAGTTTAGATACTCAGATATAGATTATTATAATGCAATCCAAAATCCATATGCTCATATATCATATTTTGGGGCATGTGTGAAACATATTATTTCTATATGCTCAGTTATACACCGATTGATCAAATGGAATGACAAACTCCATGTCATTATCTACATTGTACACATCAAACATCATATTCTAGGTTACACACTAGTTTCATGCCTTATTCCTTTTATAGTGGTTGGCATTCTTGAGTAGCCTAAAATTTCCTAATATACCTTATTTTCCATAAAGCTAACATTTCTAGTTAGATATCTCCAGTTAGACATCTCTATTTAAACATTTTTAGTTACATCATGCAATTTTAGTTTTAGATGCATCTAAACACATGGGTAGGTAATGATGGAGTCATAGTCTACTTGATTTCTTAAGCCACCCACATGAGAAGGTTGGACACACCATCAATCCAATCCAATCTATTCATAGGTCATGATCCACCAAGTAGGGGTGGGAAATGATGGAGTCAAAAAATGAATTAAGTTCTTGATCCATCCACACATGAAGATTAAGCAATCCATCAGCTCAGTATAAGTTACTCACTAATTGATCACTATATACATGTACTTACACAAGTTGTCACTAGGTTTATAAATTAGTTCACGTACCCAGTGAGGTGTATTCGTTCATATCCTCTCTCTTATCCCTATACTTAGTTTTACTTCTTTACTAATTTTTGCCTTTATTTTTGATATCTTTTAAGTAAATACTGATCTAAGCATGTTTAACTTATAAGAAACATAATGGAACATACTTTACATACTTAGATCTAGATTCATGGGTTTAACCTCTTAGGTAAGTCTAGTTATGCTTATTTTTCCTTTATCATAATCATTTCGCTTTAATGCATTTCTATAATAAAGTGGGGGGGAAGGGGCAAATGTAATCATCTAAAAAATGACCATTCATACCTTGGATGTCCACTTGAGGTCAAATTACCCTTAGTTATTTATGTCCCTACACCCTCTAGATAGGTAATTTACATCTCCCTAAAAGATTTAGGGTCGGCCTAGACCTATTTTTAAGTCACCCTCCCAAGTCATTTTATGAGAACACTATATAAACACTAGTCTCATCATCTTACACCCTAGGTGGACATTATCACAAAGAAGCACACAAAAGTACTGCTTCACATTGAGGGAAATCTCCTAATTATTCTAATATTATATTAACTTAGCCCATACATTCAATAATCCATCCCTAGCACAAGTATTTAGATCTCAAGTTTCCTCTAAGGCATCCTCTCATAGCATTCATTTGTACTTATCCTAAGCATTTAGGTAGGAGAACTACAATGGGATTAATCCCCCCTCAAAGTATTAGTATGTAGGCAGTGTGCCCACATAGGGTTGTGGATCACACATTTAGCACATTAGACCCACTAACCCCTTTTTCTCATGGTGTCCATTCAAACCCTTACAAGCATGAAAACCTATAATTTTCATAAGAAAACATATCTATAAAAAATATTAACTGTACAGACCTAAACTTTGGACCAGAGCTAGAAGAGGACCTGATCTACAAAACCCAAAAATCATTTAGATAAAGAGCATTAGCACCAAAGGAGGACAGTAGCACTATATGGTGCTAGTGTCCAATTAGGGTGCTACTATCTAGGAAGGATTTTGACACTTGGATCTTGTTTTTGACACTCAGACCAGATTCTACCTCATTTTTTAACCTCTAAATCATCCATCTTAGTCATTTTTCAATTAAGTTCTCATTTACCTTATATATTGCTATTTTTAGAAAGGTCAAATTTGGTCAATTCTATAACAGATTAGTGGTTGTATTTATTGCATATTTATAGCCTAATTTAATATATTTATCTCTTTAAAAACTTAGGATTTACATATTTATAAGTCCTAAAAGGTTAAAACACCTAGATAACAAACTATTCAATGCCCATCACGCATGCCTTAATATTTTACAGTACATACTTTGTTTGTACCACAAACAATGCAGTATGTTTTATAGTGAATAGAGGAAGTGATACATTATCCTAGTATACAACAAACCCCAAAAATTTGTCAGCTTTATAGAGTTACATATCCTACAAGGGATTATATGAGTACTGAATTTGGAAACTACATTACAATACTTGATTCCTTTTTATATTCTAATACACCTACGTCTTGCTCTATTTGCTCATGAAAAGTGACCCTTACCATGTACAATATAGGCATGTTCCATGGCATGAATGGGATAATTGGCTAACACCTCTTACAATTTTCAAATATCATAAAAATAAAAAAAATAAAAACTATTTAAAAATATAAAAAAGTTATTTAAAAATATAAAAATATTCAAATAATCAAAAAATAAAAATCAGGACCTGAGCATGACATGATTACTATAGTACACTTTTTACATATGTTATTTATCACATGTTTGGTAGATGGCATAGTATTTTCATACATACATGCATTTCACAGTATATGAGTGTGAAGAAAGACATAAAGGTTACACATGGACATATAGATGTTGGATTTTCCTCTACCAAGTGTCCATGCCAAATACTAAGGGCATCTTATTCCATATACTTCACTATTATAGGTTATATCTTTTTATAACTTCTACCATGTTTAACTATCTATATTGCTTACATATGTCTTTCTAGTTACTCATATCTTACACAGTGATACATGTATATGTTATTTTACTAGGATACGACATTGATACATGTTGATGGTCTAGACTAATATTTATTTGTTTTATAATTCATTACTCTCTTGCATGATAGGTTAGTTTTTGTTTATCTATTGTGTGTGGCCTCTTGGCCTTGTTGGCAACATCTTTATGTCCCTTGTGTGTCGCCTCTTGGCCTTGTTGGCAATATCTTTATGTCCCTTGGTCTTATTTGATGTAACATATTTATGTCCCTTGTTTGTGACATATGTATGTCCCTTGTTTGTAACATCTTTGTGTCCCTTGCATGTGGCCCTTAGTTTTATCTAGTATAACATCTTCATGTCATTTATATCTGGCCCTTGACCTTATGTGTGACACTAAATCTTGAGCTTATTGAGATTGAGTGGTGCCATGATCCAGATTATGCACTTTTACTACATATTCTTAATTAATTATATTTTTGGTGATTATTATTACTACATGTTTCATTAATACATATATGTAGACATGACACTTATATGCCATGTATTACATATGTTACACACATACCTTGATTGGCATATACATTACTATGATGTCATACTTTCCACATGCTCACATGATTATACATGGTGTTATATTTTTACATGACATGATAAAATTAAATTTTCTTTTTAGATGAGTAACTTACATGACACATCCCTCATCCTAAAAGGGGGAATTACAATGAGCTTTCCATGGAGACCTAAGTATCCATGCATAGAAAATTATATTTTGGAATCAAACTATGAATTTGAAAGATTTAGAATGGTTCAAATATCATATGAGTTTAGTCACATGATAAATATTAGCACATCAATGTATATTACAGGGGAATATGCCATGCATATTCACTTACATTATAGATACTTGAGTACATATTCATACACACTTGGGTATGTGTGTATGAGTATATATACATAGTTTACATGAACATGAATTAAAGGTATTCACTACATTTGAGATACATGTTCTCATTTTCAACATACAGATGCATAACATTTGATATTAGTTGGTACAGATTCAAGGGGCATGATATTGGTTAATGCACATATACATAATTTCATATTTATGAGGCATGATATTGGTTTATGCATGTACATACTATGACATTTCATAATTGACACCTTTCCAAAGGGATATGATACCGATTCATGTACATTTACACATTTTTTAGTATATACTATTACAATTATGTATTTACAAAGCACTTTTCAATATGAATCAAGTAGTGAGCAAGCTTGAATCTATAAATTTATATTTAGTCATTGATTCATGTTTTAATGGGTAATGTACATTGAGTTTTAGTGATGCTTAATGACCATTGCATTACTTATATTGAACCCATTTTATGATTCCCATTCTTTATCAGACCCGAGTAGTTATTTGGGTTAGTACATTATGTACTTCTCCCCACATTTATGGGGATTGAGGCATGTTGTCTTCCCAACCCAAGGGATTGCATATTTACACAAAATTTGGGATTGATCACCCTCAATTTCTCTATGGTTCAATAAAAATGAATCACTCTCCAAGTGCTTAATAAGCAAACACATTTCTCTAATGCTTCAATAATGAAGCATCATCTCCATCAAGTTGCAAGGGAACATGGTTTTCATTGACATGTAAGTGTACTCCTTTTCTCTTTAATTTTCAAATTACAAGTTTGGATTTAAAATTTAAATTTATTAACATTGACTACCATATGTTTGTTTCCCATTTTTCTTTTGAGTGACTTGTACAATTAGATCTTCCTACCAAAAACAAATTGTGTTTTATACCCTTAGGTATATCTTTTTTTTTACCCTAGAAATTTCATTACTAGAATAAAAGGGAGACATTTTTAGATACTAAAATTTGGTATTAAAAAACTTGACATACGTTTACCACACATGAATTGTGTGCATAAATATGGTCCTAACATGTTATTATCTCACACCTACAAGCCACCTTACGATTTTGATCTTTTATTTTTGCTATTAAACACCTAGAAGAAACTTATAGTAAGTACCAACAAACTTATTAACTCAGACAAACACATCTAGACCTTTAGTTCAGTCAATTTATGCATGGGTCACTAACTTCAAATTGAGTCAATATCTCTAATTGATACTAACGTGAACCTGACATAACCAACCCTCTCCTAGCAATGCCTAATTTTTAAAAATCAGATATTTCCTTAGAATTGGCTCATCTACCTAGCATTTGGATGGATTGAAAAATTACCTAATTAGACGCATATATATATACAAATTAAGGCATTGCTTGATAGGAGACTTGACACTTATTTGGTACACACCTACACACTATTACACATTGATCAAAATTGCCTTATTCCTCCTAATTTGAAAATCAATCACTGGCAGCAATCAAAATCCAATTCTGAAGCATGCCAATGTGAATTCAAAGAAAATATTGTTAAGTATTAAATCCTAATTATTAATTGCATTCATATAGTGAAAGAATACAATTTCACAATCACACTAGATGGGAGAACTATGTGTGGCTTGATTTCTTTTTTTGTTGTATCAAATATGTAGGAAAAATCAATCATCAATAGGGGTGATTAGGATCAACTCAACCCATTACAATTTCCTAATTTTTATAGGTTTATAGCTCTCACAAACACATTTAAGGTTTCAAGGTGAAGGAGGCTTATTTATAGAGTTGTGTGCATTATTAGGTTTAAGCATCACACATATAAATATTTTAGATATAAGTGAAGGTGAACATATAGTCACATACCCTCTTTTCTACACATGTCACTATCGACCACTATAAGTTAGTATCTATAATTGATATTGACCTAAAGCTAATGAAACCAATCCTATATAGACAAAAACATAGTTTCATATCTAGATAAATCACATATCTACTTTAGTTTATTTTCCACCATCAAAACATAGTCAGAGTCAGACAATTAATTAGAAAATCTAAGTACTTATCCCTTTTTTATATTTACCACATTTAACATATGCCATATGTCAAAGAATTTCAATCTGTTTCAAGATTTGCAATCAAATTCATGATTAAATGCCATATTTAGTAATCTAAATTCACATACTATATTTTATCATATGAGGGTTTCTAAAACCAGATCAAGGTAAAATGGAAGGATTGGGAGTGAAAATGTAGTATTGCCTTCTAAAATTACTCTCTTAGCCTCCTCTATCAAATTATGAGTTTGTTTTCTTCATCTTTTTGTAAGCTGAATAATAGATGGAATTTGAATTCTTCACCCAAAATGTGGCTTTCTAGAGTGAATAGGATTTGGAATACCAAGCTTGAACCCAAACTTGCTTCTATCCTTTGGCGTCTAGTTTATCAAAAAAATTCCTCTTGGGGAACATCTCAAGCACATTGAGATTCGAATCCCAAGTGTCCACCATGCTCTCACCCTGTTATGTCCCTCCCAAAATTACATGCAAATAATATTCAAGTTGAAAATATATTTTATTTCAACTTTCAAAACTCCTAAATTTTCCCTACATCGATTGATCCTAAAAATGTTAATTTTAACACAATACAATGGGAAACTTACTTAGACTCAAAATATTAATAAATAACATCCAATATAATTAATGGTATGGCCTCATCTTGTTATACATCAAAAATTTTGTAGATTTAATCACAAACACAAACATGTATACCAAACTAGCATTTTCAATAATTGCATTATAAATAATGAATTTAATCAACCATTCGAACAATTCTTCTATCCACAGTCATCAACATGAACTAGGATCATATCCAATTTATGCAAACTAATCTAAATGATGCAAACTGTTGAACCTATGCAAACTATTTCACCATTTAATTCATGATTTTGAATATATCAAAAACATCAAACTGAAACACCATTAACATTTAGAAATTTACATATATAATTTGTAAAACAATTATATATGTAATAATATTCATTGAATTTCTTCATAATCTGAGCTACCCGATTTCATCGAAAGTCATAGAAATGATAAATTATGAACTTCAACTTATATTATTGATATATGTGATGAAATTAAAATTAATAATGATTGTTTTATAGTAATAATAGTAGCAAGAGACAACTAAAATAACACTATACTCATCACACTAGAATCTACTCAAACTACACACTCCAAAACATGCAAACATACACACCAATTGAATATGGGAAATTACAAATCTATAAAGCTCCAATGCAATATTTGTATGATATTACCCTCATGAAATCAAATGGGTTTCATCCTCTTATCTCCAATAATATAATGGGTTTGGTCTTTGAATCATGTTGTTAAAGCACAAGTGCAATAATCTGTAGAAATTGGTTGTAATAGCAAAAAATAGCCTAGAAGGAAATCTTGGCATATAAATACACATGAGGCCCCAAATTTGGCACCAAAATTTCAGTATTATTGATTTTATAAGATGACATGAGTTATAAAAGGTAACTAATTCTATCTTTATCCTCTTGCCAATAAAACATTTAGATCCTTCTTTTTCCCTTCCTTTGTTTCTATTTCCCAAACTTTCCCAAATTTGACCCACTTATCTTGAGGATAAAAAAGCAAGAACAAATTATAAAGTTGCCTTGGAACTCATCATTTTCATGTCTTAGAAATCCATGCCCCACTTGGTAAGTTTACCTTAGGGATCATCATGATCTTCACTTCCACACCCATCATAAAGTTTCTATATTGTAACTTCTACACCAAGATTATCTCCACTAAATGTGCTTCCATCAAGGATTTCCATGCCACTCTTGGATATTTACTCAACATTAATAATATTTTATCAATTATTGGCCCCATTTTATCCAAAATATGAACTAATGAATCTCTTGGGCCCACATAATAATAAAAATGGATTTTCCTTTTCCCATCTCTTAACCCAAATAAATATTGGTATGGGCATATTCCTTGAAAAATCAAATTAATTAAAAAGGGGACATGACATATCCACCCTTTCCAAAATTGCTTGTCCACAAGTAATTGCAAACCAAGATGCTCAGGAATCACCATGCCAATGTGATGAATCATACCATGTTATCCATAGATTCTAAATCTTGTACCTGTGAGTTGATTTATCTTCTTCTAAGAAACACATTATAAACTAAAATACTCAAGTTTCTCTATGCCAATCAAACTATTTTTCCCACGTAATCTAAAACTTCTACCTTTTAAGTGAGACATTTACTACCAAATTTATCTATAAAATATATTCTCTCTATCATATATAACACTCTTGTACAAGTCATATAGTTTAACCACCTCTTTGAAGAACAACTTGCTCTTATGGGAATATATATCAAATAAATATACAATACTTACAAAATCATAGGTACAATTTTGAGGTAAATATGCAATGTAATGCATGATTAAACATTTCCATTATTGACTTGAATCAAGTAATGAAGATAACCAACCTATTGTATTTTCTTTGATATGTAGGATAATGATCTCTTCTCTCCAATTCTCAAGGTAATCTACATTCTCCTGAAGAGCTTCAATAAAATTTCCAATTGCAAGTTTATCCAACTTCCTTCCTAGCACTATAGAAAATATCAGAGTAGTGGACTTGAGATGAGTGACATGGTTGTATTAATCTTAAAGGTATAACCAATTTATCCATGCTACCTCAACTTGAGATAGATTAATTTCAGTTTCATGGACTGATCTAGAACAACATGAATACAATATAGGAACATCAATTATCATCCTATAGCAACAACATTCACACCATCAAACTCTGAATTCCAAATCTATAAATAATAACTTATTTTGATGGAATATGATGTATTTACTAAGATCATCCACTAGCACATTCTTGTCACTCTTTACCATTTGATCTAAAATGTTAGTGGAAAATAGTTCATTAGCATAATCTACCATCATGGGAAACCTCCAATCTCTATGAATGGTAGGAACACACCAAAAAGTAATCATTTTGAAAAGGACACCAACATCTACATTGTTTTCTCTTACCCATTTATATGACTCATCACTCTAATCATATATATCTAAGAGGAACTTCAATCTTGTGCAATCCATCTTGGCCACACATTTACCACACACCTGATGATGTCTGAACTCTTTCAATGCATACATGATGGAAAACATCTCCTCATCATAATTCAGGAAATTCTCTTCTAAATATTTGAACTTCATGCTTTCATTTTTTATGGAATTCTTCATTTGCATATTGTAACAAAAAGATCTCCCTTTCCTATAGCATCACATTCTATAACAATTGTTTGTGAAAAATCTAAAATAATAAAGACATGAAATAATCTCAATACCTTCTCCCACTTATCAAAGTCTTCTAGTGTGGTATTTTCCTGCATGCATCTAGCATTGGTGACATGGCCCAAGTGTAGAAGCTTTTTAACCTCAAAATCATATAAATATTCCTTTGGATCTAGAGCATGTTTCTCTAAAATTTCATTAGTTAATGCCATATGTCATATATGATCTTCCCAAGCTTTACTACACATCAAAATGCTGTTAAAAACATCAAATTATCATTAAATACCTTATTTTCCCCAGTGGTTAGTGCATTAGTTAAATCACCTAGCATTATCATGAACTCAAAGTGCCTGAAGGGACTCTTAATGTTATCATGTGCATATCCATAACCCTCTCCTGAATTTAATGGTATCATGTCCTCAAATTAATCCTCGAGGAATAAATTGCCTCTTGCAATTCATCAAAAATTTCTTCAACCTCGAGAATCTTTTTCAAAGATTCATAGATGGTACACATCTTGTTGTTGTTGTCATATTTTCCCTTCATTAAGTGGTTAGAATATCCAATAAACCCCATATGGTTCCTTATAAACTCTCTTTCAATCAAAATGCAAGAGATGAAGAACTCAATAGTGATATCAATGCCTCTATCCACTTTGACTCTCAAAAGATCACCCCAATCCCATATTGAAAAATAATCTTGAATTTGAATCAAAGAGTCCTCATGCCTTATACTTCAATTTATATCCCTTACTCTATCATCTTTGTTAGCATGCTTTCCATGATGACCAAAATTTGGCTGTGACATAAGAGGAAACACAAAATATGAAATATGATCATTATTTTCATACCTTAGGCTGATAACAATGAGCTCATCCACCTTTGATAAGGTTGGAATTGTTGAGATACCATCAACATCTCTATCCTTGAAACTTAGAATATCTTCTTGAAATGCATATCCATCCACCATGCTACTCAAAAAACCAATCATTATCTCACCTTTTAAAAATTTGAAAGTTATTGTATGTTCCTCCATCTTGAACTCTTTGCATATATTAAGTAAATACCTTTCTTCCTTGAATTCATCACCTTTTTTATGGCACATGCAATCATTATAAGTCAACACAACATCTTCTATTACCAAAGAATTTATACCTTCAATCTGTATGTTAGATTTGTATAAAACACCTAGATCCCACATCATCATGTATGAAACATTCTAATGTTAAGAGAAATGATATCCCTTCCACTTTGCACCCTTCATCCTTTAAATATTGTTAGAATACTTTTCATCATGACATAAACATTGTAATGAGATCATATGAAAATGATGCAACAAATCCTTGCTTCTACCAACATCCTTATTTATCAAGTTGTAATCAAAGAAGCAATAAAATGTTTACCTTCATTCGCTGATTTTAAAATCTTAGAGGGATTTATAGTAGTACCACCCTTCTCATGAATAATATCATTAGTAGAGTAACCCTCAACTAGGGAATCTTTCATGAAATCATGCTCATCAATACAACTATCTTGTTGATTATTCTCATATGACATTGGGTCCTATTGTAGGCTAGAATTGCACCCTTGTGGGAGAGTTTTTTAGGCTCTCTCACTCCCAGCTACAATTTTGGAATAACCTCACGTTATGGGTATCCTGTAGTGAGATTGAACCTCTAGGATTTTTAATGAGGCTAGCTCCTCAGATGCTTCACTTTGGCTTGTTTCCCACACTAGAATCTACTGCTGACTAAGGAAAAAGGAGAGAAAGATAACATGAAATGGAAATCTAAGCTAAGGATGGTGATGCACCAAAATACGAAATGATCCACTTTTATCCTAGAAACCTTAACAACTACTAATGAACCTAACCAAGACACAGACTAATCTGATCCTACTCAAGGCCACAAGTATAAGTATTTTGTGTGGAGGTTGAAGGGAAGCCCTAAAATTTGAAGGATAAAAATAAATAGGTCCGTATCAGGCACTATAAACTTGTGACACTTCAAGAAAGGGACCAGTTTCTAACACTTCACACAACCTATAAGGAACCAAAAATAATTAAATCAAGATACATAGAGAATCTATAGATGATGAAAAGGGATATACATCTGCAAGTTAAACTGTAATAATATATACTTGACTTCAAACTAGAATTAGAAAAGATTATCTTATTGCTTTAAGAGAGTGTTTACAAGGCAATTTTGATAGATTAACTCTATCACCAATCGAGGGATCTCTTTTTAGACTCAAAACCCTATATATATAGAAAAAAGGATGAGAGAAGAGGGGGATTGCATGAGAAAATGGAGAGAGGGGTCATAAATGGTTACAACCACCACTATGTCCTTGAACTCTTTTACATTCAGAGCGTGCAACTATCTTGATTGGAAATGAACCATCCAAGATCACCAAAAATCTCCTTGAGTGCCTCATTATTAACAAACATGTTAGAAGACAATAAATTCTCTAATAACATCATTAATGCTTGAGCTACCTTTTCTAATCACCTAATCTTCACCTTTAATCCTCACACCATCTTTCACTTGTCTTGCACATATAAGGACAAAATCCCCATAACTTTGAATCTGGACCAAGCCATGTTGCTTTTGCATTGAGTGTTTATCTGTTAGAGATGATGGCCATGTCAAAGGATAAGGACCTTTCCATTAATTACACCTACCAGCTCCTATTTTGAAACCTAGACCAGATCTTTCCCATAGATGTAAAACCAATCTAAAGACATTGGTTTTCATGTACCCATTTATGTCGATATAAGTCCATACAAATCCAAATGACTACTTACAGGGGTTTATATTTTGATGTTTATGGGCCTGTCATGGGATATTTGAATCACAATGGTTATTTTATGAGCTTGAACTTTAACATGGGTATGAACATCATGTTTCCTTTGAACACTTTCTAGTGAGCCTTTTTCTTGCATGCCTTCTTCTTTTAGACAATTTGCTTGAACAATTTCTATGGACCTTTTTCTCGAAGGAATTATACTTCAAACTTTTGAGAATGACCCTTCATATTTTGAAAATTCCTTTGGAGAAGTGCCCTTTCTGAAGGAAAAGTATCTTTTAGCCACTTCAAAAATGCCCCTTTCTAAAGGGAAAGTACCCTTCAAAACTTTTTTAAATGTCCTCTCACTTTAGAAATGAACCATCAGCTTTTTGGAAAAGACCCTTTTTTTGAGAAAAGTGCCCTTTGTATTTGAACATCCCCTTCAAGAAACTTGAATAGTCCCTTTAAATTTTTGTTTCAGCACTTCTCTCTGAAGGATTTCATTTTGAAGTAATTCCTTCGAAATTTTTTCCTTCGGCTTTCTTGAAAATGAACCCTTTACTTCGGGTCAAAAGTTCTGAAAGTAATCTTTCTTTGAAAAAATTGTCTCAGATAATTTTCTCAAAGGAAATGTGTCCCTTAGAAAAGTAATTTGGCCTTTTACCTTCAAAAAGTGCCCTTCAAAAGAATTGAAAATGCCCTTTGAAGTTTTTTTATCGAACCATTTCCCTGATAAAATCCCTTCAAAAAAATTGTCTTGGCCACTTCAATTTGAAAAAGATATCTCTTAGAAATTTTACTTGGTACACTTTTTGAGAGAAAAATCCTTCAAGCCTTGTGTTTTAAACAAAATTTCTGAAATAATTCTCCCAAAAGAAATAGGTATTCAGGGAAATTGTCACAGAATAATTTCCCCAAAAGAATTTAGTCTTTGTCTTTTGCTTCAGACATTTTGTCCAAAATAATTATCCCTTTAGAAACTTTATATCGGACAACTTGTCTGAAAGATTTCAACACTTAACACTTAGCCAAAAAGGGTACCAAAAGAAAAGAAACACTTATTCCCTACAAATTTTGAAAGAATGAACAATTAAAGACTTGATTGAATAAAGATTTTGCACTTAGTGTATGGCTTGTAGGCTTATCTTTGGACACTATTATTGGATCCTTAGGAAACCCTGCTTGGATCCTCTCTATTTATAAATGTTGGATCCATTTCTAAGCTTCTGATCCATTGCTTCATCAAACCATGCAAGAGCTTTATATGTGGGCCAAAAATGGCCAACATCTTTGGCGGCTCATAGGGGTTGCATGCCTGTCAATGCAAGAGAACTTAGACCATATTGCCTCATCAAATCCATCCATTGGGCATGGAGTCAAGTCACTTTTTCAATACAATGGAACCTCCCTTTGAATCAATAAGGAAAACCAAAACAAAACAAACACTATGCCCAAGGCTCTTAGGGAAGGGAAACACACAACTAAAAAGGATGTGCACCAGGCACTTAGAGGAAAACATGAAAAGATATAGAAAATGTATAATATATAATGGCTAAAAATATTCTAATATAAAGGTTTTAGATGAATCCCATGAACTGGAATGGGTAGTACCTATTCATCTAGTTGGTCCAGCTGAAAAGCATTATTTTGTTTACATCCATAGATCAAATAAGGACCACTCCACAAGTTGTCAAATTTGGTATGGTTGCCTAGCTTGGCCTTGTTTGAATCCCACTTGAGGACTAGATCCCCTTCTTTGAAGTCCCTTGCTATGTCTCTCTTGTCAAAGGCCTTCTTAACTTGAACTTGATGTGATTCTAGTGTTTTCATTGCAAGGTCTCTCATTTCTTCAAGCTATATGAGTTATGTAAGTCTCAGATGCATGGGCTCATCTTCCATCAAATCCAATTGATGGGATAGTTATAATGCAAGAAGCTCAAGAGAAATGGGAAACTTAGCCTCCCTTCCATATATTAAGACATATGGAGAATTGCCAATGGTAGCTTTAGGAATCACCTTGTCAGCCCACAAGCCTATCTTTAGTTTAGTGTGCCATGTCCTCTGATTCTCTTCCATAGTTCTCCTGATGATTCTTAGCAAATTTTTATTTGTGGACTCGACCAATCCATTTCTTTGAGGATAATAGTTGGAAGAGGTACTAAGGTAGATACCCATATTGAGAGCCTATTCACTCATTTTCAAATCAAGGAATGTTAATACATTTGTAGACACCAAAATAGTGTCAACCCCCCCCCTTTGGTCCCTTTCTAACTTCAACATGCCTAACCTATACTTTATTAATTTAAAATACTTATTTTAAATTAATAATCCCTCCTAGACACCTCACCTTGGATTCCTAGCTCTTAAGCCATTTATCACCCTATGACTAATCATAATTACCTAAGACCTAATTTTAACTCTCCCACTAATTCTTGTGCCTATTAAACCTGCCTTTGGACCTTTTAACAATGACAACCAAACTTGGCAGATGGAAGAATGGGCAAAAGGATAAAAAGAGCCTTTTTTCCCATTCTCTAGCTGCCGACGTCAGTTAACAGGCGACCGACGCCAGCGGTATCACTGATGTCAGTTGCTTAAAACTAAATTATAACCTCGACTGTAGGCCCAAATGTGAATTCTCTTGCTCTCGAGATCTGAATTCTCTTGCTCCTCGACTCTTTGCACACATCAGCATTCTATCATCACTCTCCAGGCTAAGAAACTCTGCAGAATTCACTCCACACTAGGTTGAAACATTGCATGAGGTCTCCTACATCAGCCATAACAGAAACAAGTCTTCTACACTTGTGGTTCTCCACCAAGAGCTAAGTATCATTCTGGTTTATATTTTAGTATTTTTAGAATGCTTTGGTGATTAGTCCATTCAATATTCTTGAGTATTGTTAATAGACAATCCAACTTTCTTCCCGAAGCTTTCCTCCCATTCTTATTCTCTTTCCACCCCTGTCCCCTACCTTAGCCCTTTTTTTAGACCCTATTTACTATCTTACAACCCTGCATAGACCCAAACTCCTTCCAGACCCCTCTGTTGACCACAAAACCCATCCAAAACCCATCCAAGGCCATTGCCCTGACCGACATCGACCATTCCCCCTACTGACATCAGCAGACTTACCGACATCGATAAACTTGACCAGCCGATGCCGACAAAACTACCGACATCGGTGACTGTGAGAGGCAGATTGCAGGAATTATGTACGCTTTATCTATTTCTCTTCTTTAGCCTTTCATTATTTCTCTTTCTAGCAACACTCTTTTGTCAAATAAGTGGACTGTCATCCCTCAAGGAAGTTTTTGCACTTCTGGGACCGAGCTTTGCTTGGCAGTCCACCATATATCTATCTAACATTTTTCTGTTTAAGTCTTATTCTCTCTACAAGTGTTGTCCTTCATAGCCAAAGAGGAGCTCCTTCAATGTCTGGATAACGGTGCACAACTTCATCTGGGTACGTACAAACCCCTGATCATTAACCCTTAGTTTCTTATTTCTTCTTAATGTGAAAAGCAAAAAATGAATAGAAACATTTTGGCATGCTCAGTGGGACCCTAGAGTTTTCATTAGGTTCATTTCTTTTTCTTCTAAAGGCAAACTTTCATATAGGTGCATTAGGAAAATTTTCTTTTCTTGCATCCTTCTTCTATCTCTTTATTTTGAAAAGACACCATTAGCACAAGTTAAAAAAAAACCTTTTCTTCTTGTCACTTCTTTCCTGCATCTTAGAGTAGTGAAATTCATACTCTTAACCTTTTCCCCACTTGTTTGCATCTGAACAAAACATTTCAATTTGGGCTAAAATATATTGCATCTCATTCCTGCTTGAATGTATTTTTAGCTCATCTAGTAATTAAAAATGCATTATGAATAAATCATAGTGCACATATGTTACACAACCTGACCACATTCACAAAATCAAATATCTAAACATACCTGAGACAAGGCCCGACTAGGATTTCATCACCTAGCGGATACCTTACCCTTCCTAGTAATCCTACTTGGACTTCACTACCAAGGGGAGAACCCACTCTATTCTCTAGCAGAGTATAAACTCTAGGGGAAGTGTATATTGGCTAAGTGACCCAGCTTGTCTCTGGGCTCGTGAAGTGAGGGGAGCAAGCTCCTAGCACCAGGCCACGTACAGAACCTAATATAGATTTTGAGCACCAAAACATAACCTGAAACCAACCTTAGACTGCCTCTTTTAGGACCCATTCTAAAAAGCCCAATTCCCAAACATATTCTTCTAAGGCATAAGCCACCACGACTCTAAAATTTATTCTTAGGAATTAATTTTTAGTGGTTGCTTGCCATCATCTACTTTTCTATCTGTACCTGATTTTTTGAGCTGGTGAGGTCGCATTTTGAGATCTAAAAACAACTCAGACTTTCTTCTTTCTTCCAAAAACTTTTAGTTTTCTGAGTTTCTAAAAATACACAGTAATCGACATTAGTTTTTCCACCGATGTTGGCAACTATCTTCACCGACATCGGTTATCTGACCGACATCAGCAACTTACTTCACTGACATCAATTTTTCTACCGACGTCGGTCACTGTCAAAAAAAATATATTCTTCTCAAACAGCAAGCTAAAAACCTGACCTTTTTGCTGTTAAAAACAAATTCTGGTTTTCTGAGGCAGAAACATATAATTTTTAGAACTTGAATCTATTTTGCCTTGGATGGTTTTGACACGTAGTCAAACCAAAACTCTTGTTGACCATGCAAGGCAACAACCACTCCCGCCTTTGCCTTCTATATCAAGTCCCCAAATGGAGTATAATTCAAAAACTGAACGTACTCCTATCCAACCAACCCCAACTCAACCCCCTATTATTCTCGAAGGGGACCAAGACTTTGAAAGGTTCCTTGACCTCAATGTCAAGGCTCTTCAGCACTATCTCGCAAGAAGTCAAATGTGAGATCCTTCAAGCAACCTAGTTTATGGGATGCCAACTTCCTTAGTTGAAATAGCAATCATATCAACAGCCTCCATAACCCAACCCATGGTCACCCAGGCCATTACCTCAACTAACAACCCGACCATGACCAATATTCAAAGTGTGGCCTCTCCTATTTTTGGACCTACCTCCATTGGGGTTTCTGTACCCCCTCAACCACAAACCATTCAACAAAGTTCTACACCATTCCAGAACTTAATTGTCTCCATCCCACCTACTCTTACACCCATAAATACAAGAGTGACTACTTATTCTTCAGCTAGTGTTGCCACCATCCAACCACCTTTGGCAACATCAAGTCAAGTTGTGCCCTCTAGCTTCATGACGCAACCACCCTTGACTTCAACATCAGTCCCTATGACTAGTTACCAATATATTGCGCCTATACAAGCACAACCAACTATGTCATACGCTCCACCTCACACCTTCCAAATGCCTTACAACTTAGGGGGCGCCCCACCTGCAAATCCATCAACCGATCTAATCAAGATGTTGATGAATAAGGTGTCTAATCTTGAGACATCTGTTTTGGGTTCAAGAAATGTTCTCTCATATGAACAAATCTGTAATGAACCTATTCATCCTTCAGTCCCAATCCGACCATATCCTAGTCAGTGGGAACTTCCCAAGTTTACTCGCTTTCAGATTAAAGAGGACCCACAGCAACATCTACAAGCGTTCAGACACGCTTGTTACCTTATAGCACATGATGATGCATTATTACTACGCACATTTCCCATGTCGCTTTTTGGTGCTGCCCTCGATTGTTATAGTTCTATTACCAGTCACTCTCTATTTACCTTCACGCAACTAGCTCAACTATTTCTTGACCACTTTTCAATTAACATAACTAAAAAGGTCTCCATCACGGACCTATATTCTATCAGACAATTCGATAATGAATCAATAGCTGATTTTGTTGCCCATTGGAGAGGTTTAATCAACCAACTCTCCTTTTTCTTACCTCAACCTAAGCTCATTGAGCTCTTTTCACAAGCATGTGCCAAACACATCTCATCTACTTTGCGGGTCCAAACATTCTGCACATTTGATGAAGCTTTCACCATGGCTAGGAAGATTGAACTCCATGCTATCGAAGAAGATAAAGTCAAACTGCATAGTAAAAATAACAATGCAAAATCCAATGATCTTTTTTCTTCCAAACCGTCTTCTTCTTCCCACTCCAAGTCCAAAGGAGCAGGAAATGTTGTGGTCGTTAGACCATCATCTTCAACAACAACCAACCAACCTCAACCTTCAACATCAGAATACATCACACGATAATTCCAACAATGATATGTACAGCGTCAATATACTCCAATAAGAGAATCATACGCATCCATGTTGGATAAACTGGTCAAACAAGGAGTCCTCAACCTCCCCCAAATTTAACCACCACCTCAATTTGATCCCTCACGTGCCATCCCTGCATGGTATAGGGAGAATGACTTCTGTAATTATCACCGTGTCAAAGGCCATGACACAGACAATTATAAAACCTTTAAGAATATTGTCCAAGATATGCTAGACAAAGGTGATCTTGTCTTGGATAACCCAAACATGCCACCTAACCAAAACATAGACATCTTTAGACAACCTTTTTCTAACCATCCCCCTAGCCAAAACAATGTTCAGACCACAACTAAAGACCCCCAAGAGTGTAATATACGCACGGTCGATATGGTTTCACCTTTTATCCCTAACCAACCTCTTTCACAAACTGAAGAGGTTAGTCAACCTATCCCTCCACCATAGGAAGAAGAGCCTTCTTCTCCTAATAATCCTCCATCTACCCCTCTTATATTGGAGGACGCTTTAACCATACCAACGCCACTAGCCCCAGCTTCATCCTTCCTACTACCAATGGAGGACCATACCTTTCCTGCTCTTCAACCACAAGTAGAAGGCACAATCATCCCTATGCTCTTTCCTCTTGAAGAACCCCATTCTCCAATTCCTTCTCCACTGAGAAAAGAACTTGTCTCTTCACCTACTTCAACCAAAGACAATCTAGTAATGGCTCTCTCACGCCTTTGGCCCGAGATCACTGAATCTAACACATTTTTGGTCTCACAACCACCCACATATTTTTAAAAACTAAAGCCTCGTCCAACAGCTTCTAAACCATTCTCTCAACTAGCTGAAAACTTAGGATTTGTCTATTCAAGGAACTTAGAACATGAGGCATTATGCAAGCGACTCAAAGCTCCTTATCTTACACATCCCATCTCATCTCATACTGACAACCCTCCTTCGACAAAATCTCCTAAAGTCTCCGACAAGGACCAGGCTTCTACTTCCAAATCTTCAGAAGCTCAATCATTTGCATCTAAACCTAAACCCTCACAAACATCCACCATACCAACACCAATTAAATCCCTCAGTGTTCGCCCCATATCTAACCTCACTCACCCACAAGTGAAGGTAGATTTGAATCTCGCCCTCCATAATAGTAGTCCTCACACCGTATTAAAGAAGGCTACTAAACCACGTCAGAGAACTCCTCCCCCACCATCACCATTGCCCTTCATTTTGGGCCCACATCCTTCTACCTTAATAGGAGTGCTCCCTACTCCAACACCTAACAAAAAAAAGTTGCCTCCATTACTCCCTTTACCCACCAAAAACATACCTCCTCTAAAAAATTTGGCACCCCTCCCAAAGAAAGTGTTGTCTACACAAGTGGCCACACCACCAACCCAAAAGTTGGTATGGAAATATCCCTCAACAACTCCCAAACAAAAGTCATCAACACCTAGTGCATCAACAAGCACGGACCCCATAGTGGGTTCATATGCTTTGATACTACGCTGACTTTTACAAACTTCTAGCATCACTCTTCCACCTATTAAACCATTTCAACCTCTTAGACCAAAACCGTCTTGGTTCGATGACACTAAAATCTGCCTATATCATTGCACACCTGGGCATGACACTAAAAATTGTTGTGCCCTCAAGGTTGTCATTCGCCATTACTTGGAAAAAGACACCCTTCTTTTTGAGGATACTATCAACAAATCTCCAACACCATCTCATGTCTCTCAAACCTCTTCACCTTCATTAGAATCCCATCATCAGACTATGGTCCCTTTACCTCCTTTGCCCCCTTTATTCGAGATTAACACCATCAATGTGGCCACTAGGTCACAAACTTTAAAGGATAAAGCAAAAGAGAAAGTTGCTATTCCTTAGACCTACCCATTTGTCAAACCTGCTCAACCACCCAAACCCAAGATTTCTATCTTGGGTACAACCCAACCCACTTCTTCAGAGGAAATCCGTGATTCTATGGTGAAACAACTTCACCAAACTCCCATGAAGATGACTTTATATGACCTCATTCAAAGCTCTCCACAACATCATCAAGCTTTAATCAAAGATTTACAGGCAGTGGAGGTCTAACCCAAGGACCCCCAACCACTAGTTGCCTTAGTCCAATCATTACCCACCGTCGCCTCTATTACCTTTAGTGATTCTAAAATTCCTACCTCTGACTTGGAAGATCAAGATGCTACCCTTTTCATCATAGCCTACGTTGATCGAACTCGCATTAAGCAAGTTATGATTAATGGGGGCACCAGCATCAATATCATTTCCACCCATGCCTATGACCAATTAGCCATCCCAAAGAATTGTATCTCAAAAACTAATGCAATTCTTTGATCTTTTAATGACTCCACCGCCACTACCATTGGCACCGTCATCTTACATATTCGTGTTGGCCCACAAACAATCCCAGAGCTCTTCTACATCATTGAGGGAGAGTTCCACTACAACATGTTACTAGGACGACCTTGGATCTGTGCCATGGCCTGTGTCCCTTCTACATTACACTGTTGTGTCAAATTTGAACATGACAGTCAAGTCCATGTCATTCCCATAGACCCCTCCCCTTTCAAGACATGCAACACAACTTATCGACCCAATGATGTTCTCATTCCTTTCAAGACATCGACCCAAACACTGCCTCCACCCGCAAAAGCTTCAACAAGTATGCAAACGGCGATTACACCTACACCACCTCCTCAAGTGACAACAAAAGACCCTATAGAAGATACCTTCCAATGCCTTTCACTTGGGGAGTATCGTTTACTCACCTTGGACATGTTCCAGAATCTTTAAGAGTATGGACAACTTCATCACAATCTTAGCTATGACCTTCATATCATAATGGTTGTCCCTTATGGTCCTCCCAATCTTCAAACAAATCTCATCTATGGAGGGCTAGATTGAGCTCCCACTGATGGGAATCCTCTTTCATCACCTCAACTATTTACGTCTAACTTCTCTTTTCTTGGCAACCCAAACTTTTCTCATACCTATCTTTATAGGTGTACGTGGAAGGGCTTTGGCTTTGGGCGCTATGAACAAGGCTCCCACCAGCCCGTCGAACCACCAAATGACGAGGCCATAAAGAATGCCAAGAAGTGACATGGCCTGGGTTTTGAAGAACCTACTGAAACTTCTAAAAACCCTCACCTCGAACCTATCATAGAACAATCACCTCTAAACTCGCCTATTCCCCCATCTTCACCTACGGAGTCAGTGGTTTCCATCCCTCCTAGTTTGTTTTTTACATAAACGCCATTCGCTTAGAACCCCTAACCTATCAACTAGGTGGGGTATCCAGGTCTCTCCCTCTCATTTATCCAAACATGATAGACGATGAATCTGCTACCATCAACACTGTCTAATGCATGGACGATGATGCCATACTCACCTACATGGGTGCAGATGATTCTTTCATTCAACAATCACTTCCTTTAGAAATGCAAGTTAGGTTAAATAAATTGACCATTGACATTAACCTTTCATCTTCTGATGTTCCTCACATCTTAAAGATTGGTCAATCTTTGGATGCCCAGGAACAAATTGACTATTCCAAATTCCTTTCAGACCATAGTAAAGCCTTTGCTTGGACCTACAATGATATACCTGGCATCGACCCTAACATTGTCATCCATAACATCGTCACAAACCCAGAAGCTAAGCCTGTCAGGTAAAAGCTTCGCAACATGCATCCTCGCATTGCACTCCTTGTCAAAGAGGAGCTTCAACGTCTTCTTTCCGTATCCTTCATCCAACCTATTGATTATTCGCAATGGGTGTCAAACATCATCCCTGTCACAAAAGTGACTGGGGGAATCTGAATCTATACTGACTATCACGACCTCAACCAAGCATCGACCAAATATCAACCAACCAAGCATCGACCAAACATCAACCAACCAAGCATCGACCAAATATCAACCAACCAAGCATCGACTAAATATCAACCAACCAAGCATCGACCAAACATCAACCAACCAAGCATCGACCAAACATCAACCAACTTCTTAATCATCTTTAACACATGACCAATATGGAAAGAAGCAAACGGGGCAAGTTTGCTCCTAATTGACTCAGACCTTATATCATAACGCACAAGTATGGATCAGGGACTTATCATCTGTCTTCTCTTGAAGGCCGACTAGAACCTGAGCCCCTTAATGCCTTGCATCTATGACCATTCTACTATTAATCAAGTACTCATTCACTTGATATTTAACTTGAGCTCGTCCCTTGAGCAACCCCCATCATCGTCATTCCTATTCCTTTCAACCCTTTTTCCCTACAAATATTAGTTAACCCTTTTTGCATTAACGCTTTGTCCTAATAAAAAGGGAAGCCCCCAAAACTCTATAGTCAAGTCCATGACCAAAATTTCAGTCACAAAAAAAAAACATAAAATTGGGATGCCTAATCAAAGATCATAAATTATAAATGTAGACTGCTCCCTCGAAGGACAGCTACATAATTGTTGTAACTAATAGACTGCTCCCTTGAAGGACAGCTATCCAAAACTATTAAAACATACAAAGCAGAATATATACCACTCCCTCGAAGGATGGCTATACCCAAATTTTGCTACAAACAAGACTCTCTCATAAGCTTCCCGCATCGATCAACTTCACATATGACCACAAAACAAAACAACATCCCCATGTAGACTTCCCGCATTGATCAGTGTACCATATATATATATATATATATATATATATATATATATATATATATATATATATATATATATCAGAGTATATACCACTCCCTCGAAGGATGGCTATACCCAAATTTTGCTATAAACAAGACTCTCTCAGAAGCTTCCCGCATCGATCAGCTTCACATATGACCACAAAACAAAACAACATCCCCATGTAGACTTCCCGCATTGATCAGTGTACCAATATATATATATATATATATATATATATATATATATAAAGTCATGGACTTGCCTATAGTCATTCTCAGGGTCACCTATAAAAGGGGCAAAGTTATCCTTGCTAAAAAAGGGTTATGCTATCCTCACACCTCACATAATCAAACCTATTACCCCAACATACCCAAGGGATTTTGAGCTCACTTAACATCAAGTGACTTGAATACTTCTCTAACACAAACAATGGTCAATGATGTAATGCATGAACGGGGTTTTTATTTGCAATAACCCTATCTATGCTATCATTATAGTCCTTTTCAATGAAAGAGCAACGCGCCTTTCACACTTTGGTCACATACAACCAATCCAAATCCAACCAAATCATTTTCTAAACCAAACCAAACCAACCAAACCTTTTTCAGACCACTAACATTATCATAGCCTATTCACACTAGTTTCTATGGAAACCAATACACATGAAAACTATCGACCACACAAATTATGTCAAGCATAAACCATTACTTGCTGAAGCATAAACATACTCATTTCATTTTTAGCATACATCCATCACTAATATGAAAACTTGCTAGGGATGAAAAACCACATAACATATGTTACAGAATACACCATCACATAATATGGAAAAGGCTGTAACATCATCATACACTCATCATTTCAAGCATGTACCATCAGACATATGGGAAGTGTTCAACCATTAACATGACCAAACCAATCATCAACCACTTTGACTCTTCTTCCGAACTACATGGGCTTGAGGCCCTTACAAATTAGGGCTATGTAGGCAACACTCAGTTGACATAAACTCTTCTGGGGTTAGCTCGGCCATTTTCCTGTTCGTCTCCCTAATGACTTCGGCCATTCGTTTGTTCACCTACCTAATGGACAAACCATTTCACCTTTAACCATGACTTAGCCTAGTCAAACCCAATCCATACCCTCAACTCCTTCCTCCCTTTTTGGGAGAACTACATTGGCCTGAGGCCCTTCAAACAGGGGCTATGTAGGCAGCACTCAATTGACATGGGGTCTTCTGAGGTTAGCTCGGCCATTCCTTCATCCATCCATCTAATGGACCAACTATCTATACCAACCCAAACTCATGACCACGCAACTAGCCCTAACACTGAATGAGTTACCTAAACTTCTCATGGGGCATAATGGAGATCGCATGCATCTCCTTGACCACAACACACTACACTTGAGATCACTTATATCTCAACTCGACCCGACCAATGACCTTGGAGATCACGACTATCTCTTCAGACCACAACTACTTCCAAGACAACTTTGCCTTATTTGTTTTGATTGCATATATGCTACCTCACGAATAGTTAGCAAATTATATGCAACCCATATTATGACCCTCACACGTATTGTCAGATCACGCTCCAGTTGATCCCCGATATGTGTGACATTTTTGTGTTTTCCAGGAGCACTTCCTAAGCCTGGGATACTTGAAACACGATGACCGTTGGAGCTACAGCCTTAATCATTTAACCCAATCAGCTACGACTAAATGCTGGGGCCCGATTATTTCAATTTTAGCACTCCTCAAACCTTTGACTATGACAATTTGACCTACCTATCACGTGAAGTGGTATACACGCAATCTCAACTATTGCAGCGTTTACACTCTAACTTCACCATACACATCCACTACCTATCAAATCGACACCCGATATCAGGTTACCTTCCCTCGACTCTCGCTTTGAGGGGGAATACCTCATCCCTTACCTGGGGCAACCTACACCTCATCCCATACTTGGGGCAACTTACTCATATTTTTGTCTTATAGTTCGTTAGAACAACCAACAAGACAAAAAGAGGCAAATATAGACACCAAAATAATGTCAACTCCCTCTTTGGTCCCTTTCTAACTTCAACATGCCTAACCTATACTTTATTAATTTAAAATACTTATTTTAAATTAATAATCCCCCCTAGACACCTCACCTTGGATTCCTAGCTCTTAGGCCATTTATCACCCTATGACTAATCATAATTACCTAAGACCTAATTTTAACTCTCCCACTAATTCTCACGCCTATTAAACCTGCCTTTGGACCATTTAACAACGACAACCGAACTTGGTAGATGGAAGAATGGGCAAAAGGCTAAAAATAGCATTTTTCCCATTCTCTAGCCACTGACGTCGGTTAACAGTCGACCGACGCCAGCGGTATCATCGACGTCAGCGGTATCACCGACGTCGATTGCTTAAAACTAAATTCTGACCTCGACTGCAAGCTTGAATGTGAATTCTCTTGCTCTCGAGATCTGAATTCTCTTGCTCCTCGACTCTTTGCAGGCATCAACATTCTATCATCACTCTCCAAGCTAAGAAACTCTACAGAATTCACTCCACACCAGGTTGAAACGTTGCATGAGGTCTCCTACATCAGCCATAACAGAAACAAGTCTTCTACACTTCTGGTTCTCCACCAAGAGCTAAGTATCATTCTATTTTATTTTTCAGTATTTTTAGAATGCTTTGGTGATTAGTCCATTGAATATTCTTGAGTACTGTTGATAGACAACCCGACTTTCTTCCTGGAGCTTTCCTCCCATTCTTATTCTCTTTCCACCCCTGTCCCCTACCTTAGCCCTTTTCTCAGACCCTATTTACTAGCTTGCAACCCTGCATAGACCCAGACTCCTTCCAGACCCCTCTGTCGACCAAAAAACCCATCCAAAACCCATCCAAGGCCATTGCCCTGACCGACATCGACCATTCCCCCTACCGACATCGGCAGACTAACCGACGTCGGCAACCTTGACCAACTGACGCCGGTAGAACTATCGACGTCGATGACTGTGAGAGGCAGATTGCAGGAATCAAGTATGCTTTATCTATTTGTCTTCTTTAGCCTTTCATTATTTCTCTTTCTAGCAACACTCTTTTGTCAAATAAGTGGACTGTCATCCCTCAAGGAAGTTTTTGCACTTCTAGGACCGAGCTTTGCTTGGCAGTCCACCATATATCTATCTAACATTTTTCTGTTTAAGTCTTATTCTCTCTACAGGTGTCATCCTCCATAGCCAAAGAGGAGCTCCTTCAACGTCTGGATAACGGTGCACAACTTCATTCGGGTACGTACAAACCCTTGACCATTAACCCTTAGTTTCTTATTTCTTCTGAATGTGAAAAACAAAAAATGAGTAGAAACAACATTATCAGAAATGATAGTGGATGGAACACCAAACCTAGTCATAATGTGTCATGGAAGTCTAAGATGACACCTTCATTAGTTTATTTCAATGCAATGGCTTCCACCCACCTAGTGAAGTAGTCAGTTGTAGTAAACACCCATCTATGCCCTGCACTTGATGGAGGGCTAATCATTCCTATGAAATCTAGCCCCCATTACATGAAGGGTTACTCTACTTGAATTGGATTGAGAGGAAGGGTTGCTAATATTTTCTTACCCATAAAGAAATCACACTTTTGATTCTTCTTAACCCATGCATGAGCATATTTGAAGAGGTTGGGCCAATAATAACCAACTCTCATTGTCTTTGTTGTTGTGTTTCTAGGTGCAAAATGACCTCCTGCAGGCCCATCATGGAATTGCTCCAAGAGCCTTGTCACTTGGTCATCATCTATGCACCTTAGGAGCACTCCATTGAGGTCTTTTTTGAATAAAACCCCATCAACCAATGCATAAGGTATGGATTGAAGTCTAAAATACCTTCTTTTTGTCCTGTCTATACCTTGTGGGCATTCATCTGTTATCAAGAAATGTGTCATATCTTGGAGCCAACTAGTGTGAGGTGGAGGTGCATATGTTTGTGGGTTATCTTGTGACACCAAGATAACTTCTTTATCTTCATGAAGGTCATCGACCATATGCTCACACAAGCCTTTACCTATTACTAGCTTAGTGACCTTAATCTTCATGTCATACTCCATGATCTTGGTAATCCAACCAACCCTCTTTTCATTCAAGTATTTGTTAAGAAGGAAGTCTCTCACTTCAGGATGAGACACCATAAAATAGATTTTGCTATTGGAGAGCATTGACATGAACTTTTTAAGGCTTCTTACCGCTCTCAAAGATCAACCTTAGTTGGTCCATGTGTTCGTTGGCATCCTTGAAGAAAAGTGTGATGTCATCCAAGTAGACCAACACCATTTGATTCAACAACCCTTGGAAAGCCATGACCATGGCTCTTTGGAAAGTTGCCCTAGCATTTGATGAGCCAAAAGGCATCTTATGATAAGCATATGTGCCCCATTTAGTGGTGAAGGTAGTCTTGTACTAATCTTATTTCTTTACTAATACTTGGTTGTAACCTGAATATCCATCCAAAAGAGAAAAATGTTCTAAACCTAGAACTATCTAAAGAAGTTGCTCCATTAATGGTAGAGGGTACTGGTCCTTCAAAGAGACCCTATTCAAATCTCTAAAGTCAACATACGGCCTAATCTCCCCACTCTTTTTCCTTATAGGCACCAAATTATCTACCCGTGATGAGTGCTTGATGGGAAAGATGATCTTGGATTCAATCAATTAGGTCAATTCTTTCCTCATTAGCTCTTCAATTTTGGGGTTAACAGGCCTTTATTTTTGCCTCACAAGCTTAGCATTAGCTTCTAGTTTTATAGTATGTTAGGCGAACTTTAGATCAAAACCTTTTAGGTCACTATATTCTTAAGCAAAGATGTGTAAATATTCCTTACAAATTTCAATGAAAGCATGCCTTTCTGCCTCATTGTTTACCTTCCCAAGCTTAAGGACTTGTCTTTGAAAATAAGGACCCTTTCATAATTCTCCTCATCAGTTGACATCACTGCCTTATCTTTCCTCATATGGTATCCCTCATGGAAAAGACTTTCAAGGGTGACCAGTCCCTTAGGAAACTTGTTGGATTTTAATTGGACAATTTACTCCCCATACTATCATTGAAACTTATCCTAGTTTATTAAGGAAAACTCTACTTCCTACTGCAAGAAACAAGCAATTTGTTTGTCATTTTTGAAGACCTGTTAATGGGATTCATTATTTGGTACTGATGGCCTCACCACCACCTTGACATGTGGCTGAACCTTGGCCTCTTTTAGCTTACTTAGAATATCAAACTAGGCTCCCACAGCTGCCAACCTGTCAGCATGTTGATTATGGTTCCTTTGCATAGCTTTAATGTTAAGGGATTCAAAATCTTCAAGTAGGTCCCATACTCTATTTTTGTAGGACCTCATCAAAATATTCTTCATAATTTTTAGGCTCCTGACTTGGTTCACTATAATCTCACTATCCCCATATGTTTGTAGCTGCTTGATTCCTCTCTTACTAGCCCACTAGAGGCCATGGATTAAGCCTTCATATTCTACTCCATTGGAGGAGCAACTGAAATGGAACCTATAAGAAGATAAAAAATTATCATCTGAAGGGGAAACTAGAATTACCCCTATACCTACTCCATTTTTTCTCCTTGAACTATCAAAGAACAACTTCCACATACCATTGAGGTCTTCTTTAGGTCCAATGAGGGAAGGCATGAGTTGGCTTTCTTCATGTAGCAAATATACACCCATGTCTCTTTCTTCAACACCTTCTAAAGGGTTGAGAAACTGATTATCCCCCCATAGCTCATCCAAGAATAAGTCTAGAATCTCTTTAGGATAAGTATTCAGTTCTTGACCAATTATAAATTCATCTTCATCAAGGATAGTATAGTTGAGGTTTATGTTATATGGCTGATGGGGCTCAATGTGAAAATGTGTCATGGGCTTAGCCTTCATTGACACCTTAGTCCCATACCTAGTTTTGAATGCCATGTATGACCAATCTGTTGTTAGATAACCCTCAAATTTAGTTGTGAATTCTCTAGAGAGGCATAACACAAATCAAAGAGTTACATCAAGGATCAACACAACTTGAACCACCGAAACACTAGGACAAACATTCAGGGTTAAGCTCAAATCCTTGATGATACCAGATGGCTTTGTGGAAGAACCATCAAGCTGTAGAACTCCCTTAGTATGTGGCTCATATTTGAGGTTCAGTTGATCAACTATAAACGTTGGCATCATTAAAGCACTATCTCCACTATCTACCAAGAAATTATGTACCAAGGAATCACCAATGATGAATGAAATGTATAATAGAGGAGGTTTGGCCACCTTCCTTCTCCCATAGGACCTTGGGTTGCATTGGTGAGGACCTCAATTTTTTTGCTTGGTTGTTTGCTTGCAGTTGTTGTGACACCTATCTTGGAAAAACCTTCCTAAAGGATATCCACTTGACCAGGCATGGAAATAATGTCCCACATTGGTACACTCACACTAAATTTATTTATTTGCTTAACAATGTTGATTGGTGGACCACCAACCTTCACCTATGCTTTGGGGGCCACTACTGTTATTTATTGAATTTATGAGTTTAGTGGATCAAAATGGATCCCTTGATTTTGATTTTTAGGAGGTGTCAGGACCTTTGGAGTGACAACAGGCTCATTAGGCTTAGACAATAATGGAGTGATAGTAGGGGGATATTTGAATGCTCCTTGGTTACCATCCATATTCCTTATTTAGAATCTTATATTAGCTACCACTAGAATGTATGCTTGGCTAGAACTAGCCTACTGATTGAGTGCATAGTACTCATCTTGCTCACTAATGACCATTGTAGCATCCAACTAGTTTGGTACTCGATCTAATCCTTGGTCTTATGGAGATTGTCCTAGTTTTTTCATCATGGGGATCTATGTGTTTTGGCCATTAAGGCTTGATTATATCCATAAGAAATAGCCTGCTACCATTGGTCATTGAAGGCTTGGTTAAAACCATTAGTTGCGACAATGGATTGCCCAAAAGATTGATCCCAAGGTATGGTCCCTTCAGCCTCTTGAGCCACATTGTTTTGAAAAGGAACCAAGGAGTTGGAAGAGCTTGTGGTATTTGGGTTATAGTTTTTTAATTATTGTAGCTAAGTTATCCTTGCCCTTACTCATGGTTCTGGTTTTCAAAATTTCCCTTGAAGGGTGGTATATTCCCTTGATAAGATTGTTACTGAGGCTGATATGGAGCTTGATAAGGTTTATTGAACTAAGCTTGCTACCTTTTAACATTTATCACATCATTTCTCAAGGATTGGAGCATGCTCTTAAGTTTGAGGTAGTTTTTCTGCTCTTGAGAATCACTTGATTCGCTAGTGGAGGCCTTTTCCTACTTAGGTGAAGGTATAGAAGCAATTGTTGGAGTTGTAAGAATAACATCAAGTGGGGGAATAACCATAGGGGGTGGTCTAGTTTTAGGGAGAAGAGGCATTGGGGGTCTAGGAGCAAGCTTGCCAACCTAAACTAGGTAATTTTTTGCTTTAATAGCCACTTCATAAGCATCTGGCAATATGTCCCCTCCCATGGATTGCATCATTACAACTATATCGATATTTAGAGCCTTCAAGTAGTATAAGAACGCAAAGTTAGAGGATGGTCTAATAGAGGCTAGAATTCTATCCCAAGCTTTTTGGAATCTTGTGTTGAAGTCTTGCATGACTTCGTGGGGGGATCTCTTGATTATGGTAAGTTATTTTGATTGTGACAAATGGTCACTCTTGTTTGTAAATCTTCTACACAAGGCCTCTCCTAGCTGATTCCATGATTGAATAGAATTAGGAGCTAAGCCTCTATACCAATCTAAAGCTTGTCGCTTAAGGGATATAGTTAATAGTATAATAGCTATATTTTTTGCAATGATATTATGGATATTACAAAAATTAGCTATCATTGATGTGTTCAGCAAGGGTTGTGGCTTGGTCTCTTATAAAATATGGGATGTTTTTGAGAGCTGCTACTGGTATAGGATCATATTGTGGCAGATTCAAATTACTTTGGCCATTGAAGCCTATAAAATCTCTTTGGGGAATCATGGTAACAAAAGGGGCTAACAAAAGTTTTCTTGCATAGGTACACCTCACGACTAGTTTAGGAAAATGGTTTCCTACGTATGGGTGAGTATGGGTGAACTTTAACATTTTCACTAAATTTAAGGGGAGTTCAACAAACTCAAAAGGAATACCTATAGAATATGATCTTGTAGTCACCTTTGGCATGAAAGATAGTTACTGTTTTGTCATCAGATTGCTGAGTGTTCTTTAGAGTTGTCAAATACTAAAAGATGAAAGCTATAACCACTAAAAATTGATCAAACCAGCATCAAACTTGACCAATCTTCCTCAAAAGTGGTCCTAGCAAGTGTGCTAAAAATTATTCTAGGCTAGAATTGCACCTTGGTGGGAGAGTTTTTCAGGCTCTCTCACTCCCAACTACAATATTAAAATAACCTTAGGCTGTGGGTATCCTGTAGTGACGTTGAACCTCTAGGATTTTTAATGAGGTTAGCTCCTTAGATGTTTCACTTTGGCTTGTTTTCCACACTAGAATCTACTATTGCCTAAGGAAAAGGGAGAGAAAGATAACATGAAAGGGAAATCTAAGCTAAGGATGGTGATGCATCAAAATATGAAATGATCCACTTTTAGTCTGGAAACCTTAACAACTACTAATGAACCTAACCAAGACACAGACTAATCTAATCCTATCTCAAGGCCACAATCATAAGTATTTTGTGTGAAGGTCAAAGGGAAGCCTTGCAATTTGAAGGACAGAAAGAAATAGGTCTATATGAGACACTATAAACTTGTGACACTTCAAGAAAGGGACCAATGTCTAACACTTCACACAACCTGCAAGGAACCAAAAAGAATTAAAGCAAGATACGTAAAAAATATATAGATGATGAAAAGGGGCATACATCTGTAAGTTAAACTCTAATAATGTATACTTGAATTCAAACTAGAATCATAAAAGTTTATCTTATTGCTTCAAGAGAGTGTTTACAAGGCGATTTTGACAGAGTAAATCTATCACCGATTGAGGGATCTCTTTTTAGGCTCAAAATCTTGTATATATATTAGAAAGGGATGGGATAAGAGGGGGATTGAATGAAATAATAGAGAGAGGGGTCATAAATAGCTACAACCACCATTATGTCCTTGAACTCTTTTGCATTCAGAGCATGCAACTATATTGACCATGAAATGAATCGTCCAAGATCACCACAAATCTCCTCAAGCCCCTCATTGATTAGCAAACATGATAGAAGACAAGAAATTATCTAAGAATGTCTTTAATGCTCAAGCTACCTTTTCTAATCACCTAATCTTCACCTTTCATCCTCACGCCATCTTTCACTTGTCTTGCACGTATAAGGATAAAATCCCCATAACTTTGAATTTGGACTGAGCCATGCTGCTTCTACATTGAGCAGTTGTCTATCGAAGACGATGGCCATGTCGAAGGATGATGACCTTTCCATTAATTACACCTATGAGCTCCTGCTTTGAAACCTAGACCATATCTTTCCTATAGATGGAAAACTAATCTAAGGACATTGGTTTTCTTTTACCCATTTATGTCAATGTAAGTCCATACAAATCCAAATGGCTACTTACAAGGATTCAAATTTTGACATTTATGGGCCCGTCATGGGATATTTGAATCCCAACAACTATTTTATAAGCTTGAACTTTGACATTGACATAAATGTTATGTTTCCTTTAGACACTTTCTTGCGGGCCTTTTTCTTTTGGGCCTTCTTCTTTTGGATAATTTGTTTGAACAATTTCCATGGACCTTTTTCTCGAATGAATTATACTTCAGACTTTTGAGAATGACCCTTCAGATTTTAAAAAATCTTTTGGAGAAGTGCCCTTTCTGAAGGAAAAGTATCTTTCGG
This sequence comes from Torreya grandis, assembly GCA_037957365.1. Taxonomy (NCBI): domain Eukaryota; kingdom Viridiplantae; phylum Streptophyta; class Pinopsida; order Cupressales; family Taxaceae; genus Torreya; species Torreya grandis. The sequence goes on from JARHVA010000795.1 coordinate 741,210, forward strand.
CCACTTCGGAAATGCCCCTTTCCAAAGGGAAAGTACCCTTCAAAACTTTTGTAAATGTCCTTTCCCTTTGGAAATGAACTGTAGATTTTTTGGAAAAGACCCTTTTGCCAAGAAAAGTGCCCTTCACATTCAAAAAAATGCCCCTTTAGAAATCTTGTGAATGTACCTTTTCGAAGGGAAAGGACCCTTTGCCTTTTTTGAAAATGAACCTTCTAGAAAGGAACATCCCCTTCGGGAAACTTGAAAAGTCCCTTCAGATTTTTGTTTTGGTACTTCTCTCTGAAGGAATTCCTTCAAAAAAAAATTGTTCAAAATTTTTTCCTTCGGCTTTCTTGAAAATGAACCCTTTGCTTCAGGACAAAAGTTCTGAAAGAAATCTTCCTTCAGAAAAATTATCTCGAATAATTTTCTCGAAGGAAATATGTCCCTTAGAAAATTCCTTTGGCCTTTTGCCTTCAAAAAGTGCCCTTCAAAAAAATTGAAAATGCCCTTTGGAGTTTTTGTATCGAACCATTTCCCTGAGAAAATCTCTTCAAAAAAATTGTCTTGGCCACTTCGCTTTGAAAAATATATCTTTTGAAACTTTTGTTTGGTAAACTTTTTAAGATAAAAATCCTTCGAGCCTTTTGTTTCAGACAAAATGTCTGAAACAATTCTCCCGAAAGAAATAGGTATTCGAAGAAATTGTTGTGGAACAATTTTCATGAAAGAATTCAGTCTTTGTCTTTTATTTCGAACATTTTGTCCCAAAAAATTATCCCTTCAAAAACTTTTTCTCGGACTTGTCCGAAAGAGTTCAACACTTAGCACTTAGCCAAAAAGGGTCCCAAAATAAAAGAAACACTTAGTCCCCAAAGTCTGAAAAAATGAACAAGTAAAGACTTAGCTAAATAAAAGATTTTATACTTAGCTTCTGGCTTGCAGGCTTATCTTTGGACATTGTTGGTGGATCCTTAGAAAACCTTGCTTGGATCCTCTTTATTTGCAAATGTTGAATCCATTTCTAAGCCTTTGATCCACTGCTTCATCAAACCATGCAAGAGCTTTATATGTGGGCCAAAAATAGCCAACAGGTCCTTATTTTTTATGATTAGAATAGGTGCTTCATGGATACCATTTAATTTTCAATTTTGCATTCCATACATATAATTTGTTCCTTCTTGACTTTTTTAAGACAAACATTTTGTTGAAATTCAATCTTAGGAGTTGATGAAATATTTTTTCTTAAAATCAAAACCTTTACTTTCCATTTGTATGGTGGATTCTTCTATGATTTACTTTCTTTCACTTTATTGTAAGATTGTTTCCTCTTATTTCTTTGACTCATGCTCCATAATTTATTCCTTGACCTTCTCTTGTAATTTTGGCTCACGTGTACTCATAACTATTTTTGGTTCTACCATCTTCTTTTTTAGCTCCTTGGGAAATTCTATCACTTCTAAATTTTCTTCTTGCTTCACCTCTTCCATGATCCAAAATTTGTATTCTTTGTCATATAAAGGAATTTTCTTTCTCCTAAGTGCATTTATGGTATCCTCTTTTTTTTGAGATATTTTAGTTGGAACTGAATTTTGCATGTTATCCAAAAGCCTTTGAATTAAATTGATCATCTTATCTTGGCTCTTCTATATTTTCATCATTTTATCTTGAATGAGATCTATATTTTTTTTATCTGTTAAGAACCTTAAGAATCCTTCCATGATAAACAATTCAATGCACTTGATTTCACTCGAGGAATTATAAACAAAATATTCACTTTGCAGGCTGGTAGAATTATCATTTTTTTCTCAAGTAACTAAGTTACCTGATATTAGGAAGTATCAAATATCAAAATAACCTATGAATTGGGAAGATCATAGCTTTGATACCAATGTCATGTCCCTTCCAAAATTACATGCAAATATTGTTCAATCTGAAAATGTATTTTATTTCAACTTTCAAAACACCCCTATTTTCCTTACATCGATTGATCCAAAAAATGGTAATTTTAACACAATGCAATGAAAAACTTATTGAGACTCAAAATATTGATAAATAACATCCAATATCAGTAATGGTATGGCCTCATGCTATTATATATCAGAATTTTTTCAGATTTAATCACAAACACAAATATGTATACCAAACTAGCATTTTCAATTTACTCGATTTCACTGAAAGTAATAGAAATGATAAATTATGAATTCCAACTTATATTACTGATATATTTGATGAAAGTACAATAAATAAGGGTTGTTTTATAATAATATCAATAGCAAGAAACAACTGAAACAACACTGGACTCACCATACTGGAATCTACTCAAACTACACACTCCAAAACATGCAAACATACACACCAACTAAATATGGAAAATTGCAAATCTATGAAGATCCAATGCAATCTCTGTATGAAATTACCCTCATGAAATCAAAGGGTTTTTTTCCTCTGATCTCCAAGAATCCAAGGGGTTTCATCCTCGAATCTTGTTGTTGAAGCACAAATGCAACAATCTGTAGAAATTGGTTGTAATAGCAAAAAATACCCTAGAAAGAAAACCTGACATATAAATACACATGAGGCCCCAAAGTTGGTGCCACAATTCCAATCTTCTTGATTTTAGAAGATGACATGAGTTGGAAAAGGTAACTAATTTTATCTTTATCCTCTTACCCATAAAATATTTAAAACTTGTGTTTTCCTTTCCTTTGTTTTCATTTCTCAAACTTTCCCAAATTTAACCCACTTATTTTGAGGATAAAAAAACAAGAACAAATTAGAAAGTTGCCTTGGAACTCATCATTATCATGTCTTAAAAAGCCACGCCCCATTTGGTAAGTTTTCCTTAGGGCTCATCATGATCTTCACTTCCACACCCGTCATAAATTTTTTATATTGTAACTTTTACACCAAGATTCTCTCTAGTAAATGTGCTTCCATCAAGGATTTCCCCACCCCTCTTGAATATTTACTCAATATTAATGATATTTTATTAATTATTGGCCCCCTTTTATCCAAAATATGAACTAATGAATCCCCTAGGCCCACATAATAATAAAAAATGACTTTCCTTTTCCCATTTTTAAGCCCAAAGAAATATTGGAATGGGCACATTCCCCAAAAAATCAAATTAATTAAAAAGGGGACATGACACACCTTGAAACCTTCAAACATAATTTTTGGACATGTTTGAGAGCTTAGATTGCCTAGCAACATATTCATATCCTATTCCAACCTTTTCACTTAGAGTCGATCAGTTGGCACTTGAATTTATTTGGGTAAAAAACTTAGTGGTTTCCATACATTGCTTGCTTGTGGAATTTCTTCAAGGCTATCATTTTGTTTCAACTATGGAATTCAAAGAATTTAGCTATTTTTAACAATGAAAAGCTTTCTATGCAATTTTTTGTTAATGATAAAGTGTTTGTCATTTCTTAGATTTTTTTAAGATTCAAACACAAGTCAATAAGTCGCTCTTTAATTTTAACATCTACAGGGATCCTCAACCACTAGGGGAGTGCTCGTTGCACAATGCGTTGTATTCCTCTCAACTAACCCTTGTATGACACTCCTCTATCGACAACTAGATGTCGGCGAAGTTGTTCTCATAGTCACAACCACTTTTTCTCCCCTTCTCCTCAATGGAGGGAATGGAGTACCATGGCGCAAAAAATATTCATTCGGACCATCTCAGTGGAATTCACAGTGGGGACTTATGCGTCGCCTCCCCCTGGTTGGGGTATTATAGTATCTCTGGCTCCTTTTGAGGTCACTTGGGATGAGTGGTTGACACTTATCCTCCTTCAACGGAACTCTCTTCTTGGGTTGCTCAACTACATAAGGATGATTCACCTCTACTACTTTCAACAACTACCACCTACACTTAACTTTTTTATTTGTGTGATGCTTTGATATTACCTCTGATTTATTATGTAGCCAACATTCTATTGTTTTGAGTTGTATTTTTTTTTACCAACAATAAAAATAAAATCGTAAACACCAACCAACAACCTTTTTAAAACCATCTATTTATTTTTTTATTAATAGATATATTATGCAATTACCCCAACCAAAAAAAAAAAAAACAATTTTGTTTTTAATAGATTTTTTTTTTTTTTTCTCACTAAACGAAAATGTCAAATTCATTCGTGAAAGGAAAAATCCCAAAGTTGCCTCCCGTGGAAGTTCCATAGGAAACAAAATCATTTTCCAAAACACGTTTTGGGTGTCATTCATCGTGGATATAGGTGCAGGGTAGATAAGAACAATGAAGCGGCTATTTAGCCTACAGAACGCACCGGAACATAGCCAAGGGGTTCGTGGGCAATAGAATCATTTGTAAATTGAGGACCTAAAACGGCAGATGCTTCCAACTAATTAAAAGAGACTGAAATCAACCGCAGCATCGGTCAAGTATAAGGCAGGGATTGAGCTTACAGGTAGTTTTAGACCTAATCCTATAATATTGTGGTTTTAAGTTGAAATGTTTGTTTCTTTGTGTTGATCGGGTGACTTTTTAGGTGCAGTTTTGAAGCCAAATCCATCGATGGTCGTTTTTTTAAAATATAAATTATTGTTCATCTGCCAATAATTTGGGAATTGTTTCGAATTGAATGGCGTTGGTGAGGAAACCAATAGTGCGCTCTTCTTTTAATTGAATTCTGTGGGGGTTTTTTATACCGTTGATGTGTTTGTGAATTGGATCGAATATTGAAGACTGTACAGAGTTTTTACTGAATCAAATAACTGTGGGACTCCTATGTACTATTAGGTGTTTATATTTTGGATTAGTTATTGGATACAACACGAGGTTTTTATCAAAATAGCAGTGTTGGTTTGGGGTTTTCCTTCCTCTGATTAAATTAGCTTGCACTAGCTTTTGGTAATAAAATCTAGATGATAACCAAAAGAAACACGGGTAAGAGTTGTCCAAATCATCAAATGGGTTGCTCAACAAGAGAGAAATCTATAAGAAACAAGAGGAGGCTCCGTTCGAATAACCCTGCAGAGTCTGTTAGAAACGAAGAAAAATTGTCTGATAATAGAAGGAATAATGGCATAGTTGGAGAGACTGCCTCGAAACCCATGAGAATATTGGATGGTGCATCCGTGGAAGAAAAACCCAAAGACACAGAAATTAGTGCTGAGGAAACTGAAGAAGCCGATTGGGGATATTGCACGGAAGAACAATTAGAGGACCTTCTACTTAAGAGTCTTGAGTTTGTCTACAATGACGCGGTGTGCAAAATTGCATCTGAAGGGTACAGTGGAGACGATGCACTCAAGGCGGTGCTTCGAAGTGGTCACTACTATGGGAGCGGTGATTTGCTTTTCAACATTGTGAAAAATGCCATGACCTATTTGGAAAATAACACCCGTAACTGCTCTGATGAGGCTGATATTGTTTTTAGAGATCTCAAACAGCTCGAAGAATATGCACTGACAGGAATGGTCTGCATGCTTCGTCAACTTCGCCCGCAGCTCAGCAAGGGGGATGCCATGTGGTGCCTCCTAATGAGTGATCTTCATGTGGGCAGAGCAAGCACTTTAGAGATCCCTTCGCTGCCACCTACTGATGAGAGAACCAAATCGAATGGAATTGGCCCGCCTCCTTCAACAGTAATTTCTATGCCCTCTCCAATCAGACCATCGTATTCATCTTCCAATTTTATGTCCATAGGTGCAGTTTCGGAGCCATGTAGGATGTGTGCAAAGAGATCATCGGGATTGAATATGGCAGAAGCTGATACAGCTATCGTAGATACTTCGTCTTTACCTCAGAACAGCTTTACATTTGATGCTGGAGCATCAAAATTACCTTCTACAGGCATTGCTCAACCAAGCCTGAATGCTTGTGTGCCATCTTCTGTGAAATTGTCCCTGTTAAGGAGAAATGCAGCTGCATTATTGCCTGCTCGGTTTCTCCATGATTGGAAATCAAAATCAGATTTTTGTTCACAATCAGATGGAAGCGATAGTGGAGGGTCAGTTTCCACATGTAGGCCAGGGAAAGTACAAACACAGTCAGCAAATTCCTCTGAAAAGAATCAGCTCTTAACCCAAGATATAAATGGTCATGCTGAAAATGCAGCTGATTCAACCAGTGTTGTTGCTGCAGCTACAGAACTGTCTTTGGGGATAGCTTCCCCTGTGGATGCAGGACAAGATCAGTACAAAGAAAAGCCTAGAAATTGCCCTGATATAGTAGGAGCCATTCTGGGAAGTCTGGAGCAGATGGGCATTACTGAGAAATCTGATGGCATTGATCAACGAAATGAGATGATGCTAAAGCTTATGCATCAAATAAGAGATTTAGAAATGCAACTAAAAGACCGAACTGAATGGGCTCAACAGAAAGCTATCCAAGCAGCTAGAAAATTGAGCAAAGATCTGGCAGAGTTGATAAAGTTGAGAATGGAGAAGGATGAGACATTGCGTTTGAGAAAGGATAAACAGGCAGTGGAGGACACCACAATGAAAAGACTTGCTGAAATGGAGAATGCTTTGCGGAAAGTGAGTAGCCAAGTCGACCGAGCCAATGCAGCTGTTAGAAGACTTGAAACTGAGAATGCAGAGGTGAGGGCAGAAATGGAAGCATCCAAATTGAGCGCATCAGAGTCTGTTGCAACATGTCAAGAGGTTGAAAAGAGGGAGAAAAAGGGTCTACGGAGGGCTCAGATTTGGGAAAAACAGAAGTCCAAGCTCCAGGATGAAATTAATGAGGTGAAACAAAAGACTTCTCAAGTTCAACAACAATTGTCTCTCATTAAGGATATGCAGCAAGAAACAGAGGTAAGAGTCCATTCATATATTTCAGATATGGAGTTTTTTGGTGGTCATTACGGACATCTTCTATTTTTCTGCATCTTTTGCATTTTGCACAGTAAGGGTATGGGTTTAGAATGATGCCAATGTCCAGCGTATTGCCCAATTCTGTGACGGAATTTCAGGGATTAACATTGAAACCCAGAACATCATTTCCTATAGGAGCATTGGTCTATCCAATTTTCTAAATCTAGTGCCCATCATTTCCTCTAAAAACATTGGCCTATCCAATTTCCTTAAGCTAGATAGACCATTATGAACAGAATTTAACTTTTGGCTTCTTGAGTGATGATGCACAGGCAAAATTGAAGGAAGAGGAGAAAGCCAAAGAAATAGCAATTGCACAAGCAGAGGAAGAAAGAGGAGCCAAGGATGCAGCTGAAGCTTCTTCCAAAAGAAAGGAGGAGGCATTACATAGAAAAACAGAGATGGACTTTCAACGTTATAAGGATGATATTGAAAGACTAGAACAGGAGCTTACTCGTCTTAAAGCCACAGCAGAATCTTGTCAGCCAAACACCGTGCCAAATGCTCCACATGCAGCAGATGAGGATAGTGTAAAGAGTTTAAAGGAAATGAATGCTCGTTTGCTTTGTAAACTCCAGGAACTTCAGGAATCATCTCGGAGAGAAGGAAATCGTGATCGAGAGTGTATCATGTGCATGAACGAAGAAGTATCAGTTGTATTCCTACCATGTGCACATCAGGTTCTTTGTGTAAATTGTAACGGATTGCATGAGAAAAAGGATTTAAAAGACTGTCCATCTTGTAGAAGTCCCATACAACAACGAATACGTGTTTATGGTGTAAGCTCGTAGGACTAGCTGAAATGTAGATCTCCTTCTTGTTAACACAAACAGACTCTTGGTATAGTTTTGGGGCATTTAGGATTCGTGAAATATGTGAATGTCTTCAATAAGATGTGCTTTTTCTTCATTGTATACACTGCTGGATATAATGTTTTCCTATCCATATCACAGGGCTCTCAAAATGCATTGCTCTATTTTTTGTAGTTGTTTGGTGTGAATTCTCAGTCGTATGGTTAGTATTAAAATGTCAAATATTACGGCTTGTGTTAGCTTCCTTGTTGGCTGCAAAAACATGCTATGAAGAATTAATGCATATGGTTGTGTATGCACAATTTCATTACTTGGAGAAACGATATTTGACTTCATTCTCTGTAAAACGATTCTTACAATAGAGGCCGATCATCATGGTTACCCATAACCTAAAGTTACAGTTGATTATAGCTAAAAGTGTTTTTGGCAAATGTTTTGAGCTTTGTACTTGATTTTTATTTTAAGCAATTAAGAGATTGTCTTTCATGCTCTGTGATGTTTTCCACTGGTTGAGATCCATCAAATAAAATTTTAATTTAAGCACATAATAATGTTAGTTTGCATGAGAGAATGTCAAGAGGAAGCAAGATTTGGCTGCTGAGATTTTCATAGAAATTTTATTAGTCTGGGCATCAATATGTTTCCATACAAAACCTATATTGCAGAGCCTTGGATGAAGGACTTGTTATGAACTGAGAATCTCTCAATTACTATCCTCTGTTTGATTCATACAATTCACCACCGTGATATGCAATGTAATTCAAGCCCAATTTACTTTAATCTTTAAAGAGAAGTTCGTTGGCCTGTTTATCAAATTCATGTCCTGTTTTTTATCGTTTTACTTGATTCTATTTTGTTTTGTTCATGGTGTTTGCATGGAAAATTTACATCCTCTGTTCAAGAGGGTATGAGTTCAGTTCTTAATTACACGAACTGAAATCATCACGGAATATGTTATAACCACTTGTTCCTATGCCTAATAAAATATGTGTTATTGAGTGGTTTTGTTCACGGTCTAATCCACATTGGGGAACATGAAATTTCTTTCAGTACATGTTTCACCCTGGTCTTGGTTCGCCACATGCTTCATCATTCTTGAAGTACAGCAAAAGTCCATGATTATGGTACATGAGCTCAACTTTTAATCACATGTGAAAGGAACATGGGTCAACATCTAATATATTGACAGAGGTTTTTTAATTGGTTATCACAGTGGATGCCCCTTTGTAGTTAAAGTCCAATATATAGTTTGACAAAGATATAGACTACCGCCTACCAACATTGGCAATGGTTTTGGGGTCATGCCTTGTGGTGGTTATCTTTTGATGCTTTGCTAGCCTTTCATTACTGCTCTTTACAAACAAAGCGGCATATCTCGCATAAGTTGAGGATTTCATTCCACTATAATACTCTATCAAAAATTGTTCGAAATAATAGTAATCCCACGTATAACAATTGTGAGCAAGAAGTGGTTTATAAGGTACTACTAGCACTTTAAGCTTTGCCAATGAGGTGAGACACTAGAGGGCGAAAACCGGAAGCAGTGAGTAACCATGACTCAGCGCTACACTACTAACATTGCCAACGGTTTTGCGGTCATGCCTTGTGGACCTTCTCTTCTATGTGGTTATTTTGTGATGCTTTACAAGTCTTTCATTTGTGGAGAAAGACTATTTTTTGAAAGAGTTTAGAAAACTCACACCTAGGGTCAAATTTACAAACTATTACCACAATAAAAGTCATTGATGCATTGCTCAAACTATATCTCAATCTATCATACACAAATAGATCATATAATGAGAAATCTTCTATGTCTTCATATGAATAGCTCACGTTGCATATGAATGATTAGGTAATTAGGTACATATATAGGTGGAAGACAGTTGAATCTCAACCATACCTTGCATGTGGGACTAACCAAAATAAATAGAAAAAAGACATCAAGCCAACATCCTTATCCATGTGGGATTAACTTTCCTAATGTATACAAAAAGCACCTAAGCAAGCTAACAACAAATGTGTAGAAAAAAATCATGAAAGAAAAAACCCTACACTAACACCTCCCCTTTAAGGTAGTTTAGGGGAGTAGAAGAAATGGATTTCGACAACAAGCCCTGATGAGGTACCCATGCATAAAAAAAAATGATGCAGTGTGAAGCCAGGGATCTCTATGGACGTCAGTCCATCTTGTCGAAATACATGGATGTTGAGTTGTAACCATCGAGTCGAAGTAGGAATGGTGTTGAATATGAGGATCACTGAACACAAACACTACACTTCAGAATATTGGGTAGAATGATGAACCCAATGAAGTATTCATTGAACACTCCTTCAATGTTGAATTGCAAGAAGATAACAATGAAAGTCTCTTAATAAGTAGACTGAAAATGGTGAGAAGTGAGCACAAAGACTAGGGGGGACGCCACACTGGTGTCACTACACAAAAAGTTACTAAAAATGCCACTGAGACATAACAATCCTTATATGAGTTTTGACGAACAAAGTCTCTGAATAAGATACTCATGTACAAAGGAGGAATCTAGAAAACACTTTAAAAATGTACAAAATTTACGAGTACACAAAAAACACAACTATTAAACAAGGGGCTCAAAACGACAAATGAGCAAAACGCAAAAGGAATGTGCAGTCAAACACTGTACTAGATGGGTTGGAAAAACATCACTGAAGTAGGTGCAAGGGACATTCAACATTCAAAGATGCTTTCAACTCTCTGTAAAAGGTGCAAGGGACGTTCAATATCCGAAGAAATAGTCAAAAGTACAAAAGAGTATTTCCTAGTGTAAGGGACACTCAACACTCAAAAAAGTAGTATCTATACACCACCCCTCTCCACAACGCTGAATGGGTGGAGTGGACGAAAAAACTGTATGAGTGGGGTGCGTCTACTCCTTGAACATTGTCAGGGGATCTGTAGCTCTACCAATTAGAGCACAATTGATTACTTTCTTATATGCAATTAAACACGAAATTATACCAGAATGATAAAGTAGCTAGAAACTTGAGACAACAAAGAATTTGAGAGACAATACACACTCTTGTATTAAATACTACTAGAAGAAAATGCAATAAGGAAGATGCCACTTCTTCCTCCACCTCAAAGGCTTGCCACACCTCAAGACCTTCTTCCTTCTCTCTCTTGCTCAACACAACTCTAAACCCTGAGTTGCTATCCCCCCTTGAATGCTTCAGCTGATCTCCTTGACCTTACACCTGTAGATCTCCTTGACCTTGCTAGCCTCAATGCCTTTACTTGCCTTAGAATTAAATTTACAATACATGCCTTATGGGTCAATAAATAAGATCCCATGCTTACAAAAATAGAAGTCTAACTACTAAAATTAGACACAAAGCCCGCGACTTAAATTAGCCCCTTAGCATGCAAACACTCGGTTCAACTAACTGACTGTTCGTCAACAGCAGTTCCGAAAATACACAGGGGACCGACGCCGGTCCCTACTGGTCTGGCGCTGCCGACGTCGACCGACTTCCTATCGTCGCTGGGCTCCTTCTCCACTGCACATGACCGACGTCGGTCATACTGCCGACGCCGGTGGCTCTGGTTCTTCAGCATCATTCCTTTTAGTGTCTGCAAACAGTTGAAGCTTTTAGCTCCACACCACAACAATCTCCCACTTGGAGATAAACAGATGCAACTTGTACCTGTACCTGTACACCATCTATTTTGTTTCTTAGGCTCTGTATCCCTCTTCAACGTCACTCTTGAAGACCAACCACCACGTAAACCTGTGATGCAATACCTGTATCTTATGCCAAAAGAATTTTGCTGCTCCCAAATTCTCCATGACACACTTCTGAACCAACTCTACCCTTAGCTCAGAAAACTCCCTGTATATGAAACCCTGCAACAAGTAACACAATACAGTAACATGATAATGTAGCTAATATTATCCAACCTGGTAAAGATAAAATACAATGGTCAAACCTCCATTGTTCTGCAGCATAATCAAGACCATATACCATAGCCTTCTGTTTCATGTATCCATCCACTCTCTTCTCTAAAACGGGAATCCATCCCTCTATCCAGTGCTTTCTTCCAGCTGACAACACTACCAACAAATTCCTGTTTGGTTCTCCAAGAACTCACACTCCTCATCCATACCAAGCTCCCACTGTTTCTGGATTCTACCTGCATTGCTTCTTCTATCTTCCTAGTTCGTGACTATCAGTAAGCAATATAAAGAAGGTGAACAACAAATATGAGGTTCACATACCTTTCCTGACCTCCACATGGGTGTTTGAGACTTAGTAATTCATCCAACATCCGTTCCAGTGACCAATCTAGGCCATCTCCCAGTCTGTTTCCGACCGATGTCGGTTCCCTGCACTGACCATGACTGCCGACGTCGTTTTCCTGGCCGACGCCGGCGTCCCTCCTGTCGATGTCGGTCCTTATGACCGACGTCGGACTTCTCCTGTCCGACCTATCAACCCTGCTGGTCTGCACATGACCGATGTCGGTATCTGGATGACTGACGTCGGTGCCAAGCTACCGACATCGGTGTCTGTGTGTTCCTGTAAGTGATGAAATTTTCATCCGCGAGCTCTTCTTGGATCATACCTCTGTCCATGCTGCCATGCTCAGATTTATTCAGCTCCTGTGATTGATCTCTATCCTTCATCTCCTCCATAAACACCAAGGCTTCTTTGTTCTTGTCAAAGGCATCAAATTTCCTCTTTCTGTAATGCACTGTATCTATGCACATACCTTTTGAATCAAGAACTTTCATTTCCTTCCTATTCTTGTGACCAAGCCTATTAGGCCACATCTTCGAATCTACACCAGAAGTGGAATTAGTAATACAAGTAGACAGATAAAGAGTATCTACTTTCTTACCTCTTGCTAGAACAAGTGCTCCCTTAGTAACCTTCCAAGAATTTGCTGTGAGGGTTATTGTGCATCCCTCATCTCCCAACCTTCCTACAGAAATCAAACTCTGCTTCAGAATCGGAACATGCATGACCTCTTTCAACACCCACGTGTTGTCAATCTGCAATTTCAGCTGCACTTTTCCTTTGCCAACTATCTGACAAGGCGTACCATCCCCTAAATAAAGAACTCCAAAGTCTCCCTATTCATACTCAGAACAAATCTCTGTTTGGGATGCATGAAAAGATGAACCAGAATCTAAAATCCATGATCCTACCTGACTATCTGAAGAAAGTATGAGAGCATCCTGCATCACAATATTTGCATCCTTTGCTTCTCCAATACCTGCATGTTGATTCTCTTTATCTCTCAACCAACACTCCTTTGTATGTCTTTTCTTTCCACAAAACCAGCAGGTAATACCTTTGGACTCGGATCTCCTCCCTGACCTTGATTTTCCTTGCTCAACCTTCTCCCTTTGCCTTTCCCTGCTTTCTGCACTTAGAGCATTCCCTGATGATTCACCTGTGCTTCTCCTGCATATTTCTTCATTCAAGATCACACTCACAACATCATCAACTTTTAAGATTTTAGAAGCAGATGCAGAATTACTTACTGCCATAACCATACCGTCCCAACTTTCAGGCAAAGAACATAAAATCAAGAGAGCCTTTACCTCATCATCAAAAATAATATTGACTGAAGCTAATTGGTTTACCAAACCATGGAAATCACTGAGATGAGTATGTACCGATCCACCTACCTGCATTTGCAAAGTAAATAGCTGCTTCATAAGATATACCTTATTAGAAGCAGAGGGCTTTTCGTATAAATTCGCCAAAGACTTTATCAACTCTTTCGTTGTCTTACACTGTGATAAGCTGGAAATCACAGATGATGCAAGGCTCAACCTTATGGAACCTAGAGCCTTCCGATCAAGAACGTTCCATTCTTCATCCTTCATATCTGTGGGCTTGCATGCAACCCCACCCAACGGTAAGTACAGATCTTTCTGATACAGATAGTCCTCAATCTGCATCCTCCAGTGTTGATAATTCTTTCCGTTAAACTTCTCCATTCGTAGCTTACTTTCTCCTGCCATTGCTGAACTCCCACTCAATCAGAAAACCCTGTGAATGACCTGTAATCAAAAAACAATACCCTGCTTCCTGCAAACCGTAGCTCTGATACCACTTGTCAGGGGATCTGTAGCTCTACCAATTAGAGTACAATTGATTACTTTCTTATATGCAATTAAACACGAAATTATACCAGAATGATAAAGTAGCTAGAAACTTGAGACAGTAAAGAATTTGAGAGACAATACACACTCTTGTATTAAATACTACTAGAAGAAAATACAATAAGGAAGATGCCACTTCTTCCTCCACCTCAAAGGCTTGCCACACCTCAAGACCTTCTTCCCTCTCTCTCTTGCTCAACACAACAACTCTAAACCCTGAGTTGTTATCCCCCCTTGAATGCTTCAGCTGATCTTCTTGACCTTACACCTGTAGATCTCCTTGACCTTGCTAGCTTCAATGCCTTTACTTGCCTTAGAATTAAATTTACAATACATGCCTTATGGGTCTATAAATAAGATTCCATGCTTACAAAAATAGAAGTTTAACTACTAAAATTAGACACACAGCTCGCGACTTAAATTAGCCCCTTAGCATGCAAACACTCGGTTCAACTAACTGACTGTTCGTTAACAGCAGTTTCGAAAATACATAGGCGACCGACGCCGGTCCCTGCTGGTCTAGCGCTGTCGACGTCGGCCGACTTCCTGCCGTCGTCGGTCTCCTTCTCCACTGCACATGACCGACGTCGGTCATACTGCCGACGCCGGTGGCTCTGGTTCTTCAGCATCCTTCCTTTTAGTGTCTGCAAACAGTTGAAGCTTTTAGCTCCACACCACAACAAACATTGATAAGTTGATACTATATGCACTAGAACAACTCTACAACACGCTGAAGGAGACTCTTGAATTGTCAAAGAATACTAGATGACACTAGGATTTATTAGAATAGCTACACTTCAAGTTGCAGAGCACTATCAATTACTAGAAAAAAATGTTGAAGATATAGATAAAATCTCTCAAGAAGATGGCCTTGGTGGTGATGAGAGAGACTGACCACTTAAATAGTAAAGGGTGCACAACTAAGGTACACACGCATGAAGTTAGAAGAGGCTGTAAAAGCAATTCCCTCATGACACTTTATAATTTAGTGTGAGTACAATATATCCCCAAAAACACTAAATGAAAACAAGGGAGACATTTGTTAGAAATATTGTCATTGATGTCAAAGGTTTAGCATTATTGGTGATAAAGGCCCCATTGCATTTAATGTTGTTTGTAATAAATATATCTTGGCTAATATGAGTTAATATTTATTTAATATTAACGAATATATTTTTGGTTGCATATGAGACAAAATAAGGGCCCATGGAGAAGTCGAAGAGCCACGGGGGTAAAGACAAAAGAAGGATGGGACACATTTTCCCATGAAGAGTCATTTTGGGGAATACCAAGAGTCACCAAGTGAAGACAAAAGAGTAAGGGAACAATTTCTCATGAAGAGACACTTTAATGAATACGAAAAGTCACCAAAGATAAGGACAAAAGTGGGAAGGACATTTTTGGTCATGAAGGGTCACCACATGACTTTTCAAAGGCTTGAATATGAAGGGTCATACAAGTTTGGCACCATTTTCCATGAGGATTGAAGGGTCACAAAGGGGGAAGGCCAAAGGTCATTTGGAAAGCTATAAATAAAGGCTTGAGAAGCCATTTGTAATATGGAAGAGAGAGGTTGATTTGATATTGTAATATCTAGCTTAGAAGAACAATTGTGAGAGGTGAATATGATTTGTATTTGTTATATCTAGCTTAGAAGAGCAAATGTGAGAGAGAGGATAAAGATGTTGTATTGAACTATCATTTGTTGAGATAGCAACATTGAGAGATAGGTGTGTGGTATACACAAAGGGGTTGGTGCTCCTGTGGGTTGGTGCTCACGAATAGTTGCTGGGTTGGTGCTCGGCAAAGGGGTTTGAAGCTCTTGTGGGTTGGTGCTCGACAAAGGGGTATGGTGCTCATGTGGGTTGGTTCTCACGAATATACTTGAGATTGTTCTCCGTGGTTTTTTCCACATTGGGTTTCCACGTTATATCTGATGTCTCTCTCTATCTTGTGTAATGTTTATTGTTTGAGTTTTATTGCATATCTTGAATGTTTGATTAAGTAGAATTTGATAAAGGGAAAGTTTTATAAGATATATGATATAATGATTCACCCCCCCTCTCAGTATATCCCATGCTTAACAATTGGTATCAGAGCAGGTTCCTTCAGAAAGGGTTTAGCAGCTTGAAGGTAGATCAAGGAAAAACACAAGATGGCCAAGCAGCTAAAGAAGGAGAATCAAGAATTGAAATCTGTGGTTGAAGCTCTTAAAGAACATGTGTGTATCTTGGATTCTAAGTTGGCTATAGAAGTAAAAGAAAATAAGATATTTATTCAGGATCTTAAGAATCAGTTAGAGGTTGCAACTTCAATTTTAACATCAAAAGAAGAAGAGTGTAATTAGTTGAAGGTTGAATTAGATTCTTTAAAGGATAATCATGAGAAGCTTATAATCAAGGTTGAGAAAGATCATGAAATATTAATCCAAGAGAAGAAGGATGCATGTTTTGAAGGCAAATCAAAGAAGCCGACCAGGCAGCCCAATGCTTTCAAGTTTTCAAATTCTTTTCATGGCCGTTGTTTTGTTTGTCATCATGTTGGTCATAGGGCAAGAGACTGTATGAGGAGAAGCAATCAGTCAAAGGGAGATCTCAGTCACATTCAAGAAAAATGTATGAGAAATATTGTTTGCTTTTGTTGTCATGAGGTTGGCCATATTGCTAGATTATGTCAAAATAAAGTAAAGAGATCTTCAAAGTATGTCAAAGGTTACAGAGCCCCTAAAAGATATGAGAAAATACAAATTCAGATTTAGAGACCTAAAATAGTAAAGGTTGATTAGGTTGAGTTTAAGAGTGAAAATGAATTACTTGCTATAGTAGATAAAAAATCAGATAAGAAGGATTGTAAAGAATCGCTTGTTACATTTGAGCATGAGCTTTGTCAAGATAAAAAAGTTGCAAAAATTTGCGAAGATGAAAAACATCATAAATGATAAGGTTAGTAGGGCAAAAAGGTTAGACATGCTTAAACAGATTTTAAAAGAGAAACACAAGAAGATCAAAGAAGACACAGAGGAGATGTGGAAATCTCCTGAGATTTATTTCTAGGACCCTTTTGTGTGGGGTGTCTCTTATAGGCTTCAAGGAGACACTTTTAAGAAAATTGAAGCATGGTGGATGCTTTTGGGTCTTGGCTATGTTGCATGACAAGAAGGTGAGTTGGCAGATTAATTTGTATATCTTTTGAGGGAATATATTTTTGAAGAAATTTTTTGCATCAGTATTATAGTTTGAGGCTATTAGAATGATTCTTGCATATGCAGTGTTTCAAATGATTATGGTCATAAGAAATTAGAATATTGAAAAAGAGCTAACAGTTTCAGAAAGAAAGAAAAGGATACTCATGCAGATTCAATGAAGAAGGATCAGAGTTTCAAAGCTCCATTCATTAGGAAGAAGGTTTAGACATGTTCATGGCAGAAGAAACAACTTGAAGATTCTATGTTGGTGCAAATAGATTTGCATGTAATAAATAAAGATTAGCCATGATTCGTTGATAGTGGATTTTTGAGACATATGACTAGAGATAAGAATAAAGAAGATCAATGGTGGCATAGTGAAATTTGAAGATAAAACCACTGTCAGGATAGCCAGAAAAGGCACTTTGAGTTTAGATTATGGTAGAACTAAAACTAAAAATGTTTTGTATGTAAAAGGTCTTAAGCATAATCTGTTGAGTGTTAGTCAAATATGTGATCAAGGATATACATTAAAATTTCATAAAGAAGGTTGTGAGATTAGAAGAAAAGATTCAAATGAGTTGATTGCAGATGCTCAAAGGACAGGGAACAATGTATATGTTTTGTCAGATATCTTCTCAAAGGCACAATCAAAAGATACATTCAAAGATCGGCGAGAAGAGTTGGGAGTAATTTCTATTACTTTCTGCCATTGATGTTCAGCATCAAGTGAAGGGGAGCTAAGTGTTAGCTCCAGGTAGGCCCTTTGCCATTGATGTCAAAGGGGGAGAATAACAGGTATAGGTACAGGTGCAAAAAATAGGTACACAAAACAGGTACATGTTGCTACAATAAGGGGGAGTTACTGTTAAGGTGTGGAGCCTAAAAGCTTCACACATGAGAGCATTTAACAGTTTCGGGTCTACATAGTCATCGGCGTCGGTCAGGAGAGACTGACATCAGTTAGGCGCAGTTGAAGAGACGCCGGTGTCGGCAGAGGATCGGCCGATGTCGGTCACAGGCAAGCAGGCAAGAATCGGCGTCGGTTACTTGTACGTCCAAAATGCTATTTCTGAGGACAGAAGCGAGTGTTTGCATGATGAGTTTAAGTCTTAGTCTTAAGTTCGCGTTTCTATTATTAACAAGATTGTTTTTAGAGCCCTTGTTCAAGAGGCTTAACTGTTGGTTGTAAGTGCATGCTCAAGTTTCCTAATTCTATATGTAGAATTAGATCTTCTTAGCTTAGTGTGATTATTGTAGTAGTTCATTGTATGTGAATGTTGAAGAACAATACAGAGTTGTATCAATCCAGGTTGTTGGAATTGATTGTACTTGAGAGAGAGAGCTTTTAAGGGATAGAGATCTAGAGAGAGATCTTGTGCATCTGAGAGAGGTGTGGAAGAAAGAAGTTTTTTCAATTGTATTCCTTTTGTAAAGAGTTTTAATACAAATTTTCAAGGTGGTTTCTTGTATCTCTTGTTCTTTGCTATTATCTGATTCTAGTCACTTATCTATCTAATTTAATTTTGTGATTTATTGCTTTCATAAGTGTAATTTATTGTTGGTTGATCACCAACAAGTGGTATCAGAGCCTTGGTTGTAGGTTTAGAGTTTGATATCCAATAATTGATATCAAAGCTCAGGTTCACTAACAGGTGGTTCAGATCTGTGTAGTGTGTATTGATTACAAGTTGCTCACAGGAGTTTCTGCAAGATTTCTGTTTGAGTGGGAGAAGCAATGACAGATGAAAGTAAATTGAGAATGGAAAAGTTCAATGGCAAAAACTATCAACATTAGAGAATGCAGATAGAGGACTATCTGTATCAGAAGGATCTTTACTTACCATTAGGTGGGATTGTAAAGAAGCCCACAGACATGGAGGATGAAGAATGACAAGTTCTTGACAGAAAGGCTCTGGGGTCTATAAGACTGAGTCTAGCATCTACTGTGATATCTAATTTGTCACAGGCAAAAACAACGGTAGAGTTGATGACTACTCTAGAAAATTTATACGAAAAACTCTCAGCTTCTAATAAGGTATATCTTATGAAGCAGCTATTCAATTTGCATATGTAGGAAGGTGGATCTGTATCTAATCACTTGAATGATTTCCATGGTATTGTAAATCAATTAAGTTTCGTCAAAATTGTATTTGATGATGAAATAAAAGCTCTTTTAATATTATGTTCTTTGCCTGAAAGCTGGCACATCTTAGTAATGGCAGTTAGCAATACTGCATCTGCATCAAATATTTTAAAAGTAGAGGATGTTGTTAGTGTTATCTTAAATGAGGAAATTCGAAGGAAAAGCACAGAAAAGACATCTGAGAACGCTTTAAGTTTTGAGAGCAGGGGGAGGCAAAAAGAGAAGAGCAAGAAAGGGAGATCAAGATCCAAGTCTAAGGGAAAAGACAGATCTAAATCTAGAAATGGCAGAAGGCCACAATGCTGGAATTGTGGAAAGATGGGACACATAAGCAGAGATTGCTGGTCAAAGCCTAAGGAGGACAATCAGCACGAAGAAAAAGAAGAAGCCAAGGTTGCAGGTATTGCACAAGATGCTTTAATATTTTCTCTGCATAATAATATAGAATCTTGGGTATTAGATTCTAGTGCATCTTTTCATGCTACTCCTAACAGAGAATATTTCTGTGACTATATCCATGGAGATTTTGGAATAGTATATCTAGGGGATGATGAACCCTGTAAAATTATTGGCAAAGGTAAAGTGTAGCTAAAAATGCAGAATGGCAACACATGGGTGTTGAGAGAAGTTATGCATGTTCCTAGCTTGAAGAGAAATTTGATTTCTGCAGGAAAGTTAGGGGATGAGGGTTGCACAGTAACTCTCACAACAGAATCTTGGAAGGTGACCAAGGGTGCACTTGTTATGGCCAGAGGTAAGAGAGTAGGTACTCTCTATTTGTGTAATTGTGTTACTAACAATTCTTCTTCTGTATTATCTACTTCAGATGTGGATGCAAAATTGTGGCACTCAAAGCTTGGCCACATGAGTGAGAAAGAGATGTCAATTCTTAAGTCTAAAGGTAAGCTTTCAGATTTGAAAAGCATGGATCTAAAATTTTGTGAGCACTATGTATTTGGAAAACAGAAAAGGGTTAGTTTTCTCAAGACTGGGTCTACAAAGAAGAAGCATAAGTTGCAGCTTGTTCACACAGACGTGTGGGGACCGACTCAGGGAGCTTCTATTGGAGGATCACAGTACTACGTTTCGTTCATAGATGATGCTACAAGAAAGGTATGGATCTACTGTATTAAGAAGAAATCTGATGTATTTGAGACTTTTAAGATTTGGAAAGCTATGGTTGAGAATGAAATAGGAAAAAGATTAAAGTGCCTGAGATCAGACAATGGTGGAGAGTTTTGCAGTTATAAGTTCAACTGGTATTGTTACATGCATGGAATCCGTAGGCAAAGGACGGTTCCAAGAACACCTCAGCAGAATGGTATTGCTGAAAGGATGAATAGAACAATCATGAAGCATGCAAGATGTATGAGATTGCATGCTGGTTTGCCTTTAGAGTTTTGGGCAGAAGCTGTTGACACTACAGTGTACCTGATTAACAGAGGACCCTTTACAGCTCTGGATGATGGAATTTCAAAAGAAGCTTGGACAGGTAAAAAGGTAGATCTCTCTTTTCTCAAAGTTTTCGATTGTGAAGCCTTTGTGCACGTAGATAAGGAAAATAAAAAGAAGCTGGATGCTAAGTCTATGAGGTGCACGTTTATTGGCTATGGCTCAGATGATTTTGGTTTCAGATTTTGGAATCTAGGAACTAACAAGATAATTAGGAGCCATGACGTTGTTTTCAATGAAAAAGTGATGTATAGTGATCAACTGAATCAATCTGGGCAGAGCAATAGTGAATTGGATGAGGTGACGATCCAAAATGAGCTCACAGAAAAAAGAAGTAATCACTTGCAGGAAAACACAGAGATCGACATCGACAGGTTAGGAACTGGCGTCGACAGAACAGAAATCGAGGTCGGTCATACAGAGATCGATGTCGGTAGGACAAGAACTGACGTCGATCAGGCAGAATCGGTGTCGGCCAGTAACAGGTCTGGAGGTGACTGAGGTTGGTCACTGTCAGAGAATTTGGGTGGACAGCGTGTTGTGAACGAGTCTCAGACACCCATCAGGAGGTTAGAAAGGGTAAGTAAGCCTCCAATTAGATATTCTCCTTCATTATTTTATTTATTGCTAACCGATGGTGGAGAACCAGAAAGTTTTGAAGAAGCAATACAGGTGGAGTCCAAGAGTCAATAGGAGCGTGGCATGGTTGAGGAGATGGAGTCCTTAAGAGAACCAAACATGGGATTTGGTTGAGTTGCCAGCTGGTAAGAGAACACTGAAGAACAGATGGACCTACAGGTTGAAAGAAGGTGAGAATGGACAGATGAGATATAAGGCCAGATTAGTAGTGAAAGGATTTGCACAAAAGCCAGGTATTGATTTTGGTGAGATTTTTTCTCCTGTTGTTAAAATGACTTCTATACGGATTGTACTGTCTTTGGTTGTTGTTGAGAATTTGCAGAAGGTTGTTGCCTTGTCAACTACAGAAGCAGAGTATATTGCAGCCACAGAAGCTAGCAAAGAGATGATATGGATGACACGGTTCATGGAAGAGCTTGGAAGGGACCATGGAAGTTGCAAATTGTATAGTGACAGTCAGAGTGCAATCCATTTGGCTAAGAACTCAGCTTTTCACTCAAGAACAAAGCACATACAGCTAAGGTACCACTTCATACGACAGGTATTGGAAGATGGTGATTTGAAGCTGGAGAAGATCCATACAAATAGGAATCCTGCTGATATGTTAACCAAGCCGGTTACAAAGGAGAAGTTGAATCTTCATTCAACTTTTTTTGGTCTTCATGATTGAGTTAAAGATGGAGGAGCTAGAAGATGTTGCTGTACAGGTACTGGTGCAGCTGTTTAAGTGAGAGATTGTTAAGGTGTGGAGCCTAAAAGCTTCACACATGAGAGCATTTAACAATTTCAGGTCTACACAGTCACCGGCGTCGGTTAGGAGAGACCGACGTCGATCAGGCGCAGTTCAAGAGACACCGGCGTCGGTAGAGGATCGGCCGATGTCGGTCACAGGCAAGCAGGCAGGAACCGGCGTCAGTTACCTGTGCGTCCAGAATGCTATTTTCGAGGACAGAAGCGAGTGTTTGCATGATGAGTTTAAGTCTTAGTCTTAATTTCGTGTTTCTATTATTAGCAAGATTATTTTTAGAGCCCTTGTTCAAGAGGCTTAACTGTTGGTTGTAAGTGCATGCTCAAGTTTCCTAATTCTATATGTAGAATTAGATCTTCTTAGCTTAGTGTGATTATTGTAGTAGTTCATTGTATGTGAATGTTGAAGAACAGTACAGATTTGTATCAATCCAGGTTGTTGGAATTGATTGTCTTGAGAGAGAGAGCTCTTAAGGGATAGAGATCTAAAGAGAGATCTTGTGCATCTGAGAGAGGTGTGGAAGAAAGAAGTTTCTTCAATTGTATTCCTTTTGTAAAGAGTTTTAATACAAGTTTTCAGGGTGGTTTCTTGTATCTCTTGTTCTTTGCTATTATCTGATTCTAGTCACGTATCTATCTGATTTAATTCTGTGATTTATTGCTTTCATAAGTGTAATCTATTGTTGGTTGATCACCAACAGTTACTATATGTTTTTAGATGACAAGATGTGCAGGTGACAGGATGTGGCAGTTTCAGGATTGAGGTTGCCATCAATGACAAAGGGAGAGATTGTTGAAAATATTGTCATTGATGTCAAAGGTTTAGCATTATTGGTGATAAAGGCCCCATTGCATTTAATGTTGTTTGTAATAAATATATCTTGGCTAATATGAGTTAATATTTATTTAATATTAACAAATATATTTTTGGTTGCATATGAGACAAAATAAGGGCCCATGGAGAAGTCGATGAGCCACGGGGTAAAGATAAAAGAAGGATGGGACACATTTTCCCATGAAGAGTCATTTTGGGGAATATCAAGAGTCACCAAGTGAAGACAAAAGAGTAAGGGCACAATTTCTCATGAAGGGACACTTTAAGGAATACGAAAAGTCACCAAAGATAAGGACAAAAGTGGGAAGGATGTTTTTGGTCATGAAGGGTCACCACATGACTTTTCAAAGGCTTGAATATGAAGGGTCATACAAGTTTGACACCATTTTATATGAGGATTGAAGGGTCACAAAGGGGGGAGGCCAAAGGTCATTTGGAAAGCTATAAATAAAGGCTTGAGAAGCCATTTGTAATATGGAAGAGAGAGGTTGATTTGATATTGTAATATCTAGCTTAGAAGAGCAATTGTGAGAGATGAATATGATTTGTATTTGTTATATATAGCTTAGAAGAGCAAAGGTGAGAGAGAGGAAATAGATGTATTGAACTATTATTTTTTGAGATAACAACATTGAGAGATAGGTGTGTGGTATACACAAAGGGGTTGGTGCTCCTGTGGGTTGGTGCTCAAGAATAGTTGCTGGGTTGGTGCTCGGCAAAGGGGTTTGAAGCTCCTGTGGGTTGGTGCTCATGAATTGTAGCTGGGTTGGTACTCGACAAAGGGGTATGGTGCTCCTGTGAGTTGGTTCTCACGAATATACTTGAGATTGTTCTCTGTGGTTTTTTTCACATTGGGTTTCCACGTTATATCTAGTGTCTCTCTCCATCTTGTGTGATGTTTATTGTTTGAGTTTTATTGCATATCTTGAATGTTTGATTAAGTAGAATTTGATAAAGGGAAAGTTTTATAAGATATATGATATACTGATTCACCTGCCCCCTCTTAGTATATCTCGTGCTTAACAACATTGTATATGCCAAAATAGTTTCAAACAAGGAGATTGTCAACATGTCAAAGAAGTCATCACAAATCATGAGAGTTGCTCAAAAAAATAAGGGAGCAATGTGCGGACGAAGACGTAACTCTTCACACATACATGAAGGTAGATAAAGTTGAAATAACAAACCCCCCATGGTTGTTGTATTACCCCCTCCTCTCCCTCCTCGCCCCTCAAATTTGGTACTTCATAATTTAGCATGTTTTAGAAAATAAATGACACCCATATATTGGGCATAAAAAACATACACTTTTGCAAAAAAATCACTTAATTTCGAGTTGTCGATTAAAACATATAGTTATACATATTTTTTGTCATAAATAGGTTAAATAAAAATGCACAAAAAAAAATGCTTGAATTTTTTTAATTTCTTGGAGAGATTTAAATGCTTTTGTAGCATTGAAAGGTAAGCCCCAATTAGTAGGAATAAAAAATTAAGCTCCCCATGTGACCATATCATATGACTAAGGGGATAAGGGTGAGGATGAGTGTCCCCATTTTGATTGATTTGATGGATGTGGGAGTGACATCACCCACAAAAGAGAGGGGAATTTGAGATGAATAGTGTTACTATCTGTTGGTCTAAAATTGACAGGGGTTACCTCTGTCTATTGGTCTGGTTTGAAATTGACATCCTCCAACATATTGCAAAGTCCAGGCAAGGGAATCCCCCTATAGGAAAGGCAAATGCATCGCTTCAAAAAACTAGAAGGGGAAACACATTGCTACAACTGCAACACAGTTTACAAACTCGCTCAAACCTGCCATTTATCTCCAAATGCATGTGATTTGACCTCCTCACCAAAACGGATGACCTCGTCACTATAGAGAGGAACAAAAAAATGCAACTCCATAGAGCCACATAGATCTAAAAGACGTAGACATGAGCATGAAAATCTATACAAATCCAAAATACACAGAGCTGAGGGCATAGATAGAAAACTTAGGGTGTGGACCAAATAATGGCGCAACTAGTTGCGGGCTCCTTCAACAGACAAGTACACTTTGACTTGCAAGAAGACAGAAATAAAACAAATCACAAGCAAAAAAAACCAATATAAGGTTTTCACAACTACCTCCAACCAATTTACACCTCCAAAATCCCCAAAAAATGTCTAGATACAAAATGTTGTAGCAAACTCACAACCATAAAACAAATTCAAGAAGTTATTTTCAGCAGAGTGTGGGTGCAAAGCTATAGGTAATGGCTTCCAAGAAGACTCCAAAACTCTGATACCATGAAAGAGTTTAGAAAACTCTCATCCATGGTCAAATATACAAACTATTACCACAGTCAAACCCATTGATGCATTGCTCAAATAATATCTCAGTCTATTATACACAAATAGATCATACAATGAGAAATCCTTTGTCTCCATATGAATAACTTAGTTTGCATATGAATGAGTAGGTGAATAGATACATATATAGGTGGGAGATAGGTGAATCCCAACCATATCTTGCATGTGGGACTAACTTCTCCAAAATAGATGGAAGAAAGACATCAAGCAAATATCCTCATACAGGTGGGATAAACTTCTCCAATGTACATAAAAAACACCTGAGCAAGCTAACAACAAATGTGTAGGGAAAACCATGAAAGTAAAAAGCCTACATTAACTTTTTTTTTTAATTTGCCAATTATAATGTCAATGGAGGTTGGTAACTTGATGGGAAATATGCTTATTCGGGATAATGCAATTAAAACAAAGGCCTTAGATGAGGTGTGAAAAGGTTTCCCTATTGACAAGGCATTTGTTGGGCATGAATTAAAGGATTGGAGAAGACATTGTTGAAGCAAAGTGTGTAGCTAATTGAAGGTAATGACAAACCACAACCATGCAAAATATATATAATTTTTAGGAAAGCCTATATTTTTATAAATCTTGTGAAACTTTTTCAATAATGGAAGATCCTCAAATAATGTCTAGGAATGAAGAAGGCTGGACTATTTTTGGTGATAAAAACTATTGTGGCGAATAAGAATCCCAAGTTTGGAATGGTGGCATCTAACCCTACTTTGCCACAACAAATTTACAAGCTTGTTGATACTAGTGTTACAATGCCAATTCCAAGTCCTTGGAGTCAAAATATGGTCCCCAATGAATCCTCAAGCTATGCAAACACAAGGGAAAGGAAAGAGCATTGATTCCCCCTATCTATTCCTTTGCCTACTTGAAGGTCTTGTAGCCCACCTCGCAGCAATGATGATGACTCTTCCTGAGGGGATACTAGGGAAAATTTACACTTTGTGTCACTCAAGGATTTTTCACAACCTAGCCAACACACACTACTCAATAATCAATTTGCAACGTCAATTGAATCTAAAGAGGACAGAAGAGAGGTTTTCATTGGAGGATTTATTTACATGAATATTTTCTCATGGAACGTGTGCAGCCTCACAAAGACTTCAAGGAAGTTTTTATTCAAGTTTATTGTCAATGACTAGGAGCCTTTGATATTATTTGTCTACAAAATGATTAAAGTCTTTGATTTTTCACTTCAGTCCACCTTAAAATGCATTTTGGCCCATGTGTCTCCCTTTGCCACTTTGTACAAGGAGTGAGGTGGCATTGTTGTTATTCTTTCTCTAACTCTTTCTTCCTTTGTTATTTCTTGGGGTTGAAACCAAGTGCAATGTTCTTTGTCTTACGCTTGATATTAGGGGTTGAGTTTAGGATATTTTGAATGTTTAGACCCCAAATGGTGGTGCAGGGCATGTCAAGATATGATGGTGGCTTGTAGATGATCTCCCCTTTTCCAACTGAATTTCCCAAGGATAAAGTTAGTGTTTTGCCCATATGATGGTGTGATGGCAAGCATGAGAAGTGGTTTTTTTAAAGAACTGTTGATAATTATTAGATCCAAATCATTGATGATGGTTTGATGTTATTAAACCATGGTTTTTATGGTACAATTTCCATGCAGGGGTTGACTGTGTTCTCAAACGAATTGATCATGTGATGCTTTTAGAGCAACACCATCTCAACTTTCACTTTATCAATAGTCATGTTGCCAGGATCCACTTGGAGGTATCTGACCCTATTTTGGATTAATGTTAACCCTAAACAAGATAGAAATTGTGTATAATTTAGATTACAATATATGACAATTAAGCATAAATATGAATGTAACAATATGTAAGTGATTTGAAAATTTCACTTGCTAAATATAAAAAGAACTAAATAAGATAAGATACTTAACATTATTTTGTTGTGTAAGACTAAGAGAAAGTGCAAAAAAGATGAAGGATGGTAAATTGGACTGCAAATCGCTTGGATTGGGATTCTAAGGTCTATGTGCTCTTAGATAGTATGGTCAACATCAAGTCAAAACTATTGGACTATTTGTTCCAAATCTGACGGTTTTGTCTGTGTGTATTTTTCTCTTCTATTGGGTACAAAAAAGTGTGCCTCCTCTTTTGGCTCTATGTGTGATCACAAGGTCTGATAATAAACACAACTCATAGAAATCCTTCTCCTTCACTTGAAACCCTAGGTCCACTTGTAATGATAAAATCGTGCCTACAAAAGGGGAAGAAATGTGGGTTGAGCTGACCTCAACCACTCTCTGTTAAATTTTCAAGCACTTTTTGCATATCCAATACTCCAAAGAGGGAAGTCAAACCATATGTAATTCTCCCCAATAGGTGGATGCATGTAATAGTTCTCATTGAACGTATGCAACCTGTGATCTAATTCTTGGTACTTAACAATTGATAAATCTTGACTTGGCCCTTGAGTGCTTCATACTTTGTAAGGACTTGCTCTCAGAGACTAATTATCAAATTGGGAGAAATAGGGAAGTCCTCTTGAATGTGCAATTGTTTGAATGGGTTTGATATGTACTTATAGTGTTAGGTAATATGCTTACACCTGTTTTGTATTTATAGGAGACTCTTTGGGTAATTTTTCATGCCACCGACATGCTAGATAGATGGACCAATCCATAGGAATGAATTGAATTTGAAATATGATTATTGTTGGGCGAAGGATGAAATTGTCAAACTCAAGCAATACTACCAGACGGTATGTTTTGAGTGTGATGTTACCACCCAAGAGACATGAATATTGATATGATGATCTGGAGATGTCTAGGTATGATAGTTTATTAGTTTTTCAGACTAAGGAAATTCTTGTAAGTGATTGAAAACAAATTAGAAGGATTGGACCCATAAATAGCATATGGATGTGAGAGAATGGCAAATGAGTCATGTTTGTATGCACAAGTCATGTAAGATGAAGGTAAGTAAAAAATGGCATTGTCATGGAGCTTACACATTTATCATATCTTACTTTTTTCCCTTATACCACTCTCTATCTACTGAAGGCTTCTTGTTGCATATTTGTACCAAAGGAAAGGACATTACATTATTGAAAGAGAATATAAATCTTACCCTAGTTGAATCATGTAGCTCATGTCATATGGAAATTGGATGTGATTATTATATACATGGATTTATTAATGACATACATGAGTGATGATTGCCAAACTTTCAAACCTACATAAAGGAAAGACAAAGGTTGATTGAGGAAGGCCCCTCAAAAATAAATATGACATCTATGTGCATCAACTCACTTATCAAAGAAAGGTTTATGGGCATCATTTTATAATAAAGAGTTTTAAAAAATAGAACCATCATATCTACACAACCACTTTCAGAACATGTTGACAGATTTCATGAGGATTTTTTTTTGCCAAAAATTATAATTTGGGTCATGTTGTTGTCATACGGTTTGATTATAGTCACTATCTCAGATCATTGTATTTGTTTTCAATTGCTCTTCTACACTATGCCAAAACTTTAATTTCAAAACTTTTAGTATTTTTTAGAATCCATGGGAGCCATGATTCAGGTATGCATATTTATTTTCCCCCTTTCACTTCTCAATATACTTTCACTCAATACCCCTAGGCAGTTAGGTAGATCTTATTTACTATCTCTATGTCAAATCTACCTTCCCTCCTGTTTTATGTGGTTGGTGTA
Organism: Torreya grandis; assembly: GCA_037957365.1. NCBI lineage: Eukaryota > Viridiplantae > Streptophyta > Pinopsida > Cupressales > Taxaceae > Torreya > Torreya grandis. The sequence continues at coordinate 770,053 of JARHVA010000795.1, forward strand.
TGTTTTAAACACTTGTGCACCATTTTTTTAAAAAAAAAATTCTCAATGTGTAAGTAGGTGAAATATTACCTTCTATTGAAGCCTGACTTCAACAACTTACAAAATAAAAAATTGTGTCTCCTTACTATTTGCATGAATGTCTTGACTGCCACTGAGGATCTTTGAATTCTCCAATGTCAACATATTGAATGTCCCTACAAGTAATAATAAATGCATATAATTATATCAATGCATTGATAAATTGATATTGTTACCAAATGAAATAATTAAAGATATAAAAATATACAATAGGAATAATATGCCTAGTGGTATGTGAACCACATTATTGTCTCTAAAAAATTTAAAACTATTGTGGGCCCTAATTTCACCAATCATGTGGAGAAACCTTTAATAATTGGATCTTACTGACCTTTCCATGCAAATTTTTTTACTTCCTAGCTAAAGAAGAAAACATTTGAAACCTCTCTATTAACACTTGACATCTTGTAACCACTTGATAATATGTAACTACATACAAAATAAACCAACTACATGCCCCCATTTTGAGGTGAAAAATGTTTATTCATATCACTTATCTCAAAATAAAATGATCATATGCACCATGTGTAACATAGATAAAATTAAAAGTTGTAATAATCATGAAAGCATATTTGTAAACACTTGTATATAATCATATAAATATATCATTATCAAAGCTCATTGATAACCCAATATTAATATGCCAAATCAAAATAAATATAAGTAGGGGAATGCAAAGTAAGTGACAAATGATATGTCTATATTTAACAAGTAATAAGGGACAAGTGATATGCGCCAACCTAAAAATATGCTCCAATATTGATATGATATAGAAATGAAGCACAATAATAGTATGACCCAATAGATGCATTGTATAAACCATGGAAATGTAAGCATCAAGCATAATATATTTCAAGTAATATCATGCATGATATATATCATGGCACCAAACATATAGTATATCACATAATATAGTCAAGCATTGTAAACATATACAATCATGCAACCACCTAAAGCAAGTGAAGGCAACAAACAAACAAAGTGATCAAAAGAAAACAATAAATCATTCATGAATAAATGACACGAACTTGAAAATATATAGGATTATCTATAGAAAAAAATAAATACACGCTAAGAAACATGCACAATCACACTCATGCAATAAATTTAAGTATGCATAAGCAAACAAGAGAACACACAATTTAGCTATCATTTGATTCAACACCAAGTATTTATGTAAAATACATGTTTGAACAAGATATGTATAGTTTGATATAAATCTCAATATGATAATGTAAAATAAGAAAGATATAACCTAAAGCACATTGGTATTCCCTCAATATGGGCATGCCTCTAATATAAGGATGTCCTTGGTGTACGCATGATGAAACTACTAAGTAAATGTAAGCAGATAATCATAATTAAATTTTATATCATGAATCTAACTCAAATTATAATATGAGCACCACATACATAAAAAATTATGTATAATCCTCTAACAATAGGTAGATAATCATGATATGTAACAATGTGCAATTATGTAATACACAAAGACAAAGGCAAATAATTTTCTATTTTTTATTTTCATAAGTTTTGGAAGAAATAAACTAAACAAAAACAATCCAAAGGGAAAAAAAAAGAAGGAAGCAAGAAGATAAAGATAAATTAAAATGAACAAATGAAGAGGTAAAAATGGTAAGAAGCAAGAAGACGAGGACCCCTACCAACCTACAACTTCCCTCAAAAATCATCATGCATTATGGTGAAAGGTTTCAAATGTGTGTGTGTGTGGTCATAATTGGGAAGTATTTCCAAGGTTTTGGAATGAGAAATAACAATAAAAATACTAGGACAAATTAAAAATGAAATCAACTTAAACCAAAGGGATACGAGAATGGGAAAAAAATAGAACATGGGAAAGAAGAAGATAACTTCAAAATTAAAATAAGATAGAAGGATCAAGAATTAAAAAAAAACTCAAAAGAGGATAGCATTGAAAATCTAAAAGGAAACATGATGAATCAAAATTCCATACACAAATCTACATAGAAGAAATTGAGCACTAGAGATACACAACAAATAAAATAAAAGAAAAAAAAATCTACGTTGAATAGATTGTTCTGATATTAGCAAGAAATGATAACAAATAAAACCATATATTTAATCACCAATGTGACCATGTTTCACATAAATATATGTCATTATATATTCATGATCAAGATTATAAAATCCTATGGATCATGAAGCTAAGGAGTTAGATGTGTCATTTTCACTAATTTTATCAATAGTACAATATGAGTCATATAGTAATTAGAATCATTATCATTAGTAGTGGAATCATAATCATTTCAATTAATTGTGCTAGGTGTTTTATTCTCTTTTAAAGAAGAAATTTTATTAGTTTGATTGCTACCTTGCATAGTTAAACCATTGATAGGTGCTTTATCTTAATTAGACATGAGAGGTTTCTATTAGATTACTTTGGTGTGTGGATGAGTACGCACTTGAACTCTAGATATTTATACTTGAAGTTGTATGATTTTTTTTTTTGTATCCCTTTAGTTAAAATATAATGTTTATGTGTGATGTGCGATCATAAGGTGTGCCTTGAATAGTAATCACTTTATTATCATGCCCAAAATTTGAACTTTTATGTAAGGTGGATGGGATCACTTTCATTTGATTTAGTCAAGAGTGTCCAAGTAATACATCATGTGTCTCATTATTTGAAAATACATGAAGCCACACTAAATTAGTCTAAGGGTATATGGTGATAGGTAATGTGACACCCCTGAGAGGTGTCCAAGTAAGACTTTCATATCCTATAATAACAATTATTGTATCATTTAAATCCTATTGAGTATTCCCATGATTAGGACAAAATTGCATTGTACACATGTTTAGAATTGAACCATTATCAATCATAATGCCATTTGTTAATTTTGAATGTGAAACCATGAAGCCCTGTATGAGTAACAATTTATTATTAAGGCATAATAAACATATGGATTATTTTAGCCATGGCACTCCAAAAGTCACATTTTTCCTATTTACCCTACCTTTTTCCTCTCGACTCCTCTGATCTTGCCCTGATAGGATATCAATGGGTGTCATGTTGCTCTCCTCTCCTCTTATTTGACATTGGATCCATATGTTGTAATCTATATTCCTATGTGTTTCTCATAGCTTCTTATATATATGCCTTATTCTTTCACTTAGATATTGCTTATGCCTTTTTCTTACATTGTTCCTTTGTTTTTTTATGGATTCCCATGCCATTCCTTAAAGGGATTTTATGGAATTTCAATAGACAATTTAGGTTCTTAGTCTATTTATCTTTGCATTTGATTCCCCACCCTATTATGCTGAAATTATGTGCTATGGGACCCCCTTTTTATTTTTGCTTGCCTCAAATTGGGCTCTGCAGCCATGGTGTTTCCATCCTCTCTTGTGTAGCATGTCTTCTAATTTTTTTCCCTAAAAAATCCTAATAGGTCCTTTTTCCTTTTTTACCTTCAAGGCTTCCCTTGACAATCAATGGTGTTTTTGTGCTTCTGGTTATTGACATTATACCTCTTAAATTTGGTAATTTCTATCTTTTGTTTGGTCTCTTCTTATGTGTGAAGCAACAGTGAGTAAAATCATTTCTCTCTCTAATGGGATTTGGTTGTGGAGGTTTTCTTCTTGGACCCTACATTGAGATTTTTTATTCTTCTTGGGTGAGGCTACTATTTCTCATTCTTTTCATTCTCCTTCCCCCTTTTATTTTTTGGGTATACTTTTGGTTTTCATTTCTACTCTTCGTAAGTAACCAAATTACCTGGTTTTATTCAAAGGTAATTTTTGAAAATGTTATTCATTATTAAATTTAGCTCAAGGAAATTAGGGTTTGGAAGTGAATTTTTGTTTCAAGAACATTGATTCTTGATCTTGAGTTTGAATAAATCTTATTCTATTATCTGTGGTGTGGTTAATAAATGGTAGAAAGCCTCATTCTTCTTAGTGGCACTTGATGAGGATTGTAAATGGCACTCATCTTACTATTCAGTTACCTTTAATCCCCTTTTATTTTGTTGTTTAATAGACTCATTATATAATTTGAACCATGTTTTTTTTTTCATGATAGCACATGATGTGTGTGTGTGTGTGTGTGTGTTACATGTGTTTATTTTTATAGTTTAAATATTTTTGTCTCTAGATAGATTATCATAATTATTGATTTTGATAATTTGGTATTATTAATGGATCAATGAAGAATGTACGACTCATCCATGTCTTTAACTATTTACAAGCTACTTCCTTTTCATAGATGTTAGGTGTAGTTACTTTCAGCCACTTGTTGTTTATGTTAGACTTCACTAAGCATTACTTCCAACCCATAGCCACTGACCATTCTAGTTTATATCCATGGCTATAGCCACTTATACACTTGATGCAAGTAGTTGAATAATGTTGTTATGAGGTATGACTAGAACATGCCTAAAATGGATTAAGGATTTAGTTGATGTGTGTCGATGAAGAAAAAAAGTCATTTTTTAGTTGGAATATGATTGTAGATTTTGTTTACATCTTCTTCTTTCTCATTGGACTATAAAATCATGATAACCTTTTATAGTGGGTTTCAACCATATATTTCCACCCATAGCTTCTCTATTTTGAAGCTTAGATATTTCTATATTTGATATGAGTTGATGTTGTAACCATTTTTTGTTAAGATAATAAAAACTCTGCATTTTATCTATTTAATGAGGAAGATGTAGGCTCTATAGTTAGTCATGAGATCATAGTTCATGGCTAAGAATTAATAGTTCATAATATCGTAATAGAGTCTTGTAATCTAGTTTGTAGTAATTTATTTATTGCTACATGATTACTTTTTAACAAAAAATTATTTTGGATTAATATCTCCTAATTAAAGGATGGGATTCAAGCATCAATCCAACTGAGAAGGGGCCCACTCATGAGGAATGACTATTCATATTTTCATCTATTGGAATAGTTTCATTTGGTTATGAGTATGTACATTGTGCAATTGATTTCCTTTTCAAATTAAAATAAATATTAAATTATGTTTTTTTTATGTATGCTTTAATTTGATGTGTGGTAAACTTCCAAAACTTACATTCAAGTAGTTAATTTCTAGAGTTATATTCAATATGTGATTTATATTCATTAAGAGTGATTTACATATGATTTTAGGTGTAGTTATACTTAGCTCAAATTTCAATTAATGTTTCATTTTCATTTACCTATACATAATACTATAATATTAATTAGCCTCTCAATTGATAAAAGAAACCTACTACTACATATATAATGTAGAACCCCAGAGAAAATATACATTTTTGGATTGATAAGTGAATTTTTTTACTAAAACTTTTGAGTCATTTCTGGGGATGTGTTAAGTATTAGTATTCTTGAAAAGCTAAGATAGTTTTCATGCTTTCTGTAATTTGCAATCTATTTTTATGTAGCATAAATTAGTAAAAATCAAAAAATATTATTTCAAACTAACCTTATTTGGGAAAAAAGCAAATAATTTAAATAAATATTAGAAGAAATTAGGATAAGATCAAGAAGAGATAGTTGATTGGTTGTATGCAAAATGAGAGGGATAATTTGGTTAGATTCCTACAAGGAGAACAAATTTTTATGCAAGGCTAGATATAGAGGTACCTCCTACAATGTAATCTAATACAAACAATAGAATAACATTTAATGTAACCCCAAAACCAACACCTTGTGAGGAGGAGTTTTTAGAGGAGACTACAATAGAGAGATTGCTAGAAACTAAGCAAACAATTTGAATCTAGTGAACAAAAGTAAGAAGAGGATCCTATAACTCCCAAGAAACTTATACCCTTTCAAAGAGTATCACTTTGGCCACCTCAAACAAAAGAATTTAATTCCTCCATCACCCAAAATCCTATCAAAAATATCTTATTTCTCCTAGCTAACACCAAAAATAATTCCCAAACTAATAGAAGTACCAATTAAATTAGAAAAATATCTCTCCCCATCACCCAAATTTTTATTCAAAAGAACCTCCTTCCCCAGATAAAAACCCAAGACTACAATCCACTACACACCAAGGGCTAAAGGTATCGATGAAGAATTTATAAGGTTGATTACAATATCACCAAAAAAAATTAGTGATGTTCGCTCTAAAGTCCAGTTCAAGAAATACCCATGAGATTGGGTATTCTCAAAGAGGAAGATGAGAAAAACAATGGACTTTCATCCTCCATTTTAGGACTAATTTATAATCAACCCAAGGCAGCTATGGGTATTTGAATTCACTATGGAGTCTGCGTGAAATAATCTCCACAAGATATGGTGCCACCATTAGAAGCTCAATACAAGATTCTTGGGTACAAGTCTAATGGTTCAGAGTTGTTATTGTAGTTTATGTATTTTGCTCCTTGATTTTATAAACACAAGGGGAAAGGGTAGTTCAGTCTTTGAAAATAAACACAAAAAGAGAGGGGAGACTAAGATAGAAAAGAGAGCCTATAGATCAAGAATAAATTTAATGCATCAACCATCAAACCAAGTGCCCTTGCCACAGTTATACCACTGTGGACTGAGTTTCACTAAAAGTTATACCTCTAAGAACACACAGTGGGAAGAGTATGAGGAAACAAGGAATCATGCCTCAAGTATTAACCCTCACTAAATATAAGTACAAAGAGTTTATAGTAAACAACACATAAACATCCAATGGTAACTTGTAGACTAGCACACAATTTAATAGTACCTATGAAAAGATAAATGAGAGATTTCACAAAGTGATTATAATAGACAAGCACATCATAACCATAACATACATTTAATATCAAGTTATTAGTCTAATCAATTTAGCATTAACAAACATCTAGAATGGAGATGATAAATAATTTGTGACATATAACAAGCCCTTTACAGAAAATTAAAATTATAGTCATTAAAAAAGAACACATGTTATAATAGTATTGGTCATGAAAAAATTTATAGTCTAAAGAGATGAAGGAAAAAGTAGTGAAATCTTGGCTTAAATCTAATATCACTTTTGATCAAATTTTAGTCGACCCTTAAATTACAATATGGATTTGCCTTTTATAGATAAGGATGTGATTCACCTCCAAATAATGTGAGATTCTCATCTTAGGCCATGACGGCCACTCATGGTAGTTACAACCATAATTAAAAATTCAAAACAAAAATCTTCTCCAAGCCCTTAAAAAGATATGCAGGGGACCACCTAGTTGATACATGTAGGAGACTATGAATATTTGACTCCTAACTATGTTGATCTTGCATCCCTAGCTTCCAATACAATTGTCACAAGGTCAAATTCTACGTCTATCTTAGCAAGGTTCATTATAGGTTCCCTAAATATCACCTCAGCTTGAGTCATCAGCCTATGGTATACCTATGAGGGAGCCTCCATGGACACCTAGACCTCAAACACTTGGTTGATTCTTATTTTGGATTGTATTGATAACTCAAAAAATTCTTGAGACCCGTCCTTGTTTACTTTGGTGAGTCAAAGTAACCCAAATGGACTCCAAATTAACCCCTATCTAGCAAGGTGCCATCCAAGTGGAACAACACAAAGATATTGACTCCTTGAAGTAGGCCAATATCTTTTTCCTGCCCTCTTCCAAGGGTCCTATTATAGTCTAAGCCACATCCATCAATTCCTCCATAGCCACCTTCTTGTTACCAAAGTACATATGATACAACCCCAAGTCTAAGGTGGGTATTAGTTTTAATTCAAGGAACATACCTTTATTGATCATCACTAATAGCTTCCTACATTTCCCCTTAATCTCTACAATCCTCTCCATGTAAGCATGAGTCTGTTGGATAAGCACATTGGTATCTACCATAGCCTCCACCACCTTCCACATAACTGAGAAGAGTAGTAAGAGGGCATCCTTGACTTTCCCAAGTAGCCCAATGCAGAATGAGCTCTTCACCTGGGCTTCTAATGTTTAAACCAAACATTGCATGTCATCAAGGAGCTTCTTTGACATATCATGAGTTGCCTAGAGAATGAAGAGTGGATCCTCAGCTACCTTCTCCTCCCTAGTGGAAGTCCTCACCTTGGTGAAGGAGAACAAATCCTACTGAGTTTTTCATACCATCAGGTTCCCTTCTTAGATGAATTTCTATGTTAGGGTCCTCTTCATGCTTCCCATGGCTTAGTCAAAGCTCCATTGCATGTCTTGGTTGATTTGGATTGTCAACTCTAGCACTTGAGACATTGGGACCATTCCATAGGTTATAGGAGGTGTTGGAGAGGCGACAAAGATGGTGGTGAAGGGTGAAGGATGAGGTAGAGGGGAGATGGAGGAATCCGAAGGGGTGAATAAGGAAAGAAATGGAAGAGAAGGGGGCATGGGAGTGAATGGAATAAGGATGAAAGGGGATGCCCATGTGAATATTTTTGCCTACCACTACTCTTGGGTCCTACTCTCCTGAGGGGCAATGACTCCCAAGAGAGGGGTGTTCAATAAAAGGGAAGAGATTAGCCGGTTGAAGCTAAATCCATAGGTGTTTGAGGTAATAAAAAGAGGGGGCCTAGGAGCAATGTGTAGAGGCACCATGACTAGATCTAGAGGAACATTTTTTAGGCATTAGTTTTCACCCTAGAGAGGGTTCTTCAATATCTCTCAAAATAAGCTACACAATGGGAACAACCTCAGGTTGTGGGTATCCTATGGTGAGGTTGAACCTCTAGAGAAGGCCAACTTCTTCTTAGCAGATCACCTAAATTAATGTTTCTACTTTGGAAAGGGATAGAAAGGGGACTAAGATAAATAAGAGAGATAAAAGGGTGATGCACCATAAGCAAGAAATAATCACTGATTTAGTAGAAGATAATTTCAGCTCACATAATCTCACAATCTAGATAATTTACATAAGTATTTCATAAACTAGGCTCACCAAACAATGAATGAAGCAAAGAGGAATTCTAAGATTCATACCAAGCATCCATTAATGGTAGAAAGAGCTCAAGTTTTAACCTAAAACTAACTTAAAAACACCTAAAAATGGGCAAGAAAGAAGAACAATGGACATGGAAGAACACTTCTTCATAAGGCCATCATGCATAAGCTTACTAAAAACAATTTAGAGGAAAGAGATAGGTAAAAATTATCTTTATTGCTTCAAGAGGTCTTTCATAATTTTTTTTGGTATGGCTTCATCATGTCAAAATGAGAGTCTCTTTTTGAATATAATCAAGCTAAGCTTTATAGTACAAAAGAACATGTTTGTGCCAGGGTGGAGAGTGCATGTTGGGTGTTGAGTTGGAGCCCTAGTTGATCATTCTTCCAGCTCTATCACCTTGGCCCCTCTATGTTGCAATTTCCACGTGTATTCATTCAAATAGATCCCTTAAAAAACTAGGTGCTAGTTACATGCCTGCCAGTTGGTGCAAAAGATATGATAATGGTAATCATACCAAGCGATTATTTTCATTTAGGCCTACTCTAGGTGACTGATCACTAATGAGAGGATGATTAAAACTAGGCCTAGCCTGATTTTGAAAAATTATCTTGAGATCAATTCTATGATCATTCTCTTACCACACTCCACTACTGTCCTGCTGACTGTATAGTGCTTGTTAAAACTTACTATAAGTTTCTATGGAATGGAAAACTAATTCCTTTATTGGTTTTCCATGGACACCTCACTCCTTGATGTATCCATCTCATTTGAATCAACAAGAAACCATGGTTCTATAGGTCAAAGCATTATAAAAGCCAAGAACTCATTGTACATGTGGATCCCTTTTAAATAATAATGCATATAGTCATGAAACAACATTGAAACCTTATAAAACATGGCCTGTAGGCTCTAAATATTCAAACCAAGGATCTTATCTGAGCTTTAATGGTGGAAACAAGTTCAAAGTCGTTACTTTGGTAACCCATGGGTCCATAGACTCTTTTGATTTGACGTGTTCACCTATGTGGTATCTCCTTATCATGATGCTATTATTTATTTAATGACCATTGTCACTTTGGACATGTGTCTTCATCTCATGCCCCATATAACTTGATCAAATTTGCATTGTCTATCTCCTCGGGGGTCTCTTATCCTTGACTTTCAATATCAGTCATTGATCTTTGATCTGCACTCAAGATTATGACACTTGGCATTGTGCATGTCGTTAGATCTCCATTTATAAGATTGTGACACTTGGAAGCCCTACATGCCTTCTGCATTGACTTATTCAATTTTCTATCACCCACATTTCATTGATCTACTGATTTGATCAAGTGAGCTTTTGACACTTGGCAATCCTGCATTCAATTTTAGCCTATTGAAGATTTTTGAATCCAAATGACAACTTCCTATGGATTTATTCTGATGTCCCTAGGCATGTCCCACATTGCTAGATTATTTTTGAAGGATTATATCTTGATATAGAAAACAAATCAAGACACAAAACTTGTAGGGGATATTAATGGCATGAGAATACATCATTTTCGTGTAATCCTTCAACCTTGGTTTATTTCCCAATTACATTTATTAAATGCACAACTATACTGATCTGTTCATTCCTTTATGATGTGTTAAGATAGTCTAGTTCCTATAGGATTATGCTAGTCATATTTTTATCTTCAAAAAACTCTTTCAACCATGAAGTGATTGAAGCTAGGTAATTGTTTCATATGTAGGCCAACATTTCTGGTGACCTCTTGGGATTACATGCATGCTATGCAACAAATTAGTTGCCTTATCTGATCCATTGGGCATATAGGGTCACAAGTCTTTATTCCCAACTAATATGAATTTGATACAAGGCTATCCCTTTCTAAAACCTCCTCTTGAAGTAACAAGGGCAACAAGAAAAAAACAAACACCATGCCAAAGGCACTTAGGGAAGGGAACACACAATTGAAAATATGTGCACAAGGCACTTAGAGGAAAATGACTAAATCTACTCTATTATGTACAATATATACAATGGTTAGAAACTCTTCTTAATATCATGGATTTAAATGAATCCCATTGAATAGGATGGGTAATACCTCTCCATCCAGTTGGGTAAGTTGAAAAGCATTATGTTTTTTACATTAGTGGATCAAGTAAGGGCCACTCCATAAGTTGTCAAACTTGGTATGGTTGCTTGGTTTAAACTTATTAAATTCCACTTGAGGACTAGATCCCCTTATTTGAAGTCCCTTGCTATGGATCTCTTATCAAATGCTTTCTTGACTTGAGCTTGGTGTGAGTCTAATGTCTTCATTCCAAGGCCCCTTGTTTCTTCAAGCTCCATGAGCTCTGCCATCCTTATGCTCATAGGCTCACTTTCCATCAACTCAAGCTAATGGGATAACTCCAAGGTAGATAATTCAAGAGAGATGTGAAATTTATCCTCCCTCCCATATATAAGGATGAATGGTGAGTTTCCAATGGAAACTTTGGGATTCACTCTATCAGCCCAAAGGGCTGTCCTCAATTTTGTGTTTCATGCTCTCTGATTCTCTTCCATAGTCCTCGTAATGATCCTTATTTGTGGAATCTGCCAGTCCATTACCTTTGGGGTAGTAATTTGAGGATGTACTAAGGTAGATGCCCAGATAAAGTGCCCATTCTCTTTTCCTCATGATAATAAATGCTAAGGCATTATCTAAAATTATTGTTGTTGGTACACCAAACCATGTCACTATGCTATCATAAAAGTCCAAAACTATGGTTTCATTGACTTATTTTAGGGCAATTGCTTCCACCCACCTGGTGAAGTAGTTAGTACTAGTGATTACCCATTTGTATCCCCCATTGGAAGGTGGATTGATCATTCCTATGAAGTCTAAATCCCACTCCATGAAGGTTTGTTTCACCTAGATTGGGTTGAGTTAAAGGGCTATCAATATTTGCTTGCTTGTAAAGAGAGCACACTTTTGACACTTTCTTACCCATGCATATGCATCCTTGAAAATCCTAGACCAATAATAACTATCCCTCATCACTTTTTCTATTGTAGTCCTTGTATCAAAATGGCCTCCTGTAGGCCCATCATGGAATTGTTCCAAAATCCTAGTCACTTGGTCATCATTAATGCACCTTAGAGTCACCCCTTTAAGGTCTTTTATGAATAAAAACCCATCAACCAATGCATAAGGTATGGACTAAAGTCTAAAATACCTTCTTTTTACCCTATCCATACCTTATGAGTACTCACTTGTGATCAATAAATGTGCCATATCCTAGAGCCAATTAGTGTGAGATGGAGTTGCATCTATTTGTGAGTTGTATTGTGTTACCAAGACAACTTATTTATACTCATGAAGGTCATCCACCATATTCTCACATAAGCCTTTTCCCCTTAATATCTTAGTGACCTTAATATCCACATCATACTCCATGAACTTAGTAATCCAACCAGTCCTTTTTTCATTCAAGTCTTTGTTAAAAAGGAAATCCCTCACTCTAGGATGAGACACCATAAGATATATTTTTCTATTGGAGAGCATTGGTTTGAAATTTTAAAGGCTTATTACCACTGCAAGGAATTGATTTTCTACAAAAGCATAATTTACCTCATATGCTTCAATCCCTTGACTAAAAAAATCAAATGGCTACTCAAGTCCTTCACTATTCTTTTGCATCAACATAATTGATATATTATCAATATTGGTAAAGGCATACAATATGAAATCCCTTGATAAATCAGGATTCATGAGTGTGGGTGCTTGGGAAATGGTTTTCTTGATAGACTCAAATACTACTTTACCTTCATTTGACCAAATGAACACTTGGTTCTTCTTCAACACAATAGTGATGGGTTTGACCAAGTTTGCAAAACTAGGTATAAACCTTCTCACAGAGTTTATTTTCCCAAGGAAACTAGGTAGGCATAAGGCTAAGATGGCACTTATTCTATCAGGATCAATATTTAATCCTTATTTTGAGATAATATGTCCCAAGAGTTTTCCCTCATGGATGGAAAATGCACACTTCTTGGGATTCAATGAGATCCCATATTCTCTGCATCTTTGAAAGATCAACCTTAGGTGATCCAAGTGTTCACTAGCCTTCTTGTAAAAAGCTATTGTGTCATGCAAGTAGACCGACATCATCTGATTTAACAAACCTTGGAAATCCATGTCCATGGATCTTTAGAAATTATCCCTGACTTTTGATAGGCCAAAAGCCACCATCTGATAAGCATATGTACCCTACTTTATGGTGAAGGCAGTCTTATATCGGTCATATTCTCTTACCAACACTTGGTTGTATCCTGAATACCCATCCAAAAGAGAGAAAGGTTATGAACTAGAAACCATTTGAATGAGTTTCTCCATGGATGGTAATGGGTAATGATCTCTTAAAGAGACCCTGTTTAGGTCCCTGAAGTTAACACACAATCAAATTTGACCATTCTTCTTGCTCATAGGTACCATGTTGGCTACCCATGAAGAGTGATTGATAGGAAAGATGATATTGGATTCAATAAATTTAGTTAATTATTTCCTCATTAGCTATTCAATTTTGGGGTTGATAGGCCTTTGATTTTGCCTAGTGGGTTTGGCATTAGCCTCCAATTCTATAGTGTATTGGGTTAACTTGGGATCAAATCCTCTCAAATCACTATATTCCCAATCAAAGATGTATGAATATTCATTATAAATTTCAATGAAATCATGCCTTTCATCCTTAGCACTTACCTTTCCAAGCTTGAGGAGTTTGTCTTTGAGGATAAGATCTCTTTCATGGTTCTCCTCATCAGTTGACATTATGACCTTGTCTTTCCTCATATGGCCTCCTTCATTGAAAAAACCTTCAAGGGTGACCAACCCTTTAAGAAGTTTGTTAGGCCTCAACTGAATAGTTTGATCCTCATACTGATGTTTGAATTTACCTTGGTTCATTGAGGAAAACTCATCTTCCTACTACAAGAAATAAGTAATCTTCTTGTCATTATTGAAGACTTACCAATGAACCTTATTACTTGGCACTGACAGTTTTACCACCAATTTAACATGTGGTTTCACTTTAGACTTTTTAGCTCATTAGGGATGTAAAACTAAGATCCCATAGCTGCCAATCTATTAACATGTTGATTTTGGTTCTTTGGCACCATTTGGATGTTGAAGGCCTCAAAGTTATCAAGTATGTCTAACACTCTATGTTTGTAGGATTTTATTAAGGGATTCTTTGTGGTGTTTTGGTCTTTGACTTGGTGCACTACCAACTCACTATCCCCATATACTTGATTCCCCTCTTACTAGCCCATTAAAGGCCATGGATAAGGCCCTCATACTCAATTGCATTACAAGAGAAACTGAATTAGAACCTATAAGAAAAGAAGTAATTATCATTGGAAGGAGATATCAACATTGCACCTATACCTACTCCATGTTTGCTCCTTAAGCCATCAAAGAATAATTTCCATAAACCACTAGCATCTTCCTATGGCCTAGTGAGGGGTGGTAAGAATTCATTCTCCTCATGCAAGCAGTAGACTCCCACGTCCCTTTCTTAAATACCTTCCAAAGGTTAAATTAGTTTATTTTCACTCCATAAGTCATCCAAGAACATATCAGGTATGCCTTCAAGATGAGTGTCTAGTTATTGAATAACTAGGTGTTCATCTTAATCAAGAATGGTATAGTTGATGTTTGGAATATTTGGACCATAAGGCTCTATGTGAAATTGTGTAATAAAATTAGCTTTAATAGACACCTTGGTTCTATATCTTGTCCTAAAAACCATGTAGGACCAATCTATTGCTAGATAACTCTGAATTTTTGCTATGAAGTCTCTAGATAAACATAGAGCCAAATGAGGAGGCACATCTAGAATCAACACATGTTGAACCACTAAAACACTAGGATAAGCATGTAGGGTCAAGTTTAGACATTTGATGATGCCAATTAGTTTGGTGGAAGATCTATCAAGCTGCAAAACTCCCTTATATTGGGGTTTATACTCAAACCAAGCTGATTAGTTATTAACTTTAGCATCACTAAAGTACTTGATCCATTGTCTACCATGCATTTATGTACCAAAGAGTCACCAATGATTACATAAATGTAGAATGGAGGAGTTTTGACCACCTTATTTTATTTCCCTTCATTAGGTCCTTTGGTTACATTAGTGAGAACCATGTTTTCCTTGCTTGGTGGCTTGTTTGAAACACAGATCTTTGACAAACCTTCTTGAAGGATATCCACCTAACCAGGCATGGAAAGCATGTCCCACATTGACAAAATCACATTGGACTTTTTCATTTGTTCAAAAATATTGATGGGTGAACCACCAACCTTTACTTGTGCTTTGGGAGTCACAACCATGTTTTAAAATTCTAAGTTTTGGGGTATAAAGACATTCTCTTAATTATAATTCTTTTGAAATAGTGGAACCTTAGGAGCTATTGGAACCTTTAGATAAATAATAGGTTCATTTGGATTTGATAATAATGGGGTAAATGTAGGAGGCTATTTGACTATTTATTGATTACCATCCATGTTCCTTCTCTTGAACCTAGTATTAGCTGCCACTAGAATGTATGCTTGACTAGAAATATCATGTTGATTAGATGCAAAAAATTCTCCTTGCTCATAATTAACCATTTTAGCACCCATTTGGTTTGGTACTTCATTAGGCTCTTCTAGTTTTGTCATCATAGGTATTTATATGTTCTGAGCCATAAGAGCTTGATTGTATCTATAGCTAATACCCTGTTGCCATAGATCATTGAAACCCTTATTGAACTCAGTGTTTGGGAAAATGGATTGATTGAAAGACTGATTTTAAGGCATAATACCCTCACTTTTTTTAATAATGTTGTTTTGAGTAGGGACCAAAGTATTATAGGTACTAGCAACATTTGGATTATAATTGTTTTGCCAAACATAGTTAGGCTACCCTTGTCCTTGTCTTTATCCTTGACCTTAGAAATTTATTTTGTAGGGTGTCATGTTGGCTTGATAAGACTATTGTTGAGGATGATATGGAGCTTGATAAGGTTTATTTAATTGGGTTTTCTGCCTCTTCACATTCACCAATTCATTACCAAAGGATTGAAATATGCTCTTGAGCTCTTGGAAGTACTTGTTTTCTTGGGAGTCACTTTATTGACTAGTTAAAACATTTTCCTACTTTGGTGCAGGTATGGAAACAAGTGTTGACATAGGTGAAATGGTAGAAAGGGGAGGAATGATGACATGAGGTGGTTGAATCTCAATAAATAAAGGCATTGGTGTTTTAGGTTTAAGATTGCTAGCTTGTACTAGACAATTCTCTACTTTGATTGCCACCTCATAAGCATTTAGTAGTGTGTTTCCTCCCATATATTGAATCATTACTATAATATCACTATTAAGATCTTTTAGATAGTAAAGGAAAGCATAGTTAGGAGTATGCTTGATAGAGATTGGAATCATGTCCCATGTCTTTTAAAACCTTGTATTAAAATCTTGCATAACCTCATGAGGAGCCCTCTTAATTGTAGTTAACTGTTCAACAAGTGACAAGTGGTCACTCTTGTATTCAAATATCTTACACAATGCATCACTTAAATGATCCCATGATGTGATGGAGTTAGTAGTAAGGTTTCCATACCAATCTAGGGCTTTACCCTTGAAACAAATGGCTAATAACCTAGTAACTACATTTTCATCATTGACATCATGAATATTGTATAAGTTGGCTACATATTTTAGGTGATCAAAAGGGGTTGTAGATTGGTCTCCCATAAAGTAAGGAACACTTTTAAGAGCTACCAGTGAAATGGGATCATAGTGATTGAGGTTCAATGGAATGTGACCATTGATAACAACAAATGGGAAAGTTCTAGGGACTGCCATGGTAATGAAAGGTGCTAACAAAGATCTCCTTATAGAGGTATATTTTGAAATTGGTTTAGGAGGAAATTTTCCCATGTATGGGTGAGTGTTAACAAATACT
The DNA here is from genome assembly GCA_037957365.1 of Torreya grandis. Lineage (NCBI taxonomy): Eukaryota > Viridiplantae > Streptophyta > Pinopsida > Cupressales > Taxaceae > Torreya > Torreya grandis. Next base: position 786,982 of record JARHVA010000795.1, read on the forward strand.
AACCTTCTTGCTGAGTTTAAAAGGTAATTCAACAAATTCAAAAGGAATACCTTTAGAAACTGATCTTTTAGTCACCTTTGTCATGAAAGATAACTACTGCTCTCCTACTAGAATGTTGAGTGTTCTTCAGAGTCACCAGATACTATTGTATGAAAGCTATAACTATTGTAAATTGATCAAATCAACATCAAATTGATGAATTTTGTTCAAAAGTGGTCCATTGGGCATGCTAGAAACTATTGTAGGAATTAGTTTGCACCCTTGGAGTGGGTTCTTCAATTTCTCTCTAACTAAGATACACAATGGGAAAAACCTTACGCTATGGGTATTCTATGGTGAGGTTGAACCTTTGGATAAGGTTGACTTCCTCTTGGTAGATCACCTAACCTAATGTTTTTGCTTTGAAAATGGATATAAAAGGGGATAAGATGTTAAGCACGGGATATACTGAGAAGGAGGGGTGAATTAGTATATCATATATCTTATATAAAATTTTACTTAATCAATTTCCACTTAACCATACATTCAAGATATGAAACAAAATTGAAACAATAAACACCACACAAGAGAGAGAGAGACACTAGATTTTAACATGGAAACCCAATGTGGAAAAAACCACAGAGAACAATCTCAAGTATATGAATGAGTACCAACTCAAACTACAATATTCGTAAGCACCAACTTGCAAGATCACCAACCCCTTTGATAAACACCTACACAACAACTAATCCATGAGAATCAACCCCTATTGTGTATACCACACAACTATCTCTCAATGTTGCTTTCTCAACAAATGATAACACATTACTATATCTCTTTCTTTTCTCTCATATGTTCTTCTAAGCAAGATATAACAATTAAAAACCATGCTATTTCTCACATATTACAAATGGCTTCCCAAGTCTTTATTTATAGCTTACCAAATGACCTTTGGCATTCACCCTTTGAGACCTTTCAATTCACTTAGAAAATGGCACCAAACTTATATGACCCTTCGAATCATTGTATTTGAAAAGTCACATGGTGACCCTTCATGAGCAAATTCATCCTTTCCACTTTTATCTTTATCTTAGTGACTTTTCATATTTCTCAAAGTGCCCCTTCATGAGAAATTGTGCCCTTCTTCTTTTATCTTCACTTGGTGGCTCTTAAAATTACTCAAGATGACTCTTCATGGGAAAATGTGTCCTATTCCTATTTTGTCTTTACCCCATGAATCTTTGACTTCTCCATGGTCCCTCTTTTGAATTTATGTAACCAAAAATATATTTTTTAATATTAAATAAATATTAATACATATTAACCTAGATATGAACATTAAAAACACCATTAAATGCTATGGGGCCTTTATCACCAATAATGCTAGACCTTTGACATCAATGACAATATTTCCAATAATCTCACCCTTTGTCATTGATGGCAACCTAAAAAAAAATACCATATCTTGAAACTTGTATTACACATGCCAACCTACACATACAATAACTCCCCCTTACTATAGCATCATGTACTTATTCCCTGTACTTATTCTTGAACCTATACCTATTTCTACACTTCTCCCATTTTGACATCAATGTCAAAGGGCCTATCTTGGAGATAACACTTAGCTCCCCCTTAACTGATGATGATATTCAATGGTAGAAAGTAAAATAAATTACTCCCAACTCCTCTTGCAGATCCTTGAATGTGTCCTTTGATCTTGCCTTTATGAATATATTTGATAACACATATAGATTATTGCCTATTCTCTAAGAATTTACAATCAACTCATCTTAATCTTTTCTTCTAATCTAACAACCTTTTGCAAAACTTTAATGTGTATCCCTGATCACATATTTGACTTACACAACCTTCTACATACAATACATTCTTAGTCTTGGTTCTATCATTATCCAAACTCAAAGTACCTTTTTTGGCTATCTTGATAGTAGTTTTGTCTCCAAATTTCATTATGCCACAATTGATCTTATTTAGAGTTATGAACTTGATCTTGTCTCTTATCATGTGCCTCAAACATCTGTTGTCAATGAACCATGGTTGTTCTTCATTTTTTACATGCAAAGCTATATGAACTAACATAAAATCTTCAAGTTGTTTCTTCTACCATGAACTTGTTTGAACCTTCTTCTTGATGAATGGAACCTTGAAACTTTGGTCCTTCTTGATTGAATCGAACACACTTCTGCAATGTCAAGCTATGTGTCCAAAATTATTATACTTATAACAAACTATGGCCTCTTCATCAAAGCCTAATAGAGGATCAAAAGAGTTGTGGTTTTTGCTTAACTCTGCATGAGTTTTCTTCTCCTTGTTTTTGAAATTATTATCTCTTTTTTGACATTCTATTTTCTTATGACCATATCCATTACAATGAAAATAGTAACCATGAAAATAGAACCTATTTGTGTAGCTTTGTCCTAATTGTCTTTTGTAGCTCTGTTCTTTCCAGCGTTCTTTGTTTGAGATATCCTCTGTATTCTTCACTTCTTCCCTTTTTGTTTCCTCTTTTGTAAAAACTTCAACATATCTCTTTTTATTTTAAAATCTGATACTTATATAATCTGATATTGACTTTTGACTTTCTAATATATTATTCAACATGTTAGTGTTATCCTCAAATTTTGAATCACTAACTGCTTTATCATTGACTGCTTTCTCAATTTCTTCTTTTAAAGAGGCAACTTCAATAACATAACTTTCATAATCTTCACTTACTTTTTGCAACTATGTTGTTAGATATTTTTCATTGTTTTTGGATTTTTCAAAGTGTTCTTGTAGATCATCAATTATCTCATTTGACGCCTTTTTATTTTTCTCGATCTGACACTTCAATATTTGATTCTTCTTCTCAATAGCTTCTAATTATTCTAAGGTACAAATGAGTTCTCCTTCTAGATTCACCTTGGCTTCATCCTCACTTTAATCATTTTCTTCTTCTTTACCATCTCTAATTTTACTTGCAGAGGCATCTTCATTGTCACCATTATTATTATTTAGACATTTATCCTTAAAATAACCTAACTCAACCTTCAACTGATTACACTCTTCTTCTCTTGATTACAAACTTGAATATGCAACCTATAGCTGATTCTTAAGATCCTAAATAAACATCTTATCTTCTTTTGATTATATATCCAACTTAAAATCCAAGATACACACCTATTCCTTAAGAGCATTGACCATATATTTTAACTCTTGATTCTCCTTCTTTAGTTGCTTGGCCATCGTGCTTTCCCTAATCTACCTTCAAGCTTTAAAACTCTTTCCAAAGTAAACTACTATGATACTAATTGTTAAGCATGGGAAATACTGAGAAGGTGGGGGGGTTGAATCAGTATATCATATATCTTATATAAACTTTTACTTAATAAAATTCCATTTAACCATACATTCAAGATATGCAATAAAACTGAAACAATAAACACCACAAAGAGAAAGAGAGACACTAGATTTTAATGTGGAAACCCAATGTGGGGAAAACCATGGAGAGCAATCTCAAGTATATGAATGAGCATGAACTAAAACTATAATATTTGTAAGCACCAAATTGTAGGAGCACCAACCTTTTTACTGAGCACCAACACAATAACTAATTCATGAGCACCAACCCATAGGAGTACCAACCCCTATTATGTATAGCACACAACTATCTCTCAATGTTGCTTTCTCAATAAATGATAGCACATTACTATATCTCTTTATTTTATCTCATATGCTCTTCTAAGCAAGATATAACAATTACAAACCATTCTCTTTTTCACATATTATAAATGGCTTCCCATGCCTTTATTTATAGCTTATCAAATGACCTTTGGCATTCACCCTTGAGACCTTTCAATTCACATATAAAATGGTGCCAAATTTGCATGACCCTTCAAATCCTTGTATTTGAAAAGTCACATGGTGACCCTTCATGAGAAAATTCATTATTTCCCCTTTTATCTTTATCTTGGTGACTTTTTGTATTCCTTAAAGTGTCTCTTCTTGAGAAATTGTGCCCTTCCTCTTTTGTCTTCACTTGGTGACTCTTAGAATTCCTCAATATGACTCTTCATGGGAAAATGCATCGCATTCCTCTTTTGTATTTACCCTGTGACTCTTTGAATTCTCCATGGGCCCCCTTTTGACTTTATGCAACCAAAAATATATTCATTAATATTAAATAAATATTAACACACATTAGCTAAGATATGAACATTAAAGACACCATTAAATGCTATGGAGCCTTTATCACCAATAATGCTAGACATTTGACATAAGTGAAGATATTTCCAAAATAGGGTAACTAAGAGAGATAAAAGGGTGATACTAAATTGATTGACACTCACATAAGCATAAAATAAACACTGATTCAACATAAGATAATTCCAGCTCACACAATCTCATAATCTAGTTAATTTACATAAGTATTTCGTAAACTAGGCTCACCAAATAATGAATGAAGTAAAGAGGAATTCTAAGATTCACACCAAACATCCATTAATGGTATAAATAGCTCAAATTTAGACCTATAATTAACTTGAAAACACCTAAAGATAGGCAAGAAAGAAGGGCAATGGACATGGAAGAACACTTCTTCACAAGGCCATCATGTATAAACTTATTAAACACAATTCAAAGGTAAGAGATAGGTACAAATTATCTTTATTACTTCAAGAGGTCTTTCATACAAATTTTTGGTAGGGATTCACCATGTCAAAATGAGAACCTCTTTTTAAATAGAAATGAGCTAAGATTTATAGCACACAATAACATCTTTGTATGAGGGTGAAGAGTGCATATTGAGTGATAAGTTGGAGCCTTGGTTGATCATTCTGCTAGCTCCATCACCTTGGCCCCTCTGTGCTATAGTTACCACTCACAGTCATTCGAATAGATCCCTTGAAAAACTAAGTGCTAGTTACATGCCTACTAGTTGGTGAAAAATATATGATAATGGTAATCATACCAAGAGATTATTTTCCCTTAGGCCTACTTTAGGTGACTGATCACTTATGAGAGTATGATCAGAACTAGGCCTAGCCTACTTTTGAAAAATGATTTTAAGATCAATTATATGATCATTCTCTTATCACACTCCACTAATATCTTGTTGAATATATAAAACTTATTATAAGTCTTTATATAATGGAAAACCAATTCATTTATTGGTTTTCCATGGAGACCTCACTCCTCAATGTATCCATATCATTCAAATCAGTAGGAAACCATGGTTTTACAAGTCAAAGCATTATATAAGCCAAGAACTCGTTGTATATGTGGATACCTTTTAAATAATAATGAATATAATCATGAAATAACACTACAACCTTATAAAACATGGCTTATAGGCTCTAAATATTCAAACCAAGGATCTTAGCTGAGCTTTAATGGAAAAAACAAGTTTGAAGTCTTTTCTTTGGTAACCCATGGGTCCATAGAGTCTTTTAATCTAATGTGTCCACCTATGTAGCATCTCCTTACCTTGCTACTACTTATTTAATTAATGACCATCATTTATTTGGACACATGTCTTCATCTCATGCCCCATGGAACCTAATCAAATTTGCATCATCAATCTACTCGGGGGTTTCCTATAATTGAATTTTAATGTTGGTCATTGATCTTTTATCTAAACTCGATATTGTGACACTTAGCATTATGTATGTTATTAGATCTCTATTTATAATATTATGACACTTGGCAACCCTACATGACTTTTATAAACCTTGTTGTTAGTCTTCATCTAATTAATACACTTACACCAAATGTAAACCTTACGTGTAATCTAGGTTCATTGAATTTTTGACCCTAATCTGCACTATTGATATGCTTTTGGATGGTTGAATGCACACTATAGATATTTGATCTACCAAATCAACTACACACCATTGATCTTCCCTTTGCATGATTAACTATGATCCATTGATTTACTTAGGAGTTCACCGTTATCAAGATACTTGGCACCACCATATTAATTCTTAAGATCATTTGACCTTTTGACCTCATTCTTACTGTTGATCTTTAACTATAATATTGAATACACACCATTGATCTGCATTGACTTATTGACTTTTCTATCACCCATGTGCCATTGATTTTCTGATCTAATCAAGTAAGATTTCAACACTTCGTAGCCCTGTGTTCAATTTTAACCTATTGAATATTTTGAAATCCAAATGGCTACTTCTTATGGCTTTATTTTGACATCCCTTGGGATGTCCCACACTGCTAAATTATTTTTGAAGGCTTATATATTGAGATAAAAAACACATCAAGACACTAAACTTCTAGGGGATATTCATGGCATGAAAATACATCATTTTCATGTAATCCTTCAACCTTGGTTTATTTCCCAAGTTATTTATTAAATACATAACCAAAGTGACCTATTCATTCCTACATGATGTGTCAAGATAATCCGGTTCCTCTAGGATTGTGATAGTCATCTTTCTCTCTTCAAACAAGTCTTTCAACTATGAAGTGATTGAATCCAAATAATTATTTCATATGTAGGCCAAAATTTGGTCAACATAAACATTAAGGCCAATAAAAGAGGTTGGACTAGAGCAAAAGGTCTATAAATTAAAGCTTGAGGGTGAGTTACCTTCTACTTTTTATTGGGTCTCTTACCCAGGTCAGCTCTAGATGCTACACTAGAAGGACTAAAAAGGATAATAGAAGTTATAGGGGATGACTATAGAGGTTAGTAAACTACCAAATGAGGTACTGGGATGATTGAAGGGGAATTGAGATAGTTATGGTCACTAGATATTTACTTCTCAAGGTTGTAGTTAGACTCATCAATGGAGATTTACATGCAAGTACCTAGACTGAGGGCATGCCTAATGAAGGTACCAAGAAGGTTCTGTGTTATGAAATGGATGAAATGAAGGGAAATCAGTAAGGATGATTGGGAGGACTGAGGCTAAGGGTACTTGGGTGAACAATAAAGGGGGTGAAATAGGGAAAAGAGGAGGCACCAATTAGGGAGCTTGTGAAAGGGGAATAAAATTGAGGGGTGCCATGAGAGAGAGATATAAGGAAATATGATTGAGGGGTGGAAGGGAGATGGAGGAATTGGGAGGTATAACGGGTGAAACCTACATTAGTGCTTGCTAGGAGCCTTGTTCCAAGCTCACCTTTAGACTGCTAGTGATATCAAACCTCAAAGACTATGTGGCTTAGGGTTAAGGTGTTAGTGGTTAAGTCATCTACACTTGGGTTACCTAATGTTGAGTAATGTAGGTTTAGATTAACTAGGATGTGCTACCAGAGTTAATAGAGTGAGCAGAAGTGGATCTGGGGTATGAGGAGTGGATTCTATTAGAAGATGCAAAGGTAGAGCTAGGGTATGAGGAATGGGTACTACTAAAGGAGGAGGAGGTAGAACTATATCTGAGGGAGCAAGAGATGTTTAAGAAAGCAGAGCTAGATTTAGGGGATGAGGAGCCAAATCTCATAGAGCAAGTGATATTAGAGGATAAGGAGAAGGATCCAAATCATAAAGAGGGGAAGGTAAAGGAACACCCTACAAAATCCTCCTAAAAATCATAAGAGGAGTTAGAGTTGGATCCTCTTTAGAGTGAGTAGGAGATAGAAAGAAAAACATATGGACTCATATGGACCTTCTTTCCTTTCTTATTCTTTCAATCCATGATCTGTAATAACACCTACTAATCATTCATAAAATTGAGGTATGGCTCATTGATGTCCTCTAATTGGTGGCCTTAATTGATGTTGAGTTGCATTGAATACCTTGTCAAATGAACCCTAGTCATGCCTTTAGAGTCCTAATGCCAAAGCTTGAATCTCCCTAGGGTGAAGGAGTCCCACCTGACCACCATTTTTTGGAAGGGAGGGAAGGCCTTATAAACATGGTGCCTAATGGAGATTAGGAGTGGTAGGTATGCTTTATTCTTGTGGCCTATGCAATAGCTAAAAATACCTTTTACTAGCTAGTATGTGATCTCTTACTCTACTATGTGATCTGGGATGAAGTATGGTAAGTAGAGGGGATATTTAAGAATTCCTATGATTTGAATCATGGTGTCCTCCTGGTAGTAGAAATAGTCATCAATGTGTGTAATGGAGTCTAAAATTTCCTATGATAAATGGGGTATTGGGGCCTTGTTGATCACATTATAGACCATTGGGTATAAGGATCATAAATTTCTTGGATATGGTTTCAAAAATGGTGGCCATATAGTTAAAAGACTACATGGGCCACTGAGCTACCTAGAATCCATGCAGGAAAAGTGGATGGCTTGAAAGTGAGCATCTCATATATCTCATCTATGAGGTAACTCATCATGTAGAAATTCCCTCCTACTTAGGTATCTGCTATGGAATTGAAGAACTCAAAGTTGATCAACCCTCCCATGTTCAGATTTTTAGAGTTAGTGAGGATCAAATGGAGGAGGGACACCCATAATTTGTTAACATGTATGTAATTTTGGGTCATGAACAATCATTTTAGTAGAATCATACCCACCTAAAACTCCTCTTGGAAGATGTGGTCTGTGTATTCATTGATGTCCTCCTTATTGACCCACTTGGCATCTATATTCTCATCTCAATCCTATAAGACCTCACATATTTGGAAGTTTCCAATCCAATTTTTCACTACTAAAGCATCATAAGAGAAGGTAAAATCCAAGAGGGAATAATACATATTGTAGGTATTCCAAGATATGTCAAAAATTTGGTATTGATAATTGGGTGAACAAACCTAGTCATGGACTCCATGTTGAGTTGTGGAGCTAAAAGCTTCACTAATGAGCTAATGTGGAGGTTGCTAGGCTTACACAGTAACCGTCATCAGTCAGAACCAACCGACATCAGTTAGGGGTCGACTGGCATCGGTCAAAACCAACTGACATCAGTTAGGGGTCGGCTGGCATCGGTCATCTTCATACTGACACCAACTTTTGTGCGTTTCTAGAAGTGTTATTTTTAGAAGAATAGATTTGAGCCTTTGATTTAAGAGGTGGATCTAAGGGTGGTGAATGCATGGCTCATGAACCTTAGTGTTGTAGTATACTATATAGTAGGGTTAGATCCTCATAGCATGTACAATTTAGTAATTGAGTTGATTGTAATTGATTGAGAACGAGAGAGAACTCTTGAGGGAGAATTATTGTACATCTGCGAGGTGTGAGGAGAGAGAGATTTCTTCATTGTATTTCCTTCTGGAAGAGTTTACTATAGATTGGTTGTTTCTTGTATCTCCTATTATTTGCTATTTCTGATTTTTAGTTACTTATTACTTATGGTTTCAATTCTGTGTTTAGTTGCTTATACAAAAGTAATTAAATGTACTCTAAGATCCTAACACTCCATTCTGTACTCTGATGGTGGTGAGAAGTAGGTTGCCAAACAAGTTATCATATAAAAATGCATTTGGTCTGGCCATAGCCCTGTGAAGACCACAATTTTTATAATCCCAAAGGGCATCTTCAAACTTAGCTTGTTCATGATTGTTATATCTTAAGTCTTTGGGTACTTATTTGATTATTTTGAATAGATCATTGTAGTGATTGAACTAGGTCAAACCTTATGGGACTAGGGTATCCCTATACTCAAGTTCAGCCTTAGGGTTCGAAGAGGATGAAACCATTTTAAAAAGATGGGGGGGGGGGTAATATAAAAGTACTAGGGGTAATAGAAATGTAGAGGTATGCAATGGGAATAAGAAAACAAGGAGTTGATTTGCTCTTGAGGGCATATAGTGATAATTGTTAGTGAGCTTTCCTTAGGATATTTATAAAATCATACATTCATCCCTCTATATTAATGGTATTTGGTGGCTCATTTTATATGAATTCAAATTTGAGTTGGTGGTTGGATCTCCTCTCTTTATTTCCCAATCCAAAGTTAAATTCAGAGCTCATGATCCTCCACTGCCAACCAGATTTAACAATGACAATGCAGTATTTTAAAACTATCTAATCAGGCCCAACTTTATATTTTATTAATTTCCAATGTGTGGTAGGCAAGTGGTCACAACTCCTTATGACTTCCTAATTAACTCCTTCCTTATCCCATGCATCATCCACTTATTGGTCCTATTATTAATGGTTAGAACCTAATCATAGATTTCTACTCCATTATCATACCTTTAGGAGGGGTGATGTGTCATCTATGGACATGTGGCATCCTATGATTAGTCTTTAGGATCCATAAATACTCCATTTTGACCATCTTAGGGCCTTAGGTGGCCACTTGATCATATAATTGATTATGCCATGTGGCACCTCTAAGTGGGTGGGGCTCTCCCAGGCTTTGATATCTCTGACAGGTTTGGGGGACTAGCTGTTCTAACATGGTGTGACATGGTGCCCTCTAAGTGGGTTGGGATATCTTGTGTTCTAACATCTCTGATAGGCCTAGGGGAGTGGCTAATCTGACATGGTGAAACATGGCATCCTTTGAGTGGGCCCAACTCTCCTAGTCTCTGACATCTCTGATAGGTCTAGGGGATTGGCCACTCTGACATGTTGTGATGTGGTACCCTTTAAGTGGACTAGGCTCTCTCATGATCTGAAATTTCTAATAGGTTTAAGGGTTTGGCCACTCTAACATGGTGTGACATGGTGCCCTCTGAGTCAGTTAGGCTCTCCTAGGATCTGACATCTCTAATAGGTCTAGGGGATTATCCACTATGACAACTTGTGATGTGGTGGTCCTCTAATGGTTAATTTGTTCTTGAAAAACCCATTAAAAAGACTAAGTAAAAATGAAAAGATGTGTAATCCATTAATAACTTACTTGACTGCCATTAATATTTTTATTTTCCATGAAGGACATTAGGTTTTTTGCTCTGGGAAAGAAACATGACTCCAAGGACTTATTTTGAAATCCAACCTACAAGGTTAGCACCCTAAATCCTTGAAATAGGAAACCCACCTTAGTCATAAAATAAACAAAGTTTTCCATTACTTGGGGAAATCATGGCAACATAATATTTTGAGGACCTGGTTCAGGCGAAGCTAGATATAATAAAAGAATGGACCCATGAGCTCTGGTTTTGATAAATTTTTAAAGGAGGGGTCCCTCATTTCTATGAAAAGGGGTCATGTTGGCCACAACAAATGGTGACTTTCGAGGGGAAAGTGATGATAAGTACTTAGAACCCAACCTATTAACTTTCCTCCCCTACATAGAACACATATTGTAAGAGAGAGCTTCATACATATTAGAGAATACAAGGCACTAAAGTCTCATAATAACAAGTTGCATATTAAGATTCATTCTATAAATGACCACCAGTGTGTGTAAGAAGTGATTCTCAAATTTTTATTTAATTCCAAACTCTACTCTAGCAACATAGGTTAGATTGGGTATTAGGCTCATTCAACATTATTAATGGCATGATGCCTTAGAGGGGGATGACTCAGGCATTGCTCTAATTCTAGATGAGAATCTATATCCCCAAAAGAGATACATATGGTCTTATTCAAGGCCTTTTTCCACTATCAGCCAGGCCAGAAAGCCTACAATGGAGGTTGTACGTATGACCCTTTTGAGGAAAACTCATAATTTAAATTTTGTATGATTTTCTTATCTTTTTCCAATCTTCCTTATGAAAAAATTTTCTTTTATTAGTCTCATCCATTGAGGTTTCACAACCAAGCCAAGGGTGAAGGGATGATGAGGAAGCCTTGGATACCCAGTCATTATTTGATTTATTTGAATACTCTTGCATTTTCCTAAGATTTTACATGATGTGTAGCTTGGTGGCTTTATTAGGATGTGGTTTGTTCTAAAATCCACTTGTTTATCTTAGAATCATTGGCCTCCCAGATCTAAAATGTAAAAAAAAATTCAATTACCATCCCTGACTTAAGTGGATTGAATATTCAACCTGGGTCTTCCTACTTCTCAACAATTCTTCCTAGGCTTTGGCCATTGCCTAGAATGGCTACTAACAAGGATGGGTGTTAGAGGAACACCAAAAAACAAGACACAAAATGAAGGAACAAAACATAAAATGAAAGAAAACACAAGACAAAAGTAAGCACATAATAAAATCAAACCTATCTAATATATACATTACCAACCCTTGCCTGGAATATTTAGAGATTACGATAGATGGGGCAACCAATAAATAGTGCTTAAGGAACTGTCTATTTATTGGAAGCATAATCTCATTTCCCTCAAAATATTTGAGATAGAAGGTGTTCTAACCCAAGATTTTAGCTATTTAGTGTGGGTTAATCCAAAGGTAATTAAATTTTGAATGCTAGTCTTTCTTCTCATGAGCCTTGTCCCATATTAGGACTAGGTAAGAGATTTTGAAGGTCTTGATCTTAGCTCTCTTATCGAATCACCTTTTGATTGTATCTTGATATTTGATGAAGCTTAACAGAGCTTCATCCCAAGCTTCCTCTAAGTAAATTAGGTATATGAGTCTAAAATTCACCTTATCATCTAGTTTTATGAATTATTACATGAATTTATAAGTCGAAAGCCTAAGCATGAATGACGTGATCGACTCCAGTCCATAAAATATAAGGAAAGGAGAGATTTTGAGGTCTTTTTTATACCTAGTATGGTTTACCCATAGATTAAACTTTGGCAATGAGTTCCATTCCCAAGGCTTCTCTCTAGATAACTTCTTAATGACATCTATTAAATTCTTATTGGTAGATTCTACCAATCCATTCCCTTGTGGGTAGTGTAGACACATAATATTTTCAACTTTTATCAAATATTGATGATTTACATCTTGTAGGAACCTGTCGATGCTCAATATCTCTAAGTGCATGCCCTAAGGGGTGCACTAAGAAAGTGGTGGGTATACCATTGGTGATTTGAAGGATTATTGTCCCTTATTGCCACATTATTACCAATCTAACCAGTTCCTAAAAACCATTCCCTAAGCTATTAATCATCTTTTGCACCTTCCTCCAATATTTTTCACTCTCCAACCCTCTTTTACTCACCTTAAGTCCCTTTTGATAGTTGGCTATACCAGGTTGACTGGGTTGACCCTGTATAATTTTGGGTGATTTTCACTTAGGAACTAGTTTCGCTCTTATCCAACCTAGCTCATGAGCTAGTGAATAATTATCTAAAATTGTGCTAGGTTGACTGGGTTGACCTTATCGGCCAAGATTTTTGGAAGGTTTTAGGGTCAAATCCACCTATATATACAAGATATTTTTGTCATTATTTAATATGCAATCAAGATTTATTATTCACTTGCACTTATTTATAATCTACTCTTCCACCATTCTAGTTGAGGAGTCTTAGCTCAAGGTTTCTACTTGGAAAATCTAGTCTTGTGGAGAAGTCTTGGATGCTTTAGCCTTTATAATTGATCTTTATAAACTAAAACAACCTCTTGTGAAACCCCTTTGGCCAAGGGAGATATTGATTCTTGTCAAGTTCGTCCTTCAATTAAGTATTCTCTAACTTTGCTCCTCTCTTTAGTAGATAGAAGTAGCATAAGTATTGGCTTCAAATAATATTACTCTTATTATTCCATTAATTAGGGACTTTCTCATATATAGCTTAATTGAGATTCTCCTATGCATGTTTTGATTGTTTACTAACCCTACATATTATTCCATAAGCTTTGGTGAGCACTAGATTAGATTTACTTTTCTTGTTATTAGTTTTGTGAGATATCAAACACATGACTCCTTTAGGGTTATTGCATGATTGTATTTGATTGAAGGCTTTGGAACCCTCCTTAACATAGTGTATTTTAGTAAGAGATCCCCTAATAAGGTCTAATAGATCCCCATATTGGTCATGTTCCTACTTAAAAAATGGGTCCCCAATTAGAAGTGTATGGTATGATATATCTTCTCTGCATTAGGATTGATTTATAGATATGATGCATTTTTGATTATGTACATTTTGGTGAACCCAATATGAAATATAACCCTTACAGGTTTTATTTCATATTTTTCAATATTTTATCATTTTATTCTTATATATTTGTGATATTGGGTCTATACTGTCGACACAGTTCTAACTTCTATGCACAGGTTTAACACATAGTCACATCAAGATGTATCTATTCTATTTATCCCAGTTTTTCATCCAGTTTAGATGACTAGGTTGACCCAGTCGACCTTGTACACTTTCAGACATTTAGATCAGCCTACTAGGTCAATCCAGTTGACCCTATACATTTTCAAACATCCAGATTAGCCTACTAAGTTAACTCTATCGACCCTATACACTTTTAGACATCCAAATCAGCCTATTAGGTTGACCCAGTCAACACAGTTAGAAGAATTTGTAAGAATAAATTAGGTTACTTCAACATCAATCTTATCTTCCTCTACATCCTCCAACCTACCAAGGTTCCTTTCTATCCTTCTTTGTCATTTATAACATTTATTATAGGTTTATTTTTCATAGTTTTTGGTCTTTAAAACTACCCCTACATAATGAACTAGGTTGAATCTATCGATGTAGTTATGTATTTTGTATTCTATCTGAAAAAACTAGGTTGACACTATCGATGTAGTTATTTTTTAGACCCTTGCTTCTACAGTACAAAGGTGAGACTGTTGACCCTATTTTGTATTCTCTGCATACACTGTCAACTCAATCACGACTTTACTATGTTTCAAAGTTAGAATTAACATTTATATGATAGTAATTAGCTCACAATTTCATTTTTTATTACTTTCATGCTTATAATAGATCACAGTCTAATTAGGTGGTTTTCAATATACTATTTAGTTACACTATTTTCTCTTTTATGCACACACTACCAAATCACAAAATCTCCAAAAAACATTTTAACAATTATCTACCTAAGGCCTAATTACTTGGATTTCATCACCAAGGGGGAAATCATCTTGGTTTTTAGGCTAAGTATAAACACATGGTTAATGGTATATACTGGCTAAGCACCTAACACCTTTATCATTGTAGTGTGTGAAGTGAGGGGGTAAGACCCAATACCGAGATGGTACCATTACTAATACAAATCCGTTTCAGTCCAAATATCCTGAAACCATCCTTAGATTGATTTTTAGTTCCTTGTTTACAACCAACTTCTTATCACATCTAAAATCATATTCTAATAATCTAACAACATTCAGGTTGACCACTTAGTTAGCTTTTACTTTCCAAGTTGACTATTTTCTCTTTGCTCAATTGTGTGTTGTATTGTAAAAAATTTCATTATCCAACATTGTTGTAAGGTTTTATGTTGTGTGCATCAATTGGATCAACCTTATTGATCCAATTGATTATGTGTTTCCCTTCATTTATTGCTTTAAAAAGTACTTGCAAAAGTTTTCCTATTTTAGTACATAATCATCTTGTCAACACAATATCTTATAAACTATATTTTTCTTCCCATGCTTACTATACTAGTGGACCTTGTCGACTTTATACAATTTTTAGCCCCTATTTTATGTACTAGGTCAACCCTATCAACTCTGTACAATTTTTAGACCCTATTTTCTATACTAGGTCAACCTAGTTGACTCTGTACCTTTTTTTGCTTTCTCTATTTACCGACCCAATTATCTATCTCACCTTCTTAGCATTCTATTCATTTATCTTAAGTCATCATAAAATATCCTATTAGAATATTCTTGGATAACTTGAATCCATTTAGATACTATATAGGATGTTCATTTCTCCCTCTCTTTTCTTTCGAAGAGCACCATCACTCTTGGGGTACCTCTTCCCCTCCTTCATCCATCACTTGTAACATGGTGAAATCACACCTCAAGATGAAGTTTATGGGTTTGATCCTTTCTATACCTACCAATATACTTCTCATCTTCAAAACCTTCAAACTAAAGTGGGAGCAATTGACACAAGTTTAAACAATAATCCCGCTAATAATCTATCTTCTAATAACCCTCCCCCTAATACCAATTTGGGGAGTACTCCCACCAACACCAAACCACCTATTGATAAATCTCAACTTCTTTCCCAAGTTATGTAATACATTAATGTAATGAAAAACTCTAACACTAATCAAATTATGCAAATCCAACATCATTTGATTAATATGGCTTATCAATCTGCAACTATCCATTCTCAAGATAATCCCAATTACCTTCCTTCACATTTTAGAGATGCCTCAAGAAATTCAATCCATAATGAATAAAAAGATGCTTCATAATATTTAGAATGAGCCTTTAGCTCCCTTCACTATGTCCATTTATATTGGTAACAAATCTCCAACTATAAATTTATGATGGGACTAAAGACCTAGCCACATTTCTCAAAGCCTTTTGCTACCTTTACAAAGAGTGGATCCAAACTAATACTTTTTCCATAACTAAAATCTTAGTTAAAACCTTAATTGGTGATGTATTAGAATGGTATAACCAATTATCCTAATATTCTATTTGGTAACTTGAAGATTTGGTCAATCCTTTAGTTAAAGAGTTTCAACACAATGATCTTCCCAAAAATTGTCTTAACCACTTCATCAATGCGAAGCAATCTCCCACCAAATCAACTCATGAATTTATCAAAATATGGAAATCATTGGCCCATAAATCCAACCATTAAATGACTAATGATAATTTGTTAAAACTCTTTATCACTTATTTAACTCTTTATCTTCAATATAAGGTTTGAATGCTTTCTCCCTAAACACTTAATGAAGCTCTTGATTAAGCTAAATGTCAATAGTTTCTCATGAAGCAATTCAATCCTAATCCTAACATTTTAAAAGGATATTTTCAAACATCTACAAATGCTATCACTAGTAACACTCCAAAAATGAAACCTGAAGTTATCGAAGTTGACATCCCTTCATCTTCTCACACACCACTTTTCATTCAACAAATGAAATAACTCTTAGCACCCTTTAAACCTTCACTTATCCTAACAATATTCCTAAGTGGTATGACCCTACTCAATTATCTTGGTTCCATGCAAACATTGGTCATTCCCATGAATCTTGTAAGATCTCACTAAATTTGTTGTCTCCTATATTCTTGGTGATTCATTTAATCATGATGCAATGATCAACCTTCATTGACAACAATACACTGCTACTTTTAAAAAATGACAGGTTTATAAAGCTTATACCTTAGATAACTAAAAATATTTACCAAATAATCAACCAAATACCAAGGATGTTTATGCTAGTGATGCTGATTATAACAATTCCCAATATGTTAACACTGCTAAGGTTAAATTTGTCATAAGTTGACTCACAAAGATCCTATTACCAAGCCTAAAAATCCATCCTTAGGAGAATAACTTCTCAAGGAAGCTGTAACTACTAATCTATTTTCAAAAACCCATGAAACCACTTCCTCCTTCCAAACCTCTAACCACATCCATTCCTTCAAAATATACTCTAACTCCTAAACCTCATGCTGGTTCTTCTTCTAAATCTCATTGGAACTTTCTTGAATAACTCAACTCCATGCCTTATAAGATTCCACTTATGGATTTGGCTCATACTTCCCCCTATCATTGCAATTTAATTATTGAAAAACTCCAATAAATTTAAGATCCATCCTCTATCAATGAAGAACCACCTTCCTATTGAACCTCAACCTACCAACATCAATACCATTGAAACTATTTGTCCTTCGTCCAAGGCTTATATTGAATTTATTGAAGAGGAAATTATCAATGATGAAATTATTTTTAGTGATGATTATCTAACACTCTTTATCAAAATATCCATTAATACTAACCTTATCTATAAATTTGTAGTTGATAAAAGATATAGTATTAATGTGACATCTTTTTGGCTTATCCAACAACTTGGTTATAACAAGAATCATATCAAACAAACCTATCTTACCTATTGTGGTTTTGATAAGACTAATAAAAAACAACTTGGTTGTATTTGGATTCTATTAACCATTGGACCTAAGACCATTCAGACTAAGCTTATGGTCTTTGAATTACCTTTATCTTATAATATACTCCTTGGTCATCCATGGACTCATAGAATGAGGACCATTACTTCTTCTAGTATCCAATGCATTAAATTCTTACATAATGGCAAATGATATAAGAATGAAGCTGATCCCAACCCATGGAGTATTCAACTTCCTAATCTCAAATCTCAATATCATATTCCTACCATTTCTAAGATCAATAGTGCTCCTTTACCCGAGTTTATCAACATCAATCCTGATTTACAAGTCACTCTTGCAGATTCTGATGACGATGTACCTAATGACTTGCAACATAATTTTAATACTACCAAGATACCTCCCTAAATTTCTTATTGGCTTCCTCCTTTATTACCCTAGGACTGTACTATTCCTCTTATTTATGAGATCACTGATTTTCCCCTCCATGTAATGTTTATGAGCCTTCTTTACTTGAAGATGCCTTCAATTTTAATGATTTTAGAGTGGAAAAATTATTTCAATATCATCTCATCATGTCTCCACATACATTTAGTAATATTGGTATTTCAAGTTCTAAAACTCCCCATGACTCTTAAGCATGTATAATTTTTCCAACATATGACGATAATTACATAATGGACCAAGTTCAATATCAAGGCTTGGATGTCTAGCATTATCATAAAACCTTAGCCAAAATCCATGCATTTAATTGGGATGTCCATACCATTTCCATATAATATGGATTTTATCTTGAAGGTTATGTGCCTCCTACCAATTCTCCACTTCTTGATACCCCTTGGGTGGTAGAGCAAATTATCCCTTCTAAAATTCTAGAAATTCTTGCATCTCCTTTACCACCTATAAATCCAATTATTGCATTTGATCCTTCCCTTATCACTAAAACCAATGACACTGCAATCCCTTCTGATCCATCTACCTTTCTTACTCCCAAGATTACACTAGATGCCAAGGCAACCAATGTCAGTCAGATACATTCTAAGTATAATCGCCATGGTAATCAAATTCTAGATCTCAAAGTAGATGTTGAGTATTATGGTCCTCTTCCTACCTTGCCTAGTGATGAATCTATTCTTGAAATACTTCATACCCTAGAACCTCAACTTCCTCAGAAACATCATAAGCTTGGGAATTTTAAAACTAAAACCCTTGTTTCAACAACTTCATTGCTAGCATTGATCCCAAAGCTAATCCAATTTCTTATTTACCTTATTCACCATATCACTTCTAATATGGCAATGCCATGATTATTAAAGAAACCACTCATATTTAATATGGTACTCCATCCCATCCTCAACCAATTATAGTTTTTCATGAACTCTCTCCTACCGAACATGATAATTTTAGCTTATTCTTTTATAAATATCATGAGATCTTTTCTTGGTCCTACAAGGACATGCCTAGTATTAACCCTAGCATTGTGGTGTATAGCATTATTTCTTATACCGATGCCAAAATTGTGCATCAAAATCAAAGGAAATTTTGACCTGAGGTTTCCACCTTATGTCACAAGTAAATCATTAAATTAATCAATGATAAATTTATCAAACTAGTGGATTATTTTGAATGGGTTTCTAACATTATTCCTATTTGAAAAAAGGTCAGTATGGTCATTTTCATTTATATTGATTTTTGTAATCTTAACCTCACTTATCCTAAGGATTAATTCCATTTACCTTTGATATATGCCATCATTGATTCCACGATTGGTTACAAATGTTGAAAATATTGTCATTGATGTCAAAGGTCTAGCATTATTGGTGATAAATGCCCCATTACATTTAATGGTATTTTTAATATTCATATCTTAGATAATGCATGTTAATATTTATTTAATATTAATGAATATATTTTTGGTTTCATATAAGTCAAAAGAGTGCCCATGGAGAAGTCAAAGAGTCATGAGGAAAAGACAAAAGAGGAACGGGACGCATTTTCTCATGAAGAGTCATCTTGAGGAATTCCAAGAGTCACCATGTGAAAAAAAGAGAGAGGGTATGGTGCATTTTTACATGAAGGGACACTTTGAGGAATACAAAAAGTCACCAAGATAAAGACAAAAGAGGAAAGGATGCATTTTCT
Organism: Torreya grandis; assembly: GCA_037957365.1. NCBI lineage: Eukaryota > Viridiplantae > Streptophyta > Pinopsida > Cupressales > Taxaceae > Torreya > Torreya grandis. Next base: position 806,880 of record JARHVA010000795.1, read on the forward strand.
TATGAAAGGTCACCATATGACTTTTCAAGTGTAAGGATACAAAGGGTCATGCAAGTTTGGTGCCATTTTCCATGAGGATTGAAGGGTCACAAAGGGTGAATGCCAAAGGTCATTTGGAAAGATATAAATAAAGGATTGAGAATACATTTGTAATATTCAAGAGATTTCATGGTTTGTATTTGTTTTCAAAGAGAGAAATGTAGGAGATATTGTAGATTTATATCATTTGTTGAGTAAGCAACAATGAGAGATAGTTGTGTTTTATACACAAGATGGGTTGGTGCTCACAAATATTTTCAAGGGGTTAGTGCTCCTATGGGTTGGTGCTCACAAATAGTTTCTATGTTGGTGCTCATCAAATGGGTTAGTGCTCATGCAAGTTGGTGCTTGCAAACTTTGTATTTTGAGTTGGTGCTCATTCATATGCTTGAGATTATTCTCCATGGTTTTTCTCACTTTGGGTTTCCACGTAAAAATCTAGTCTCTCTCTCTCTCTCTCTCTCTCTCTTATGTGGTGCATATTATTATTTCAATTTTATTTCATATCTTGAATGTGTGATTATGTGGTTAAAGAAATGAAATCAGATTAAGTAAAAGATATATACTATATTGATTCACCCCCCCTTCTCAGTATATATTGTGCTTAACAAAAAAATGTTATCTCTTATGTATGGCTTCTTGGGCTATAATCAGATTAACATTGCCCCCAATGACTAACATAAGACCACTTTCACCATGAAATGGGGCACATATTTCTACATCAAAATGCCCTTTAGCCTCAAAAATGTCAGAGACACTTACCAATGAGAAATGACCCATATCTTTCATGATATTATCTAAAAAATTGTTGAAACCTATATGGATGATCTCATTGCTAAATCCAAAAGTCTTAAGACTCCTCTCTCTGATCTTGTTATCAACATTGACCGCCTTCTTAAATACCAGGTTAGACTAAATTCTTACAAATGTGTCTTTGGTGTCACATTTGGAAAATTGTTAGGATTCCTAGTATCTCTCCACAACATTGATGTTAACCCAGCTAAGATTAATTGTATCATCAACATGCCCATTTATCGATCCATTCCCAACATTTGTACATACTTAGGCAAACCTAGGATAATTAGATGATTCATCCCTAAAATGGCTAATCATATCCACTCCATTAATTCTCTTCTTAAGAAAGATAATGCCTTATAATGGATAGACCCTTGTCAAAAAGCCTTTGATAACATGAGTCATTGCTTCACCCATGTATACTTCATCCTTTTTCCACCAATCGACCCTTGATCCTATATACTTCTTCCACACATATATCAATTGGGGTAATGCTTACCCAACAAGATGATACTAGCAGAGAGAATAACATATACTACATTATCTAAGGTCTCATCGATTATGAGAAATGTTATACCAAAGTCAAACATGATTTCCTCACCATCTATTTCACAGCTAAAAAGCTTCAATACTACATGCTATACTAGACCACTTATGTCATTATTCATTCTAACCCCTTCATAATTTCTTCTCTAAAGACTTTCTTCTCAGAGATAGAATTGGCAAATGGATGGTCCTTTTTATGGAATTTGATCTCTTCATTGTGACTAAAAAATCTATTAAAGGATAAGTTATAACTAATCAACTTGCCACAACTCCTATACCAATTACCAATCACCTTCAAGATAGTTATTTAGATGATAATATTCTTTATATTGAAGGTCTCAATCAAGCTATCTCTCTCAAATATTACTTTCATAACTTTACCATTGATCTTGAAGTCAATAATCTTGATGAATCTTCTACTTCCCCCGTTCCCCTGATTCTACTAAACCTAAAGTAATTATCGAGGAGTTTCTTATAATTAATGTTGACTTGCATGAGGATACTTGGACCCTTCACTTTGATGGTGCTAAATTCCTTCAAGGAGCTAGGGAAGGTTGAATTCTTACAAGTCCTCTTGGAAAAATCATACCTTTATCTTTTTTCTTCACCTTTAATGTCAGCAACAACATGGCCAAATACGATGCTTTAATTTTAGGCATGAGAGCTGCCCTTGATTTAGACATCTAATACCTATATGCTTTAGGTTATTCTCAGCTTATTTGTTGCCAAGTCAATGATGATTACCAATGCAAAAGTGAAAACCTCATTATCTATCATCAAATTACAACTACTCTTATTAAGGATTTCATCTCTTTTGCCATTGAGCCTATCCAAAGAGATCAAAATTCCTTTGTTGATTCCCTGAATTCTACAGCTTCTCTCTTTCATTCACACCAATTTATTTCCAATCCCACTTTTCTTATATAAATAATAAAAACTCCATATTCTAATCAACCACTAGATTAACTTATCTATCACATCTAGGCTATCACCATTAGACAATGTCCATGGTATAAAGACATCATTCAATTTATAGAACATGAAACCTTTCCTCCTAACATAGATTCTTGTGAAAAGACACATATTTGTAAACAAGATTTCAAATATGTATTTTAATATATCATCCTTTATTATCATAATGCTAAAGGTACCTTTGTGTTATGAAAGATGAGGTCCCTCCTCTTCTTGAACAAACACATGTGGGAATTTGTGATGGCCACTATAGCAGACATGCTACAACCCATAAATACCTATGTATGGGTTGATTTTGGACTACTCTTAAAAAATATGTAATCAAATTCATAAAAAAGTGTACTCCTTGCTATCTTCATGATGATGTAATCACCTCTATCTAAGATTCAAATTATCAAATCTCCTTGTCCATTCTCCATGTGGGGATTAGATCTCATCAACAAAATACCTCACTCTCAAGACGGGCATATTTTTATCATTATTGCTACTAAATATTTTACCAAATGGGTTAAATCCATGCCCCTTGTTAATGTCCTAGTAACACCATCACTAAATTCATTCTTAATCAAATCATTTTCCACTTTGGTGTTCCCTATAATATCATTTTAGATAATGGTGGTAATTTCAAAAACAAGGATGTTAAACAACTTTGTGCTAAATTCAAGATCAATCACAAATTTTATACGCCTTACCATCCGTAATGCAATGGCCAATCTGAGGATGCTAATAAAATTATCAACAAAATTCTCCACAAGACAATTCATGAAACCCACACAGATTGGCACATTCATTTTTATCCTTCTCTTTGGGCCTATCACACTAGCATATGTATTTCCATTGGGGCAATGCCATTCTCTCTAGTTTATGGTTTTGATTTAGTCCTTCCTTTGGAAGTTGAGCTTCCCTCTCTTCATATATATCTTCATGGTATCATACCCAATGAATAATTACATAACACTTGATTTCATGCCCTTGATCTCCTTGATGAACACTATCTTTCTTCTTTACAACATAGTCACCAATACAAGGCTCGTATCACCAAACAACATAACAAATGTGTTAACATCCACACATTTAATGTTGGTGATCTTGTCCTTAAATTAGATTACACTCATGCCAAAGAAGGTAAATACACCCAAAAATGGTGGGGCCCCTATTTAGTTAAATATATTCTTGGTCTAAGTACCTACCACCTTCAAACCAATGAAGGCCATATTTTCAAAGAGCCCACCGATGCATAATTCCTTAAAAAATAATTTACCTAAACATTTCTTTCTTTTCATGCTTTTTATCCATATATATCTAATTTTTTTAGGTTACTTACATGGGTCTCTTCATTTGCAGTATTTCTCTCTTTTCACAAACCTTAGTCCTTCCTTTTGGTCTTTTGGTTTCCCCTTTCTCTTATGAGTTGCATTGTAAAACCATGGATAGGACCCGATCTTCCTCATGATGTACCATAGTCTTATTTATTTTTAATATTATTTTTACACATGATTTTTGTCACCCTCATGGGTTTATCTTTTATGACTTGTAGTGTAAGACCATGGATAGGACCTGGCCTTCCTCATAAAATTACCATTTTGTCATTCCTTTGCTAGAATGAGTTGATCCTTGCTCTCAGCTTGAGCTTTAGCTTCTTTTGATAGATGGAATTTACACAAACAATCTATGCTAGCATGTTTTCCTCCATTTCAATCATTTTTATGATAATGAATCACACTTTACTGTCATTGTATCCCTTTTTTTCCCTTTGTCACATTTTTTGTGATTTGAACTAATTTAAATTATTCATGTGTCATTCCTCCTGACTTCCTTTTATTTCACTCCACATTGGATAAAACAAGGTCAAAGTCAAGATAGAACTTTTATTTCACCTATATTTATGAGAATCTTAGATACCATGCTCTCTGAAGTTCTCCCTCTTAGCAACCAAGTCCCAAGTTTTCAAATTAAAGTCATTTTTAGCACCCATGTTTGGTTTTCCAAATCTGTATGGAGGAAGAATAGAAAAATACATCAAGAAAGTTAAAATCTAAATAATTTGAAATGAAAGGAAATTATATACAAAAGGCAACATATAAATTTCAAAATTCAAAATCACACCAAAATATGTGATTATAAGAACATCTTTTATCTCTAATCAAATCTCAAACGCCATAATTAGCCTCACATGGAGCTGAGGTCCATTGGGGTATGGTAGGATAATAAATTAGAATATGAGAATTTAAACAACTCTATGGTGATACCTAATTTCTCACATAAGTACCTAATATTCACAGTAGATTGATGGCTCTATAAGGGGTCTTGAGGAATAGGGAACATGTTATGTAAGGTAGGTCTATTTTACTTTTTATGCATACAGTCTTCATGGGATAATCTATATACTGCATTCGTTGACCTAAGACTTGTGTATCTAAGAGAATTTATTCAGAGTCCTTAAGGTTTAAAGTCATTTTATTTTGATAAACCTAATTGAGTGTCTTGACTTTGATAAAGAGTTCATTTGCCTTGGGTTTTCCTTCATTCTCCCCTCCACCTATTTCATTTTCCCCCTTAACAGGCAAATTGTGATTCTAAATATATTTTCCCTTCTTCTTCACCTTTTAAAAACATGCTAGTACTACTTTGTTTTAGTTTTATCTATCCTTATAGCAAAACAACATGTTTGAGTAACTATGGATTACTTTATTTACACCATAAATTTACATTCCTAAACTTGTTTTTTTTCTTTTACCACCCTTTTTGTGAACACCATAAATTTACTACCCTTTTTGTGAACACCTAAGTCTATTTTCGCATTTTATGCACCTTTTTCCATTTTTGAGTGAGATAAGGATTGTTATTGCTCACTCATCAATGTTATTTTACCATTTTATTTTTTGCTTGTCCATATTTGTTTAAGGATTGTTACTTCTTTTACATTGATGTTTGATTACCATCATTTTTGACATGTATCATTGGTTTGACTTGGTGAGTTTACCTTTCTTACTTAAGGTTTACTTGTTTGAGTTTTTCGGTCTTTAGTAGCTTTGGATTTTTAGTTACCCGATTTACTCTTGTTTTTTGACTTGGTAATTTGGTCTAACATATCACTTGTTACCACAAATTGCCAAATTCTCAAGTACATCTCATCCACATAACATAAGTTATCTTGGATTTCCTAAGTTTGCTTGTTTTTGCTCTTTAGTTTTATATTATTGGGATTGTTGAAAGTAGTCTTTGTGCCATACATAATCAAAACTAATAAATACAATAGACAACCATCTAATGATAAAGTTAAGTCAAGGTACGCATCACATTTACTTTTCAATTACTTCTTTTATTGATTTACTTTTAGTTATTTTATGATTTAAAATACTAGAACTTTTTTTAGCATCAACATTATGTGTTTTCATGTTCTTTCTCAAAGTACCATCCCTTATTGCACCTTAGTGACACGTGATGAGCTTCAAGTGGGGCATATGTATACACATAATATTTTCAACTTTTATCAAATACCAATGCTTTACATCTTACAAGAACCCATTGAGACTCAATCTCTCTAAGTGCACGCCATAAGGGATGCACTAGGAAAGGGATGGGCATACCATTGGTGCTTTGTATGATTGTTGTCCCTTATTACCACATTATTACCAATCCAACCGAATCTTAAAAACCATTCCCTAAGATATTATTCCTCTTTTTCACCCTCCTCTAGTATTTTTCACTGTCCATCCCTCTTTTCATCACCTTAAGTCCCTTTTGACAGTCAGTTGTACTAAGTTGACTGGGTCAACCCTATATAGTTTTGGGTGATTTTCACTTAGGAACTAGTTTGGCTCTTGGTCGATCTAGTTCATGACCTAGTGAATAATTATCCAAAATTATGCGAGGTCCACTAGGTTGACCCTATCAGCCAAGATTTTTGGAAGGGTTTAGGGTCAAATCTACCTATATATACAAAATCATTTCATCATTATTTAATATGCAATCAATATTTATTATTCACTTGTGCATCTTTAAAATATGTTCTTCCACCATTCTACTTGAGGAGTCTTAGCTTAGGGTTTCTACTTGAAGAATATAGTCTTGTGGAGAAGTATTAGATGCTTTGGCCTTTCTTAGTGATCCTTAGAAACCACAAAAACCTCTTGTGAAGCCCATTTGGCCAAGGGAGAGATTGAGTCTTGATGGGTTCATCATTTAGGTAAGTATTCTCTAACTTTGATCCTCTCTTTAGTAAATAGAAGTAGCATAAGTATTAGCTTCGAATAATATTATTCTTATTATTCCATGTATTATGGTATTTCTCATACATAGATTAATTGAGATTCTTCTATGCATGTTTTGATTATTTACTAACCCCTCATATTGTGCCGCAAGCTTTGGTGAGAACTAGATTATATTTACTTTTCTTGTTATTAGTTTTGTAAGATCTCAAACATAGGACTCTCTTAGGGTTATTATGTGATTATATTTGACTGGAGGCTTTGGAACCCTTCCTAGCATAGTGTATTGCAGTAAGAAATCACCTAATTGGGTTTAGTATATCCACATATTGGTCATGTTCCCACTTAACAAATGTGTCTCCAATCAGAAGTGTATGGTATGCTATATCTTCTCCGAGTTAAGATTGATTTATAAACATGAAAAATTTCTAGTTAAAAATAGGTAGTGATTGGATGAGAATTTTAGAATGATTCTATTGTCATAGTCCCATTCTATAAATTCTATAGATTGGATGGCCAGATCGTTATCACATACCAAGGAGATGGGGACCCTGAAATGGGTGGTTATGGTGTATTTTAAGAGCTTGATGACTTTAGTAGTGATGATTATTTTAGTTGAAACTACTTTAGACCACTCATATAATAGTCCATGCCTATGAGGACAAGATTATGGTCAGCTGATGAATTGGGGTTGATAACCCCAATGAAATCCAATCCCCATTGGGCAAATGGTGTAGACTCTATAATGGGCTGTAGTGGAATTATCGCATAGGTTTACCTTTTAGCAAAGTTCTAGCATTGATGGTAAAAGTGAACATGGGAATGAACATCTTTGAATAATGTGGGCCAATAATAGCCTATTTGAATAACTTTTTGGGCCATGGCATTTGATGTAAGATGATCAACTCCTAGTTTTTCATCCAAACTTGCCATTATTTTTTTAGCTTCCTCTTATGACACACATCGAAGGTAGATTTTTTAATGTTTATTTTTGAAGATAACTCCCTTATTTAACATATAATATGTAGCCTTTAACCAAATGGCCCTCTTCTATGTATGGTTGAGTTTTGGAGGTGTATTTCCATAGAGTAGTGTTGGGGGATCAAACCAACAATAGATTACAATTGTGACAGAAATAAACGCGGAAATAAATCAGATAGATAAGTAACTGAAATGATAAATAGCACAGAACAAGATATACAAGAAAACACCTTGAAAACTTGTATTAAAACTCTTTACAATAGGAATACAATGAAGAAACTTCGTTCTTCCACACCTCTCTCAGATGCACACAAGATCTCTCACTAGATCTCTATTCCTCAAGAGCTCTCTCTCAAGTACAATCAAATCCAACAACCTGGATTGATGCAACTCAGTACTGTCCTTCAAACATTCACAATGTTCTACTCATACAGTTCTACACTTCAACATACTAAGCTAAGAAGATCTTTCCTACATATAGAAATAGGAAACTTGAGCATGCTCTTACAACAAACAGTTAAGCCTCTTCAACAAGGGCTCTAAAAATAGTAATGCTAATAATAGAGACGCAAGCTTGAGTCCACAACTCAAACTTATCATGCAAACACTCACTTCTATCCACGGAAATAGCTTTTTGAACACGCAGGTAACCGACGTCGGTTCCTGCCTATTCGCCTGTGACCATCGCCAGCCGACCCTACTGCCAACGTCAGCGCCTCTGCAACTGCAACTGACCGACGTCGATCGCTCCTGACCGACACCAGTGTCTATGTAGACCCGAACCTGTTTAAGTCTGCTCCTTGGTGAAGCTTTTAGCTCCACACCCTAACAATCTCCCACTTGGAGATAAACTAGCTGCACCAGTACCTGTACAGCAACATCTTCTAGGTCCTCCATCTTCAACTCAATCATGAAGACCAATAAAAGTTGAATGAAGATTCAACTTCTCCTTCGTAACCGGCTTTGTTAGCATATTAGCAGGATTCTTGTCTGTATGGATCTTCTCTAGCTTCAACTCACCATCTTCCAATACCTGCCATATGAAGTGGTACCTTAGCTGTATGTGCTTGGTTCTTGAGTGAAAAGCTAAGTTCTTAGCTAAATGGATTGCACTCTGACTGTCACTATACAATTTGTAACTCCCATGCTCCCTTCCAAGCTCTTCCATGAACCGTGTCATCCATATCATCTCCTTGCTAGCTTCTGTGGCTGCAATATACTCTGCTTCTATAGTTGACAAGGCTACAACCTTCTGCAACTTAGATATCCAACTAACTGCCATTCCACCTACAGTAAAAACATAACCTGTGGTGCTCCTCCTGCCATCCAAATCACCTGCCATATCTGAATCTACATAACCATGTAGAGAAGTATCTGAACCTCCATAGCACAAATGCTTGCTGCTGGTTCCTCTCAGATATCTAAGGATCCATTGAACTGCTTTCCAATGTTTCTTACCTGGATTGGCCATATATTTACTTACTACTCCCACTGCTTGGGCAATATCTGGTCTAGTACACACCATTGCATACATCAAACTTCCTACTATGGAAGAATATGGAACCTTACTCATGTACTCTACCTCATCATGTGAATTAGGACATTGTTCTTTACTCAACTTAAAATGTCCAGCCAAAGGTGTGCTTACTAGTTTAGCATCCTGCATATTGAACCATTTCAACACCTTGTCCACATAATCTTCTTGAGACAATATCAACCTGTGATTTTTTTTGTCTCTCTTAATGCTCATGCCAAGGATTTTCTTAGCTGCTCCCAAATCCTTCATAGCAAACGTTTGAGCTAACTTCACCTTAAGCTCTGAGATATCCTGCATGTGAGACCCTGCAACCAGCATGTCATCTGCATACAACAATAGAATAATATATCTACCATTATCAAATCTCTTGAAATATACACAATGGTCTGATTGACACCTATTGTAGCCGTGCTCAGTCATAAACCTATCAAATTTTAAGTACCATTGCCTTGGAGCTTGCTTGAGGCCATACAAGCTTTTCTTCAACCTGTACACTAACTTCTCCTTACCCTTGACCTCAAAACCTTCTGGCTGTTCCATATATATTTCTTCATCCAAATCTCCATAAAGAAACGTTGTCTTAACATCTAGCTGCTCAAGATGCAAATCCTCAAAAGCAACCAAAGATAATACAACCCTTATTGAAGTCATTTTAACAACAGGAGAAAAAATCTCACCAAAGTCAATACCTGGCTTTTGTACAAATCCTTTTACCACTAATCTGGCCTTATATCTCATATATCCATCCTCACCTTCCTTCAATCTGTAGGTCCATTTGTTCTTCAGTGTTCTCTTACCAGCTGGCAATTCAACCAAATCCCATGTTTGGTTCTCTCTTAAGGACTCCATCTCCTCAACCATGCCACGCTCCCACTTACTCCTGGACTCCACCTGTAATGCTTCTTCAAAACTCTCTGGTTCTCCACCATCGGTTAGCAATAAATAATATAAGGAAGGAGAATATCTAATTGGAGGCTTACTTACCCTTTCAGACCTCCTGATGAGTGTCTTGGACTCGTTCTCAACAATCTGTCCACCCAAATTTTCTGACAGTGGCCGACCTCAGCCACCTGTAGACCTGTTACTGGCCGACGCCAGTTCTTCCTGGCCGACGTCGGTCTCTGTATGACTGACATCAGTTTCTTTACTGCCGATGCCGGTTCCTAACCTGTCGACGTCGGTCTCTGTGTTTTCCTGCAAGTGATTATTTCTTTTTCCCGCGAGCTCATTTTGGACCATAACTTCGTCCAATTCACTATTGCTCTGCCCAGATTGATCCAGCTTCCTTATCTGATCATTGTACATCACTCTTTCATTGAAAACAACATCACGACTCCTGATTACCTTGTTAGTTCCTAGATTTCAAAATCTGAAACCAAAATCATCTAAGCCATAGCCAATAAACGTGCACCTCATAGACTTAGGATCGAGCTTCTTTCTATTTTCCTTATCTATGTGCATAAGGGCTTCACTACCAAAAAATTTGAGATATGAGAGATCTACCTTTTTACCTGTCCATGCCTCTTCTGGAATTCCACCATCCAGAGCTGTAGAGGGTCCTCTGTTAATCAGGTACACTGTGGTGTCAACTGCTTCTGCCCAAAACTCTAAGGGCAACCCTGCATGCAATCTCATACATCTTGCACACTCCATGATAATTCTGTTCATCCTTTCAGCAATGCCATTCTGCTGAGGTGTCCTTGGAACCGTCTTTTGCCTTTAGATTCTGTGAGTGTAACAATACCAGTTAAACTTAAGACTGCAGAACTCACCACCATTATCAGATCTCAAGCACTTTAATCTTCTACCTGTTTCATTCTCAACCATAGCTTTCCAAATCTTAAAAGTCTCAAAAACATCAGATTTCTTTTTAATACAGTAGATCCATACCTTTCTTGTGGCATCATCTATGAATGTAACATAGTACCGTGATCCGCCAATAGAGGCTACCTGAGCCGGTCCCCACACATCTGTGTGAACAAGCTGCAACTTCTGCCTTTTCTTAGTAGACCCAGTCTTGAGAAAACTAACCCTTTTCTGTTTTCCAAATACACAATGCTCACAAAATTCTAGATCCATACTTTTCAAATCTGAAAGCATACCTTTAGACTTAAGAATTGACATCCCCTTCTCACTCATGTGGCCAAGCCTTGAGTGCCACAATTTAGCATCCACATCTGAAGTAGATAAAACTGAAAGAGATTTGTTAATAACACAATTACACAAATAGAGAGTACCTTCTCTCTTACCTCTGGCCATAACAAGTGCATCCTTGGTCACTTTCCAAGAATCTACTGTGAGAGTTATTGTACAACCCTCATCACCTAGCTTACCTGCAGAGATCAGATTTCTCTTCAAACTAGGAACATGCATCACATCTCTCAACACCCATGTGTTGCCATTCTGCATCTTCAGCTGTACTTTACCTTTGCCAGTAATCTTACAAGGCTCATCATCCCCTAAGTACACTATTCCAAAATCTCCATGGATATAGTCACTAAAATATTCTCTGTTAGGGGTAGCATGGAAAGATGCACCAGAATCTAATACCCAAGATTCTATGTTATTATGCAAAGAGAAAATTAAAGCATCTTGTGCAATACCTGCAACCTCGGCTTCTTCCTTTCCTTCGTGCTGATTGTCCTCCTTAGGTTTCGACCAACAATCTCTGCTTATGTGCCCCATCTTTCCACAATTCCAGCATTGTGGCTTCTTGCCATTTTTGGATTTAGATCTGCCTTTCCCCTTAGACTTGGATCTTGCTCTGCCTTTCTTGCTATTCTCTTTTTGCCTTCCCCTGCTCTCAAAACTTAAAGCATTCCCGGATGCCTCTTCTGTGCTTTTCCTGCATATTTCCTCATTCAAGATAACACTAAAAACATCCTCTACTTTCAAAATATTTGATGCAGATGCAGTATTACTTACTGCCATTACTAAGCCATGCCAGCTTTCAGGCAAAGAACATAATATTAAAAGAGCTTTTATCTCATCATCAAACACTATATTTACTGAGCTTAATTGATTTACAATACCATTGAAATCATTCAGATGAGTAGAAACAGATCCGCCTTCATTCATATGCAAATTAAATAACTGCTTCATAAGATATACCTTATTTGAAGCTGAGGGTTTTTCATACATATTTGCTAACGTAGTCATCAACTCTACCATTGTTTTTGCCTGTGACAAATTAGATATCACAGTGGAGGCCAGACTCAGTCTTATAGACCCGAGAGCCTTTCTGTCAAGAACTTCCCATTCTTCATCCTCCATGTCCTTGGGCTTCTTTGCTATCCCACCTAACGGCAAGTAAAGATCCTTCTGATACAGATAGTCCTCTATCTGCATTCTCCAGTGTTGATAGTTCTTGCCATTAAACTTTTCCATTCTCAACTTACTTTCTTCTGCCATTGCTTCTCCCACTCAAATAGAAATCCCTGCAGAAACCCCTGTGAGCAACCTGTAATCCAAACACACTACACAGATCTGAACCACCTGTTAGTGAACCTGAGCTTTGATACCAATTATCAAGCTCTGAACCTGTAACCAAGGCTCTGATACCACTTGTTGGTATCAACTTTTGAACCTACAACCAAGGCTCTGATACCACTTGTTGGGGGATCAAACCAACAATAGATTACAATTGTGACAGCAATAAACGCGAAAATAAATCAGATAGATAAGTAACTGAAATGATAAATAGCACAGAACAAGATATATAAGAAAACACCCTGAAAACTTGTATTAAAACTCTTTACAATAGGAATACAATGAAGAAACTTCATTCTTCCACACCTCTCTCAGATGCACACAAGATCTCTCACTATATCTCTATTCCTCAAGAGCTCTCTCTCAAGTACAATCAAATCCAACAACTTGGATTGATGCAACTCAGTACTGTCCTTCAAACATTCACAATGTTCTACTCATACAGTTCTACACTTCAACATACTAAGCTAAGAAGATCTTTCCTACATATAGAAATAGGAAACTTGAGCATGCTCTTACAACAAACAGTTAAGCCTCTTCAACAAGGGCTCTAAAAATAGTAATGCTAATAATAGAGACGCAAGCTTGAGTCCACAACTCAAACTTATCATGCAAACACTCGCTTCTATCCATGGAAATAGCTTTCTGAACACGCAGGTAACCGACGTCGGTTCCTGCCTGTTCGCCTGTGACCGTCGCCGGCTGACCCTACTGCCGACGTCGGCGCCTCTGCAACTGCAACTGACCGACGTCGATCGCTCCTGACCGACGCCGGCATCTGTGTAGACCCGAACCTGTTTAAGTCTGCTCCTTGGTGAAGCTTTTAGCTCCACACCCTAACAAGTAGAAAGTGCATGATCGAGGCATATTATTCTAATTATAACACTCTCCCTTGGTCCACTTGGTGCATAGTGATTATTGAATCTATCTATGTTATTTGATGAGTAAGACCATATCCTCTAACCATTTTTATTTCCAAGTTGTACTCTTTAATTTTGTCATCTATCAGCCTCTGTATTCTCCCAAGTCATTCTACCCCAACATCTACTTTATATTTGGGTCTGGGACAATTACGTGCACTTTATTCTTGAGGATGTAGTGTTTGAATTTATTCATCATCTTAACCAGGGCATATTCATGATTATACAATGTATAATATCTAAAATTAAAATCCTTAAGATTTATGTTCATAAAATCAATGGGGTGATCTTCTCCCTCTAACCTCTGGGTGAGGCAAACAACAAAGGGGTAGATATAGAAATCTTGTGTATAGTTTGGGCTGATGAGGATTGGGGCTTGAATAATATCATCCTTGATATCATAGAAAGATTTATTTGATTTAGCATGCCATTATAATTTTGTATCCTATTTCATCATATCATTCAAGGGTTTTACTATTTCAACAAATCTCAAAATAAAATTATGCACAAAGTTAATTTTCCCAAAGACGGATTTCAGTTCCTTTTTACTATTAGGTAAAGGAAATTTAAAAATCACATCCACCCTTTCAGGTTTGATAACAAGACTTTGTTTTATGATAATGTGACCGAAAATATTACCTTTAGTGACATTGAACACACTCTTCTTTGGGTTTAGGTAAATGCCATACCTTCTACATATTTTGAATACTTTCTCCAAATGGTGAATGTGATGTAACCTATACTTCAAAAACATAGTTAGGTCATCCATATAGATTATTATGAATTTACCAATTAGTCATTCAAAATAAAAGTCCATCACTCTTTGGAAAGTGGTGCCACTGATGATCAACATGAAGGACATTCATTTATAAGTAAATTTGCCCCACTTGGTGGTGAAGGCAGTCTTACCTAAGTCTTCAAAATTAACCAAGACTTGATTATATCTTGAAAAGCCATCCAAAAAGGACATCATTTGAGACCCACTCACCTTTTGGATTACTTTTTCAAGGGAAGGAAATGGGTAATTATCTTTATTTGAGGCTCGGGTTAAGTTTTAGAAGTTCACACATAGGTGAATTTTTCCATTTTTCTTTCACATAGGCATTGGGTTGGCTAGATAAGTGGAGTGGTGAATTGGGAAAACTATCCTTGAAAAAATTAACTTATGGACCTATTTACATATTAATGGCTCCATGATTGGGTTTATCGGCCTCTGTCTTTGCCTAAATGGCTTTTGATTTAGTTTGAGGGGAATAGTGTGAGTGATAATCCTCGAGTCAAAGACCTTGAGGTCTCACTAGACCCAGGCGACTACATCTTTATATCTTATCAATAATATTTTTAACTACTCCTTTTGTAGTCCATCCAACTAGGACCTAATTTGATCATCTGAGGATTTTCTACAAGATTGAGGTTAATGAGTCAACACTTTTGATCCTTGAACTTGGGATTTTTTGCTTGGAAGGTTGGAAATAGAGCATCAAATGATCTTTTCAATGAGATCATTCCCTTTGGGATATAGTTCCCATGAATATTTAGGATCCCATATTTATCCAACTCATTCCTTGGGTTGTCTCTATCTTTTTCATCTATAATATAGGTCTTTAATATTCCCTTATTGTTGAGAAATTAGATGATCTACTGGTCATCCTTAAAGACCTAAAAGTTTATAATGTTTTCAAGGATAGAGGGACCTGGTATGAATTTCACTGATAACTCTTATAACTCAATGTCATCCAAGGGGGTTAACTTATATGATACAGATGTTAGTGAGTTAACTTCTTAGTTTTCCTCTCGAGGGATAGGGATGATATTCAATGTGTTAAACATATCAATTAGGTCCCAAGATTTATGCTTATATCTTCTAAGGTATGATAACTTGCATTAAAATTTAGTTTTGATTTAGTTGACCAAAAACTCAAAGTCACTAAATAATCTCAGTTTGTTTGCCTTATACTTCAATGAAAATTTTAATCCTAGAGTGCTTTATACTCCACTATATTATTTGAGCAAGGAAATTGCAACCTATATGAATCTTATTTTTTCCTCCCTAGGGGGTCTATGAGCAGAACACTAGCCCCAATACCTTGTTTGTAATGAGTTATACCTATATAGAGAGACCATAGGCTAGGTAGTTTTGGGATGTCTGTTTAGATGATACATATAAAATACCAAAACACTCTCACTCTACACCTCTACTCACAATGCACTTCTTCAACATAATGGATTACACTTCTTGTTATGGGTTTCTAATACATTCTTCATGTAAAAAATGAGGTTCATTTATTGACTTGTGGTTTATTTGGTCTTGAATATATTCATATAGGTTACATTACCCCTCTCAATCCATTTACCACTTTCTCATCACTTTCCAAGACTCATCTCAACCCCTTTCACAAATTTGTCAACTCTTCTTACAACCCTATTAACCCTGTTTTGAGCAACTTTCCTTATATATAGAATTTTACCTTATCAAGTTTTGAAATTGAATTCTTGTTTTAGATACCCTTTTCCCTCCTTAATCCTTCTACAAACTTTTATGTCCCATCTCTTTGTTTTGATCACCTTTTAAACTCAATTTATACTTTTTTTAAGGCCTATTAGGCATGTTTAGAGATAATTATCAAAAAGTCTCCTTGAAAGTTAAAAAAACATATGGGATAATTATGGAAACCTAAAAATATATTATCCTATGTCAAGACACATCTTTCTACCAAGTTATATGAATTTTGGATGGTGGAATCATAAGATATATATGAAACCCTAATCTAGGGTTTTAGAGGAAACTATCTCAACTGAGACTATACTAAATTCTCTCTCTACCATTGTAATTAATTTCAAGGCATATAAATAGGTTTTTAAGGTCTGTATTGACCTATCCCTCATTCTCCAATTCCTATATATGGTTTATCCTTCCACCGGTATGCTTTTCTACATGAAAAGGCTCTTGATTGTGTCACAAATGACTATATACATGACTGTCTTAAGACTTGACAACTCAGATCATATTATTGGTCATTAAAAAGGGTTAAATAACTTCCAAAAGACTCACATACACTTGCTCAAACACTATTCACACTTGTAACTTGATTCTTTGGTCTTGTCTTGTCAAAAAGTTCAACTCACAATCTCTTTACACAACTCTATTACAAGAAATCGGGTCTAACTTATAGAGACCAATATGCAAGAGTTTCTTGATATATATTTTTATTTATCTTCCTTAGATAATAAAAAAATTCAATTCACTCTAGATAATATAATCTTAAGTCATTACCTCATAACAATAAAACAAAGTCTGCATACCATAAGCACCCAACACAAGGGTCTGGCTGTAGGTATTTTGTTGAACAACTGGTGCATTAATCACTATCTCTTAAATTTGGAATCTCCAACACCATAATTTTTTCCGTAACAAATATATATTAACTAATATCCTTTGAACATAATCATGCAAGTTATATTTTGTAACACAAATAGATAACATATAAGTAGGGATCTATATTTGCATTCCTTAAGTACAAAGTGGTCTTTTCATGTGTTTTCTTAAAATATCACTTCAAACACATAATCATAATCCTAAAAGTAAACTCAGAGACAATTTCATCTTTATTATTTCTTTAAAAATTCATATATACTGGCAGCAATAATAAAATTAACCCTAAAGGGTCTATACTCTTCATTCATTCAAATAACAGTGGTTCAAAACATCTCCTTCATCTGCATACAAACTTGTCTATGCTGATATCTACTTATGTATTCAAATCAAACTCTAATTATACCTTAATAAATATCTCAAAACTCATAGAAAAGGGGCACATAACTAATTCTTGTCAACTTTTCATCTGAATGATCTCCTTGGTTATATTACATTCCTTGATTTACACTATATAGCATATTTATAACCATGATAGTGGACTCATGACCATTTTAAGAACCTTGTATAGGGTGTAAACCCCTTGGAAATGTGTAATACATTTGAATCCTTCCAAAATTCACAAAATTCCTTATACATGGCATCACCAAATTCAAATTTCTCAAGAAGAAGATTTTGGTGGGAAAATGAGTAATTCAAATTTTATGCCTATATGGACTACCAAGTCTACACATGTGGACTACATAAGACCTCCAAAACCTATAAAACATCTATTATACTATCTCTAGATAAAAAATATATCCTTTTTTGGGTCCTCAAGTGATGCCCCTGCATCATACTACCAAGCTGAGAAAGCTTTGTTATAGGTGTTGAATGTTACCTTTGGTATATGCTGCTTCTTAATTACAATGGACCTTCCTCATTTAAGGTGTTTGCATTTACTTACCTCTCATAGAGATGTACATACTCTCAAGACCCAAATTTAGGCATGGTTTATATCCTCAATCCACATACCTATACACAAAACAACAATGTTAAACAAATCATAGCTGTTGCTCTTCTCTTCTTGGTTGGATGGTACATTCTACTCTTTATATTTCACAAAATGATCATCCTTATTATCAACTTCATGATCAACCATCACTGCAAGTAGGAATAATTCTTATTTCATCATATCTTTTTGATTTGTTCTCTTCACCTCACAAATAACATCTTATTTTTTTATTGTCTCATGCTTAAGTAGACTCATACTTTTCTATTGTTTAACACATTCATGAATGCTCTCTAATTATTGCACTTGAAAACATTTTATACTCTCCTTCACTATCCCGCCTTCTTTATTTCTCTCACAAACTTACTGCATATGGCTCAAATATTTGTCATTCTCTACTTGTTCTATACTCCTTTGCAAAAATTTATGTTCATCTACCTCATGTATCATTCCTCCTTTTACTGCCTATTTCTTACCTATATTTCCATCACAAACCATCATGTTAGAAATAATATTTGAAGCCTTCATAGCTTTCTCATGTGTTGCCTTCTCACACATCTCAACCTCCAACTTCCTCTTCACTTGCTTGGTGTCAATTCCAAGCCATTGCTCATCCATTTAAGTTGCTATGTCAATCATTATACTTCTATCTTTTCTTCCATGGATCTGGTTGCAATGCTTGCCTTGACTATCCTCATGCTTAATCACTCTCTTAAGTGATATACCTTCCTTCATTTGATAACTATTTTCTACCACCTTACAATATTATTCTAGATTCCTCATGTCCATCTTTATGGACTCACATTCCTGCATATCAACCAACTCAACACAACTTACCTCTTCTTCTTCCTTGGGTGATTTGACCAAACCCAAGATCTCCATAGCTCTACTCCAACATTGCCTTGTCAACATAATCATGATTCTCTCATCTCTCCTATCATGATAGCTCTACTCCAACTTTCCTTCCTACTTAATGGTGTATGTGTTTGCTTGACCATTATGTATGACATGATTATCAAACTACCATGGCCTCCATAGCAATAAGTGACACACATCTTTAGGCAAAATATCACATAACACCTGATCTCTATATTATCCTATCTTGAAATCAACCCAACTTTGTTCACTTACCAATATTTGGTGTCCTTTATATACCCATGTAATTTTATATGGTTATGGATATGAAATTATTTTCAATCTCAACTTCTACACCATCTCCAAATAAATTATATTGTTAGTACTACCTCCATCAATAACCAAACTACATACCTTACCATTAGCCTTACATCTACTTTTGAACAAACTTATCCTTTGAATTGGGTCCTTGCTTTGATTCTAATATAATAAGACTATACTCATGAGAAATGAATCATTCCTCTCTTGTATTCTATCATCATTCACCTCTTTCTACTATTGTATACTACTTTTCACATTTTTTCAAACACTCTGCTACCCTATGTCCCTCTCCATGGAAATTCTAACATTGCCCCTAAAATATGTCTTGGTCCTTATATTATTGGACCTTATTCTCTTCTCAATCTATGAACTACAAATGGTTTTATCTCTCTTTCATGGTGCTATCCCATGCCCTCTTTAGTTGCTAGATGTACTTGTGGTCTCCCTTGTACCATCTCTTAATTTCTTCTCTCTTCTATCTTTGCTTGAAAAGGTGATGCATCACCTTTCTACCTATATTATATTTCTACTCTTTGTTATCTCTCATTTATAACATATTAAATGACATCCATACTCATCACTAATGGAGCAATCAGCTAGGTCACTATCCTGACCAAATCTTCCTCATCTCTGCTAGCTCTCTCCATGGAGTACTGCACTTGATTACCTGTCCTGCACTTCACTTAAAAACACATATTATTAATATAATTCAAAACACATAAGAATATTTATCAGATTTGATAATAAAATTATGTCAAGAAAATACCAAAACACTCTCACTCGACACCTTTACTCACAATGCACTTCTTCAACACAATGGATTACACTTCTTGTTATGGGTTTCTAATACATTCCTCATGCAAGAACTAAGGTTAATTTATTGACTTATGGTTTCTTTGGTATTGAATATATTCATATAGGTTACATTACCCCTCTCAATCCATTCACCACTTACCCATCACTTTCCAAGACTCATCTCAACCCCTTTCACAAATCTGTCAACTCTTCTTACAACCATACTAGCCCTATTTTGAGCAACTTTCCTTTTGTATTAAATTACACATTCTCAAGTTTGAAATATAATTATTGTTTCAAATACCATTTTCCTTCCTTAAGCCTTCTATAAACTTTCATGTCCCATCTTTTTGTTTTGATCACCTTTTAAACTAAATTTATACTTCTTTTTAGGCCTATTAGGCCTGTTTAGGGCTAATTCTCAAACAATCTCCTTGAAAGGTATGGAAATGTATGGGATAATTATGTAAAACTAAAAATATATTATCCCATGTAAATAAACATTTTTCCACCAAGTTATATGAATTTTGGATGGTGGATTCACAAGATATACATGAAACCCTAATCTAGGGTTTTAGAGGAAATTATCTCAGCTGAGATTATAAAAAATTCTCTTTCTACCATTGTACTTCATTTCAAAACTTATCAATAGGTTTGTAAGGTCTGTATTTACCTATCCCTCATTATCCAATTCCTAGTATGGTTTATCCTTCCACTATTATGATTTTCTAGATGAAAAGGCTCTTGATTGTGTCACAGATGATTGTATATAGGACTATCTTAAGACTTGACAACTCAGATCATATTATTTGTCATTATAAAAGGTTAAATAACTTAAAATAGACTCACATACACTTGATTAAATGTTTTACACACTTGAAACTCAATTCTTTGGTCTTGTCTTGTCAAAAAGTTCAACTCACAATCTTTTTACACAACTCTATTACAAGAAACAAGGGCTAACTTATAGAGACTAGTATGTAGGAGTTTATTGATATCTATTTGTATTTATCTTCCTTAGAAAATAAAAACAATTTTCAATTCACTCTAGATAATACAAGCATGAGTCATTACCTCATAACAACACAACAAAGTCTGCATACCATAATCACCCAACACAGGGGTTTGGCTATGAGTATTGTGTTGAACAATTGGTGCATTAATCACTATCTTTTCAATTTGGAATCTCCCATACCCTAATTTTTTTTCCATAGCATATATATATATATATATATATATATATATATATATATATATATCAACTAATATCCTTTGAACAAATATCATGCAAATTATATTCTGCAACACAAATAGATAACATATAAGTAGGGATCTATATTTGTATTCCTCAAGTACAAAGTGGTCTTTTCATGTGTTTTATTCAAATATCACTTCAAACGCATAATCATAAGCGTGTGATTATGCTTATAGACAATTTCATCTTTATTCTTTATTTAATAATTCACATATATTGGTAGCAACAATAAAATTAACCTCAAAGGGTCTGCACTTTTCATTAATTCAAATAATAGGGGTTCAAAATGTCCCTTTCATTTGCATACAAACTTTTATATGCTTATCTCTACTTCTATATTCAAATGGAACTCTAATTATACCCTACTATTTAACTCAAATCTCCTAGAAAAGGGGCACATAACTGATTCTTGTCAAATTTCTCTCTGAATGATCTCCTTGGTTATATTACATTCCTTGATTTACACTATATGACATATCTATAACCATGCTAGTGGACTCATGACCATTTTAGGAACCTTATATAGGGTCTAAAACCTTTGGACATGTGTAAAAAATTTTCCTCCTTCCAAAATGCACAAAATTCCTTATAGATGGCATTACCAAATTCAAATTTCTCAAGAAGGAGATTTTTGCAAAAAAATGAGTAATTTAAATTTTATGCCTCTATGGACTACCAAGACTTCACAAATGGACTACATAAGACCTATAATACCTATAACACAACTATTAGACTATCTCTAGACAAAATTAAATCTTTTTTTGGGTCCTCAAGTGATGCCCCTGCACATTAGGTCTTTAGGAGGCTTTGTGCTCAGCGTGTAGATCCCTAGGTCTGAGGATATAAGGTTTACTTTTTATTTAATAGAATTATACTTAGTTATAATGTGTTTCATGTGAGGTTATCTATCTAACCATATTTGGTTAGATATTCCCCTCCATGGCAACCACATATGGGAGAGATCTTTGGCCATATACCCATTTAGGGCTTTAAACCAATCTCGGTTGAGGAGCATGCCATAGGCTTTAGGAATCTCCACTATTTGGATGTATATGAAGTGTTGAATCTTAGGATTAGACTCTAATTGTATGTGGATATTTAGTAGTTACTCTATCACTTTCACTTCATACTTATTGAGCTAGACCACTACCTTGTATGACTTTATAGGTACCAACTTGAGTTTTTCACATATGATTGTTGGCATCACATTGGTTGAGGCTCCTGAATCTACTAGGAAGTTATGTAGATTCTTTAAACATAACTAAATGGTTAAAAGGAAAGGGGAACCTATATCTTATTCATATTAATGATCACATTAGTGTGTGATACTCTTAGTTTTGGCTATGTTAGTGGGGTCAAATTTTGAGTCAAGGATTTTAGTAGGAGATCACATTGCTCAATGATTTGAACAAGCTCATGAAATGTGATCTTATCTTTGATATTTTCATATTCTCTACTATGTTATAACCCCCTTTACTTTGGAAAGTTGTGGTTTTTCATGTGCCTTAGGTTCTTGAGGTCTTAGAGGTGGGGAATCGTTCTTAGCATTTTAGTCAGGTGGGGTTACACCATTATTAGGGGGAGTTGAGGTAATAAGGGGATTTTATAGTTTCATATTCCTGACAGTGTATTTGTTCCTTTGGAATTAATGAAATGATTTCACCTCACTGACACCCTCCTCTGGATTATTTTCTTCTTGGCTAGTTAAATCTAGGGTCTCCAACACCATAATAGTGATAGGGGATTTACCCATGTTGGATGATTTAGGGTGATTTGGGACCACTTCATATTCCTCCATTTCCTTCTATAAGATATCAAAAGTAGAACCAAACATGTAGTCTAGTTCCCCATGGGCTACCATGTTATGAACTCAACACTAGTTAGGTAAGGCCATCTCAAAGACATTGATTTCATGTAACCTATTAGATGAGGATTCTAAAGGATTATGAGGATAGTTATATTTTTTTATTGGTCTTTTATATGTGATTTTTTTTAGAAATTTATAAATTAGAGTTACTCACCTACTTTTTTAGCCCAAAGGAATCATTGCTATATTTTTGCACCATTTATTGAATGGAATCCAACTTATTATTTATGGACTCCTAGGGTATAGTTTGGGTATTATTAGTGGTTACCAATGTTACTTGGTGTGGTATCTAAGGAATTAGTTCATGGAACCATGGGTTAAAAAAACCCAGTTGTTGGTTTAAAGTGGGATGACCCAACAAGAGTTGATTCATGATACGGAGTGGCTAGAGCATTGGGGTATTTTGATTAACATTAGGAAATAAGCTCAACGTAGACATTTGTGGTAGAATACTAGGAGTGGGGGCCATCATGTGGTCTTGAGGGTTAAGTTTCTTATCTACCTTGATGTATCATACATAAGCTAGGGATAGGTCTATTATTGTTGGGTCTCTCCTTAGAAACATGGGGGTCTAAGGGTCCAATGCATTATTATACATCTTGAGCATTATCTAGGGGTTGGGTTGATAAAGCATGATGACCCAATTGTACATATTTTAAAACCTAACATTGAAATTCTTGATAAGCTTAGGAGGGATCCTATTTAATAGAAGCAAATTATTGGTAGAGGATATTGGGGTCTATCACCTACCTGAATTAGGCAAGGAAGTAAGTACTGAAATGGTCCTAACTAAGGATAGAGTTTTTAGGGAGGTTTAGGAACCAATCATATGCTGAGTCCATCAAAGTGAAGGGGAAAATATTTCATGCCACATCCTCATGCTCTATATTCAAGATCCTTAGGGTAGTTTTATAGGAAGTTATGTGCTCATCAATAGTCTATCCCATACCAGGAGTGAAATAGGGAAGATATATCTTGAGGTTTCTAAGTAAATTATGGGTAACCCCCAAGACATTAACGGTAGAGCCAACCAACTAGGCCATGTTGAGATGTAAATTTGGAAGAGGTTGTGAGGATAAACTAGTTGGAATCATGGTAGGTATAGGCTAGTTAATCCTAGGTTTTCTATGGAAAAGTAAGGGGGAAATTATGAATCGGCTATGACAAGATCTAACCTTGGTGATAGGCGAACTAGTATTTAGGATGCTTCATAATGAAATAGTAGTCAATATATTATTATCAACAAACATAATATAAAATAAACTAACATTCAATATACAAGTAATTATTGCCTTTTTTCCAACTAATAAACCAATGATAAGTCTAAAATACACAGATTCAACCCTCCATCTAGTACCAACTATTGTTTGCTCCAATGTTTGGTTTAGGAAATACCCATGAGATTGGGTATTATCAAATAAGAAGATGGGAATAATGATGGAATTTTGTACTCTATTTTAGGATTGATTTAGAATCAGCCCAGTGTAAGGCTGCAGGTATTTGACTTCACTATGGAGTCTGTATGAAATAGTCTCCAAGAGATATGGTGTCACCACCAGAAGCTCAATATGAGATTCTTGGGTATAGGTCTAATAGTCCATATTTATTATTTAAGTTCACATATTTTTTCCCTCTAATTTTTAAACATAAAGGGAAAAGGTAGTTAAATATTTAAAAAAAACATGAAAAGAGAGGGGAAAGTAAGGTAGAAAAGAGAGACTCGAGATCTAGAATAAACTCAATGCATAACCATTGAACCAAGTTCCCTTGCCATAGTTATACCTCTATGGACTAAGTTTCACTAAAATTTATACCTTCAAGAACAAATAGTGGGAAGAGCCCGAGGAAATAGGGGAGAATTCCTCAAGTATGAACCCTCAAAAAATATAAGTACTAGGATTTTATAGTAAACTACACATAAATCTCCAATGGTAACTTAAAGAATAACACACAAATTAATAGTAATTGTGAAAAGATAAACAAGAGAGTTCACAAAGTGATTATAATAGACAAAAAAATCATAACCATAACATACATTTAATAGCAAGGTATTATTATGATCAATTTAGCATTAACAAACATCTAGAATGGAGATGACAAACAATTTGTGACATAGAACAAGCCTTTTATATAAAATTAGAATTTTATTCGTTAAAAGAAAACAAGTGTTTTTAAAATAGTATCAATCATGGATAACTTTACAGTCTAAAGAGATAAAGGAAAATTAGGTGAAATCCTAAATTAAATCTGATAACACTTTCAAGAAAATTTTAATCAACCCTTAAATTACAATATGACTTTGCCTTTTATAAATGAGGATGGGATTCACTTCCAAATAGCATGAGATTCCTATCCTAGGACATGATGTCCACTCATGGTAGTTAAAACCATAATTTAAAATTCAAAATAAAATCTTCTCCAAGCCCTCAAAAAGATCTATGGGGGACCACCTAGTTGATACATGAAGGCAGATGTGAAGATCTACCTCCTAACTATTTTAATCTTGCATCCCTAGATTCCAACATGATTTCCATGAGGTCAAATTCTCATTTAAACTTAGCAAGGTTCATTAGGGGTTTCCTAAATGTCACCTCATCTTGAGTCACTAACCTCTAGTATACTTAGAATAGAGCCTCCATAGACACCTAAACCTCAAACACTTGGTTGATGCTTGTCATGAACTTTGTTGATAGCTCAAAAAATACCTGAGCCCCTTAATTATTTGATTTGGTTACCTTCTTCCTCATGACCTTGTCAAAGTGACCTAAGTGGAATCCAAATTCTCCTCTATCTATCATGGTTCCATCTAGGTAGAACAACATAGAGATATTGACATCCTTGATTTAAGCTAATATCTTTTTCCTACCCTCTTCCAAAGGTCTTGTTATAGTCTGAGCCACAACCAACCATTATTCCATAGCTGCCCTCATGTTTTTAGTGTACACATGATACAAAACCAAGTCTAAGGTGGGAACTAGTTTTAATTTAGGGAACATACCTTTTTTGATCACCACCACCAACTTTCTACATTTTCCTTCAATCTCTGTGATCCTCTCCATGTAACCCTGATTCCATTAAATAAGCACATTAGTCCCTACCATAGTCTTCACCACCTTTCCCAAAAATGAGAAGAGTAGTAAGAGGGAATTTTTGACTTGCCCAAGTAACCTAGTGGGGAAGGATCTCTTCACATAGGCTTCCAGTGTTTGAACCTGATTTTATATATCCTCAAGGAGATTTTCTAACATATCATGAATTTATTGAAGAATGGAGAGTGGATCCTCAGACACCTTCTCCTCCCTAGTTAAATTCCTCACATTAGTGAGGGAGAACAAATCTTGCTAAATTTTCCATACCATTAGGTTCCCCTCTTGGATGAATTTTTGCATTAGGGCCCTCTTCATGATTTTCATGGCTCAGTCAAAGCTCCACTACACATATGTTTTACCTTGGATTGTCATTTCCAGTAATTATGACCTTGGGACCATTCCCTATATTTTGGTAGGTGTTGGAGTGATAGAGATGGTGGTGAAGGGTGTAAGATGAGGTGAAGGGGAGATAGAGAAAGTGGAAGGGGTGAATGAGGGAGTTAATGGAAGAGGAAGGGGTATGGGAGTGAAGGGAGGAAGGATGAAAGGGGAGGCCTATGGGAACATATTTTACCACCATTGCTCTTGGTTAATACCCACTTGAGGGGTAATTACTCCTAAGATAAGGATGTTCAATAGAAGGGAAGAGATTTAGTTGAAGCCAAATCCCTTGGCACCTAGGGTAATGGAATAGGGGGATGGGAAGAAATGTGTAGAAGCACCATGAATAGATTTAAAGGAACCATTTAGGCTAAAAAAAGAGGTTGGATTAGAGAATAAGGTCTTTAAATTGAAGCTTAAGGGTGAGTCACCTTTTACATTTTCTTGGGTCTCTTACCCAAGTCAATTTTAGATGTTTTAGTGTAATGACAAATAGGGATAATAAGAGCTGCATAAGCTGACTGTGAAGGTTTTTAAAATCCAAGGGAGGTGCCATGATGACCAAAGGGGGAATCAAGATAATTTTGGCCACTATAGATGCACTCCGTAAGGTTGTATCTATGCTCATCAATGGGGATGTGCTTGTAGGTACTTGGATTGAAGGCATGCCCAATAAAGGTACTAGGGAAGTTCTAAGTTATGGAATGGATGGAGTGGAGGGAAACAAGGAAGTAAGGATGATGGGGAGGACTAAGGATAAGGGTACTTGGGTGAATAACAGAGGGGGTGAAATGGGGAAAATAGGATGCACCACTTGGGAGCTTGTGGAAGGGGAGTAGACCTGAGGGGTGTCATGAGAGGGATATAGAAGGAGACAAGAGTGAGGGGTGGAAGGGAAATGGAGTAAGAAGGAGGTGTAAGGGGTAGAAACTACACTAGTGTTTATTGGGAGCCTCATTTTAGGATTGCCTCTAGACTATTGGTGACATTAAACCTAAAGGTTTGTTTGTGCTAGGGTCAAGGTGTTGGTGGTTGAGTCACTTGCATCATGATTGCCTGACACTAAGTAACATGGGTCTAGCTCCACTAGGGCCACACTACTGGAACTAGGGCATGAGGAGTGGGTCATGATAGAGTAGGTAGAGGTAGATTTGAGATGTAAGTAATGGGTACTATTATAAGAGGATGAGGTAGAACTAGATCTAGAGGATCATGATCTACTTGAGGAGGCAAAGTTGGAATTAGGGGATGAGGAGTGAGAACACATAGAATGGGCACTACTGGAAGAGGAGAAGAATGAGATGGAGTATGAGGAGGGTAAGGCATAGGAATACCATGTTAAATCATCTTATAAATCATGGGAG
Organism: Torreya grandis; assembly: GCA_037957365.1. Taxonomy (NCBI): domain Eukaryota; kingdom Viridiplantae; phylum Streptophyta; class Pinopsida; order Cupressales; family Taxaceae; genus Torreya; species Torreya grandis. Next base: position 834,661 of record JARHVA010000795.1, read on the forward strand.
GAGTCATAGTTGGATCCTTCATAGAGTGAGTAGGAGCTAGAGGGGGAGTAGATAAGCCTGCCTGGACCTTCTTTCCTTTCTTATTTTGAGTTGTGATTCAGGATAACACCTCTTAGACATTCAAAACATTGAGGTATAGTTCATCATCATCTTATGACTGGTGGCCATAATTTATGTTAAGATGCATTAAGTACCTCTACAAATAATCTATGATCATGCCCTTAGGGTCCCAATGCTAGAGCTTGGCTCTCCCTAGGGAAAATGAGTCCCACTTGATTGCCATTTTATAGAGGGGATGAAAGGCATTATAAACATGGTGCCTAATGGATATCAGGATCAATGAGAAAGAATTCTATTGGTAGCCTATGCAAAAGCCAAAAATACCTTCTACTAACTAGTATGTAATCTCTTACTCTACCAAATGATTTAGGATAAAGTATGGCAAGCAGAGGGGTTGCTTGAGAATACCTATGATTAGAATCATGGTGTACTCCTAGTAATACCAATAATATCTGATGGTTGTAATGGATCTTAGATTTCCTATGATAAATAGGGCATTAGGTTCTCATTGATCATGTTATAGACCACTAGGTATAAGTGTTCATGGATGTCCTAGATATGGTTTTGGTACTAGTGGCCATATAGTTTATAAAAGACTAAATAGACTATTGATCCCCCTGAAATCCATGCAAGAAAAGAAAATGGCTTGAAAGTGAGCATCCCATAGACTATGTCTATGAAATACCACATCATGTATAAATTCCCTCCTATTCGGGCATCTACTATTACATTGACCAACTTGAATTTAATCAACCCTCCCATGTCTAAAAATTCAGATCTAATGAGGATCATATGGAAGAGGGGAACTCATAATTCAACATGTAGGCAGTCTTGGGCATTGAACAATAATTTCAACAAAATTATACCCACCCAAACCTCCTCCTAGAAGGTGTACACTTGTATGTGTTAATGTCCTCTTTGCTTACCCAATTGGCATCCAAATTCTTGGCCCAATCCTATAAGACCTTATATATCTTTAAGGTTTCATTTCAAGTTTTCACCACTACATCATCATAAGAGAAGGTGAAATATAGGAGGGAGTAATATGCCTTGTAAGAATTCTTAGAGATGTTGACAAACTAGTGTTGAGAGTTAGGCAAAAAAATCTAGTCATGTACTCTATTCTACACTTAGATAGTAGTGATAAGTAGGTTGTCAAAAAATTCATATTAGGGAAATGTATCTAGTTTAATCATACCCCTATGAAGACCATATTTATTGTAATCATAATGGGTATCTTTAAACTTGAATTATTCATCATTATTAGAGCTCGAGTCCTTGTGTACTTATTTGATTTATTTGAATGAGTCACTATAATGCTTGAACTAGGTCAATATTTTTGGGAATAGAGTATTCTTGTACTCAGGTTTGGCCTTAGGGTTTGATTAGGATGCATCCATTGTAACAAGATGGGGAGGAAATATAAAGGTACTAATTACAAGGAAAACCATAGAGGTATGTGATGGGATAAGAAAGCAAGGAGTTGATTTGATCTTGAGGGTATACAATGATAACTATTAATGATATTTATTTAGGATATTTATAAAAGCATACATTCATCCCCCAGTATTAATTATTGAATTTGGAGGCTCACTTGCTATGAATTTAAATTTGAGTTGGTGGTTAGATCTCCTCTTTATTTACCAATCTGGTGTTAAATTTTGAGCTCACGATCCTCTACCACCAACTAAATTTAGCAATGTTAATATGACATTTTAAAACTATCTAATCAGCACCAACTTTCTATTTCATTAATGGTCAACACATGGTAGGCACACAGTCACATCTCCTCATAACTACCTAGTTAAATCTTGCCTTTTACCATACATCATCCACTTATTTGTCCTCATATTAATGGTATGAACCTAAGCATATATTTTTACTCCATTGTCATACCTTTACGATGGGTGAGGTTTCATCCAGGGATATGTGGCATCCTATGATTATTCTTTAGGCTCCATCTATACTCCATTATGACCATTTGAGGCCCTTAGGTGTCCACCTACTCATATACATTTTGAAACACAACTATCTACTAAGAGGGGGGATGAATAAGTGGATTGATTAAAATTAATCCTTCAACACTTTTAAATCAAATTAAAAAGTATATGCAGAGATCACATACACATAAATAAACATAACACTCAATGTATGTGGAAAACCCAATATGGTAAAACCACGATGAGAATAACTACTAGAATCTATTGTTCTAATCCAACCTCACAATCAAAACCTCATTGGTTACAATGTTCAAGGGAACCAACCCTAAGGAGACACCAATCCCCAAATTTAAGTGTACCTACTCTAAGGAATCACCTACTCTCTAACTAAGCACTAACTCAACTCTTCTAATGGCACCTACCAATCAAATCTATTATGGAGCTACAACTCTAAATTAAAAAAAGTGATTAAAAAATGAATCTAGTTCTATGTTATAGACCTGTTCTATAACTGTGCATGCTCTGCTCTGCATCCTTCTTCCTCTCTATCTCTCTCCCTCTGAATACCAACTTTTTTTTCAACACTTGTGTATCCTAGATCTAGGTCTCACTTTTTCTATGTTCACACTTGGTCGTTAACACATCACACTCCATTCTTGGACATAGTTCATAATTCTTTAATATCAAGTTTATCGCTTCTTGAATTCATAAGAGAAGGTGAAATGCATTGATCACAGTGATCTATATCATTATTTGTGTCATATAATACATCTTTCCTAGATGTTCTATTGCTTAATCATTGAGATGAACATATTTTTAAATACTAACCATTGATCTTAAGTTTTACACCATGATCCAATGATTCTCATTTAATTATCCAAAATTTAAAATGCAATTGTTATATCAAGCTCTGACAGGCTCATGCACTCCATTAGATCTTTACGAGCTTCCAAAATTTAATGTTTCAACTTTAAAATGTGTTCATTGGATCTTTGAACTAAGCTCCCACATGCCATTGGATCTTTAAAAGTAGCATGGTATTTACCTTTGTTTATCATTAAACATTGAGCATTTGATCTCATCTCATTATTTCATGATACTTTAGAACACATATGCACCATCGATATCCTCAAATTAGCTTAGTCTTTAACTCAATAAACATTAGACACTTTGACCTCTTTAACTCCACATACTCCATTGATCTTCATTGCATGATCATATGCTCACCATTATATCCTTATCTCAGTCTCCTGAGATTAGGACACTTGGCACTAGCGTATGCCTTCTAAGCACTTTAATATCAGTGTCCCCACTTATGACACTTGGCACTCTTACATGATTTCTTCTCATTATCAATCCCCACACTTGTGACACTTAGCATTCTCGTATACCTTTTGCACATTATCAGTTCTCATGCTTGTGATACTTGTCACTCTCATGTGCCTTATGCTCATTGTCATTCCTTGCACTTGTGACACTTGGCACTTTCACATGCCTTTTATATATTATCAGTCCTTGAAATTTTGACACTTGGCACTAGTACATTCACTCTTAGGTACCTTTGACAAATTGAATTTGTTTCACATTTTTGTATCTTCATCATATGATTAAGTGATAACTATTGATCAAACTTGGACAAATATAAAGTCGAGGACTTAGGAAATTTAAAGTCTTTGATCACTGCTCAAAGTTAGTAATTGCTAGTTCAAAGGGGCCAGTTTCACAATGATGAGGAAGGCTTAAGTTATCACTTAAGAAATTAGTTTTTGCCTATATCTAGTTAATATAAAAATATAAAATCTTATGAACCCCGTGACTAAAAACCATAGGGTTTTATTGAGAAACCCTAGTAATGGCTGAGAGAAAAGATAAATCATTTTTGAGCTCATTTCTCTTTATCTAAACCTACAAACCATACTTATGATATGTACTTGAAAAACCCATAATGGATCTTCTATCAATTTTTCTACAAATGGTCTAGAAATGGTCTCTGTAAAAGCATGACAACTTTATATGGCAATATTGAAACTTATACTTTGTAATTGTAAAGTATGCTCTTCTCTCCATCAATTATGCTTGATCCTTTGATATCAATGACATCTATAATGCCAAAAATCTCCATTTTGACATCAATGATAATCATATTACCAACAATCTCCTCCTTTATCATTGATGGCAAACTAAATAATCTGATTTTGTAATGCATGCTCTGTTACTTATCTGGTATTGACTATACTTGCAGTGTTTGCATTGGCTTCTGATGAACTTGAGCTGAAGCTCCTCCTTAGGCAATGGAATATTTTCCTAAACACACCTTAGACATATATTTTTCTCTTTATTTGATAAAAATAAAGCTTTTATAGAGATCATTTATACTTTTCTCCCCTTTTGACATTAACGGAAAAGGGACTCCAACTTTCTCACTTTTTGTCCAAGTTTTTCTCCCCCTTTATCAGATAAAGGAGTTTGTCCAAGAATTTTCAACCATAAAATCATTAGAAATTTTCAAAAATATGCATACTTGATTTGCCTTTTCTCTCTTATTCTATGGATTAACAAAGTTTCTATGATTTTGCCCTTGGACTCATCCCCTATTACTGAGATCTAGTGATGTGATGTAGGAGCCACCACTCCCAATTTGTCTCAGATACTAAAATTATTCCTTGGGAATAGGATTGGTGAATATGTCTATAATTTGATCCTGTGTTGGCACATATTTCATTATGACCTCTTGATATGAAACATTTTCTCTTAAGAAGTGATATTTGATTGATATGTGCTTAGTTATGGAATTTATCACTAGATTCTTTGATATGTCAATAACACTTGAATTATCACAAAGAATGGAGATAGGTGATTTGTATTCTACCTTGATGTATTTAAGTGTTTTCTTCATTCCTAAGACTTGAGTGCAACATGACACTATTGTAACATACTCTACTTCTGCTATATAAAGAGTAAGGAACTCTTGAATTTTGTTCAGCCATGAAACAAGTTTATTTTCAAGGAAAAATGCACCACCACTAGTGCTTCTTCTATCATCCACACTTTTACCCAATCAACATCTGTATATGCCATCAAAGTGAAATATTCATCTTTAGGATACCATAGGGCATAGTCAATTATACTCTTGATATATCTAAAGATCCTTTTCATTGCATTGACATGTGATTATTTAGGAACAACTTGAAATCTTAAAACCATGCACACTGATGCACACTACTTCCATGATATCGGGTCTTGATGCATTTAGGTATAACAAGGTAACTATCATTGATATATAAAAAGTTTGTTTTGCATCATAGGACTCATCCTTTTTGCTCAAATTACAACCAGTTATCATGGGAGTACCTACTGGTTTGCTATCTTCCATTCTAAACTTCTTGAGCATCTCCATAGCATACTTTGTTTGAGATATAAATATCCCTTCATCAGTTTGGGTTATATATAGACCAAGGAAGAAATAAAGATCTCCAAGCATAGACATATCAAACTCATTTTTCATTTGAGTAGTAAATTCTTTGCACATTCTATTGTTGCTACCACCAAAAATGATATCATCTATATACACAACAAAATTAACATATGATCACCTTCTGATTTGAAGTATAGATTGCTATCTACACAACCTTTATTGAATCCTTGTTGTTATAGGCATTGGTCTAATCTTGAATAACATGATCTAGGTGCCTATTTTAGACCATACATATCTTTCTTCAATCTGCACACATAATATTCTTCTTCTAATAGCTGAAAACCTTCAGGTTGTTCTATGTAGACTTCCTCTTCTAGGTTCCCATTCAAGAAAGTAGACTTAACATCCTTTTGATAGGATTTTAATTTATTATAAATAGATAATGGTAGAAACATTCTTATGGCTTCCAATCTAGTAACTTGAGCAAATGTTTCCTCAAAATCTATGACCTCAACTTGTGCATATCCTTTACACACCAATCTGGCCTTATTTCTTATAACAGTTCCTTCCTCATTGAGTTTGTTTCTAAAGACCCACTTTGTACATATTACATTCTTGTTTGAAGGTCTTAGAAATAATTTCAAAGTTTTGTTCTTTTCAATTTGGATTAATTCTTCTTCCATGGATTTTAGCCAATTCTCATCCTTTCTAGCTTCAACATAGTTCTTGGGCTCAATTTCAGATATTAGAGAAAAACTTACTTGCTCCTTGTTCATTATAACTCTTCTCCTTGTCTAAACTCCTTCATTTTTATTTCCAATGATCTACTCTATAGGATGATCCTTTTGAACAAATCTTGCAAGTGTATTTTCATTTACTTCTTTAGGCTCTTCATTAGCTACTTCCTCTTCAGACTCTAATTCTTCTTCACAAATGTCTCTGTCATGTTTAACATGTTTCAAGCCTTCATCAACCCTGACATTGATACTTTATACAATCTTATATATCCTTTTATTGTAACATATGTAGGCTTTACTTTGGGTGGAATAACCAAGAAATATTACTTCATCACATCTTGATTCAAATCTTCCCAACTTATCCTCTTTTCCCCTGATGTAGCATTTGTTGCCAAACACTCTGAAATACGTAACAAAGGTAGGTTTTCTATACCATAGTTCATAGGGGGTTTTATCACTATTTACCCTCAGTTGAATTCTATCCAAGATATATACTACTATTTGTATTACTTCTCTCCAGTATCCATCAGGTAACTTAGCCTCTTTTAGCATTTTTCTAGCCATCTCCTTTACTATTTTGTTTTTTCTTTCAACAAATCCATTCTGTTTTGGAGTCCTTGCTATATTGTAATGCCTTTTGATTCCATGCTTCTCATAGTACTCTATGAACTCATTTGAGGTGAATTCTCCACCTCTATCAGATCTTAAGCATTTGATTTTTCATCTAATCTCATTCTCTACCATGGCCCGAAAGATATTGAATCTTTAAAATACCTAAGACTTGTCCTTAAAAAAGGTTACCCATGTCATTCTTGTGTAATCATATATAAACAACTTAATAAAGGATTTATAGTTGCATACTCCTTTTTTTGAAATATGACCCTTGTTTGCTTGTCTTACTAACATTCCTTACAAGTAGTGTCTGTAGGTTTGGTTATCTTAGGCATATGACTAACACACTTATTTGAGCTCACTTTTACTAGGTTATCAAAGTTGATCTGACCCATTCTTCTATGCCATAACCAACTCTCATCAATATTTCCTATCAAGAAACTATTACCATTCACTTCACTAAGATTATAGATATTTCTTTTAGTTCTTTTCCCTTCTACAACTAATCTTCCAAATCTCTTTATCTTACATCTTTATGCATTAAATGTGACCTTATATCCATTGTCACACATTTGGCTGACACTTACCAGATTATGTTTCAATATTTAAACATAAAGGACATCATGTGTAGGAATTTTTCCATCTATGTTCAAGTTTCCTTTACCATAGATCTTTACTACATTATTGTTTCCCAAGATAACAGATCCTTCCTTATATTTGCTCAATTTGATGAACTTGCTCTTGTCACCAGTCATGTGTTTTGAGCAACCATTGTCTGTTACCCACAAATTTTGTTCTTTGACATGGAGTAAAGTTTGAACAATCATAGATTGTGCAACTTTCTAATCTTTCACTTTACACACATCCTTAGGTTTCTTGTTTGGCTTATTTCACATTGGGAGACATGCATTTATTTTCACTTTGTATTTTTGGTCTTACAAATTTTGTTCTACATTATTCAACTATGTAACTAAAATTATTATAGTTATATCATATTACATTTGTATCTAACAAGGGTGAAAATGAATTTATGCTCACAAAGTTTGTTCTTATTTTAGGTATAACTCTAGAATCATTATCCCTATAACCAAACTAATTACAGGTATAACAATAACCATAGAAAAATGAGGAATACCTGGTCATAACATTTATTTTTGTAGGATGAGGTCTTATTAACTCTGGTTTCTTCTAGTCTTTCACTATTATGTAACCATCTACATCATCTACCTTTTTTTTTTGCATCTTCCTTGAGTTTGTAGAGATGGACTCATTATTCTTCTTCTTTTCTTCAGGCTTCTTTTCTCCTTCAACTTTATTCATATCAATAGTCCTTGTGTTTATCTTTGTATCTTTGGAGGCATTCTTTCAAGCTTTTTCATTATTTGTTCTTTATTCTCCTTCTACTTTGAAGTTATCATATAAATTTGTAGATGTACTGGTTACGAGACTTTTCCCATTTTCAAACCCAAGATCATATTTCTCTTTTGATGGATTTTGAGAGTTGATCAATTCATCAAGAATTTCTAAACTTCCTTTCAACTTTAGACCTTTGTCTATTTGTTCTTTATCCTTTTCAAGTTCTTTTCTCAAAGCCACTATTTCTTCTTCCAACTTCATGCATTCATCAGATTTAGACTGTAGTTCTAATTTGACTACATCTTTTATTATTTTAGCCTCTTCAACTTGTGTCTTTAGGATAACTACCATATAATTAGATTTTCAAAACTTTTGGATAGTTTTTCAATATATTTTTATGTCTGCTTCTTCTACTTTGAGTTTTCTTTTCTCAGCTTTTCAATTTCATCTAGAACATAGACGAGTTCACCCTCTAGATCCACTTCTTCTTATTCATCAGAGTCTTCATATTCTTCTTTTTCTTGATCCATAAAAACTGATTCTGATTTCATGAATAGGGATTCATTTCCCTCAGCCACAAAGGCACAATAATGATCATAATATGAGCTATCACACTCATCTAATGAATCATTATCTTATTTTACATACAATCCCTTCTTATTTTTGAAGAAGTTCTTCTTCTTGGAGTAGTGAGGTTTCTTCTTTTTACTATCCTCTTTTTTCTCAAAATTATCCTTTTTTTTATAAGGGAATTTATTAGTAAAATGACCTACTTTACCATAGTTAAAGCATTTAAAGGGCAACTTACCTTTGCATTTTCTAGGCCCTCTTCTTAATTTTTTGACAAGGTTGGATTTTTTTCATCAATCTCCTCAAATCTAGATGTAGGTGCTTATATTTTTGATTGTTTGGATGACTTTAACTCTCTTGAAAGTATATGATTTTCCCATTATCACCTCATAGGCTATGAAGGTTTTGTGCAACTGATCTATAATGAGCTTATATAAATATCGTGTTTCCTCTATTGCAAAGATTTTAGAATCATACTTAGATGGTAGAGATCTTAGGACATTTTTGACAATGATTTAATCTTTCATCTCTTCTCCAAGACCTCTTATTACTTTGATTATTTCATCTACTCTAAGGAGGTAGTCTACAATGTTATCTTCTCCATTCATTTTAAGACTTTCAAACTTGCCTTTATATGTTTGTAGTTAGGCCTGCTTTACCTTATCATCACCTTCATATATGCTCTTCAAATTGTTCCAAATATCATGTGCATTTTTATAATGCATCACTTTGAAAAAAATTGAGTTAGACAATCCACAAAGGATAACATTCCTTGCCTTGGAATTGCTCTCATATGCCTTATTTGTAGCCTGATTAATAGGAGTTGTAGCAAGAGTTGTATATCTATTTAAAATAGACATCCACACATAAAACTTTAATAAAGATAAATAATCTTCCATTCTAATGCTCCAAAATACATAATTTAATCCATCAAAGAGAGGTGATTTATTTGAAGAAGAGCCTTTTTGACTAGCCATGTGTGTTTACCATCCAAGATCTACTTGAGATGATTAAGATTATTTTAAAGAACCAGGGCTATGATACAAATTATTGAAACATAACTATCTACTGAGAGGGGGGGTGAATCAGTAAATTGATTAAAATTAGTCCTTAAATAATTATAATGCAAATTATAAAGTATATTCAGAGATCACATGTACATAAATAGACACAACACTCAATGTACATGTAAAAACCAATATGGGAAAAACCATAGTGAGAACAGATGCTAGAATCTACTTTTCTAATCCATCCCCATAATAAAAACCTCACTAGTTACAATGTTTAAGGGCACCAACCCTAAGGAAACACCAATCCCCTAATTTAAGAGCACCTACTCTAATGAAGTACCTACTCCCTAACTGAGCATCATCTCAGCTCTTTTGCTAGTACCTACCAATTAGATCTATTATGGAGCTTTAACTCTAGATTAAAAAAAATGATTTAAAAATGAATCCAATTCTATGTTATAGACCTATTTTGTAACTGCTCATGCTCTGCTTTGCATCTCTCTTCCTCTATATCTCTCTCCATTTGAATACCAACTTTTTTGCAACACTTGTGTATCCTAGATGACACATATATATGCTTTAGATCTAGGTCTCACTTTTTCTCTGTGTTCAAACTTGGTCATTAACACATTACACTCCATTCTTGGACCCAGTTCATAATTATTTAACAAAAAGTTTCCCACTTCTTTAATTCATGCACCACCACCATAATTCTCTATATTTTACTATATTTAGCATATATCAAGCTCTAATTTTGATGCACATACCATATTACACAATTTTAATCAATCATAATGATTTACATCATTCTCTATGTCATGTAATGCATCTTTCCCAGATGTTTCTTTGCTTGACTGTTGAGATGAACATATATTTAAATAATGACCATTTATCTTAAGTTTTATGCTATGATCTAAACATCCTCATTCAATTTTCCCAACTTTAAAATGTAACCATTAGATCAAGATCTGATAGGCTTATATGATCCATTATATCTTTGTAAGTTTCTAAACTTTAATGTTTCAAATTTAAAATGCATTCATTGGATCTTTGATCTGAGCTCCCATGTTCTATTATATCTTCAAAAGTATCATAGACTTTACATCTATTTATCATTAAACATTGAGCATTTGATCTCATTTCATTGTTTCTTGATGCTTGGGAACACATATGTGCCATCAATCTCCTCAAAGTAGCTTAGTATTTAACTCAATAAATATCAAACACTTTGACCTCTTTGACTCCATGAGATCCATTGATATTTATTGCATGATCATATGCTCAATTTTAGATCCTTGTCTCATTCTCCCAAGATTAGGACACTTGGCACTAACACTTGCTTTTTGAGCACTTTCCTGTCAGTCCCCACACTTGTGATACTTGTCACTCTTACATGCCTTCTACTAATTATCAGTCCCTATGCTTGTGGCACTTGGCACTCTTGTAGACACCTAAAATTGGCCATCGATAACTTTTGATCAAGATTTTGACTAATTTCCACCCAAAATACATAATTTGTCCTAAAAACACTAAAACATGCTAAATGATGTAAAACTAACATATTCAAGTGCCACTTTTGGCTAGGGTATCCCAAATGGGTAAATGTAATTTATGGGCTAACTAACTTTGATTAGATCATTTTGAGTCAAAATACCAATTTTGCACTTGGGTGCTCTGGATTGCTCTTTCCTATCAAATCTTTTGCATAAGATGCATGCCTTTATTCTTTGTTGTTGGTAACACTCTAAATGGGAATACAATTCCAATGCATCTGACATGGACTTCCAATTCTAATCTAGCCAAATTTTAGACCAATAATAAGGCATTTTGATCAATTTGAGTAATTTGTGCACAAAGTGCTTAAACATGCTTAAGAAATAATTAACCTAAATCAATGCCTAATCAAAAATTCCATGGAAACTTGTTGAATACTTATTTTTGGAAATGAATATTGAATATCTGCATCATCAGGGGACCTCATTTCTTGGAAAGACATCCCTAGGCCATAAATGCCATAAATATCAAGATTCATGCCCTCCATGCCTCATCAATGCCTTCCATGATGCCCTCCATGCCTCTTAATTTCCCCTTCTTCTAATTTCATGATGAGGATAATTAAAAAATTAATTCCAAAAATTGGATTAATCCTCAACCACACATCTTCATCTCAAGATGGATGGTTCAGGTTGATTCTAGACATTTACAAAAATCTATAAATAAGAGGCCTCAACACATGAATTTCAAGACTTGAGAATACAAAGTTATAATGCAAGATTAGATTCTAAAAGCTTCATTAAATTAATGTTATCATGAAAAATTGATTCCAAGCCAAGCCAAGCCATAAGACAAAGGTGTCAAGGAGAGATGGAGGTAGTCAAGCTTCCATTTCCAAGGACTTCATGAGCACAAGCCGAGCAAGCCACTACTACAAAGGAATTTGGAGCATCCAAGGAAGGTGAAGGAGTTTTTGTGTTTTATTCCTTACTTTTTAGTTGTGTTTGTATTTTATTTTGTTAACTAAGCTCTCCCTAGTGTCTAGGCCTAGAGATGTTATGCTATTAGTGTGTTTATTTCATTTTGGAACTAACACCATACTAACCATCTTCTCTTGAGTCAAATTCCTAGATCACTCTCACATGCCTTCTACGTATTGTTTGTCCTCATGCTTGTGACACTTGACACTCTCATGTGCCTTCTGCTCATTTTCAATCCTTGCCCTTGTGACACTTGGCACTTTTGCATGCCTTCTATACATTATCAGTCCTCACACTTGTGAAACTTGGCACTAGAGTGTTCACTCTTAGGTACATTTGTTTAAAAAATTGACTTCACTACGTGTTATTAGATCTTTATCATATGATGAAGTGCTAACCGTTGATCAAACTTGGACAAATATAAAGCTGAGGACTTAAGAAATTTAAAGTCTTTGATCACTGCTTAAAGCCAATAATTGCTAGGTCATAGGGACCGGTTTCACAATGATGAGGAAGGCTTAAGTTATCACTTAAACAATCAGTTCTTGCCTATATCTAGTTAATATAAAAATAGAAAATCCTATGAATGCCATGACTAAAAACCATAGGGTTTTACTAATAAACCCTAGTAATGGTCAAGAGCAAAGATATATAATTTTTAAGCTCATTTCTCTTTATCTAAACCTGTGAACCATACTTATGAGATGTACTTGAAAAAACCATAATGGATCTTCTATCAATTGCTCTGAAAATGGTGCATAAATGGTCCCTATAAAATCATGACAACTTTATATGATAATATTAGAACTTATTTTATGCAATTGTAAAACATGATCTTCTCTCCATCAATTCTTCCTAATCTCTGACATCAATGACATTCATAATGCCAAAAATATCCTATTTGACATCAATGACAATCATATTGCCAACAATACTTGGTTATGTTATATGACACCCTCTGAGTGGGTTAAGCTCTCCCAAGCTTTGACATCTCTAATAAGTTTGAGGGACTGGTCATTCTGATATGGTGTGACATGGTGCCTATTGACTAATTTGACCACAAGTCAAATTATGTCAACCCCTTATAGTTGAAAACTTGTTATAAGGGACTTATAGGGTCCAATAGGGTGTACCATAGTCCTAGTGAAGTAATTTAATGTGCTTTAGCTTGGTCATTAGTCTTTTGTGTCATTTTATGTCATATAAGGTCATATTTGAGTCATTTATGAAGCTTGTATGGTTTATAATAGGAGATAAATGTTCCAAAGTGTCCTTCAATGTCTCAATAGGTGTTAAAGGAACTATTTCATAACTAAAATTTGCATGGGTCTATGTTGAAAGCAAGAAAATAGTTGAAAAAGGTAGTTTTTAGTTGATTATATGGCTTATTTAGAAGACTTATCATGTGGTAAAACTTATACAGTGACCCTTTAGGTCATATAAACTCACTTCCATGCTTGAAAAACCTTTAAGATCTAAAAAATGGCATAAAATCATTCTATTCTTCCATCGCTCTCCTAGATAGGTAGAAATAGTCAACTAGTCATTGCATGGTATAAACAGGAGGAGGTGAGTTAAGGAAAATGATATTGAGGGATGAAATTATTCCTTGTATAATTCAAATCCATGGTTATAGTTATAGGATTGGTTTCTTGTGCTTTATGAACCATTGCTTAGAAGGTCTACTACTCTTTTTTTCTTATTTATCCCCATCACCTCATGGTTTTTATTTTGTTTGGATTGATCTATACAAACTAATTATTATGATTCTAAGGAGTTTGATAGTAATTATCACATGGTCCTTTTTTTAATATACATGTGTGGTGTGAAGGAATTAAGCATAACAACTCATATTACTAGTGAGATACACCATTAATGTTACAGACCAAGTTTCACCTATTGCAAAGTCATCCTTCTTGTAGTGGATTCAGAACTAAGGTGGAATGTTGTTTCCACTATAACTTTTAATAGTGGTTAGTTTTCCTAATAAATGTGCTATCTAAGGAGTTTTATTGGTGGAGTGAAGAGACCAATACTCATATAGTCAGTCTTTCTGTAGTAGCTACCTACAATTAGGTAAAACAAAGCATTGACCAGTCATGGTGATGAAATAAGGAGGTTTTAATATGGTAAAGAGGAATACCAATGTGTGAGAAATGATATTGAACCATTCAAAGGTGAGGAAATTGGTTGTTAGAACTAGCTTGGTACACACACACACATATCTCATCTTCACATATAGGTTTTTTGCATTTGCACCTACAGGTAGTCCTAACAGAAGATTGAGTAGTTAAAAGTTAGATGTTTAAACTAATTTGAAACCTCATTGAGGTCTAGAAACATGTAGAGTAACATTGTGATAATGGTGGAGTCATAAGGTGTTAAATAAACTTGAATCATAGCCCTCAGTTTGAGAAAATTGCCCATCCTTCAAGACATTATGGTTGTTGACTTTCTTGCTCACTTTATTATCTGCCTCTCAAGGGATTTCATAGCCTAGATAGGAGGATACCTCTAAATTGATTAGTTCTTCTTGGTCTTCAAGATAAGGTAACCATCTGGACTCAACCACTAGCTAAATTTCATATTGATCCCTATATAGAAGCAAGCTCCATTTTGAATTATGTCATAAATGATCACGAGGAATATTTTGTGGATGATGGAACATATTATAAGATGGAGGGAATTTTTGATCTATTTATATATGAGTATGGTGTAGACACCTATGGACATGATCCATACACTTACTTTGAGAAAACTGACCTTGGCACATACATCATCCATGAGGGAACATATGAGAAATTTGAGGTAAGCATTAAGCATTATTTTTCACGAGTTGATGAGGGAAATTACTTCATTCATATGTATGATGATGATAGTTTTCAAATCATGGTAGATCAATATGGTGAGAAGAACAATATATTTTTGCCTACACTCGAGGAAGGAGTCCATGAAGAGGAAGATGACCTATATCAAAGGTTCCATGCCATAAGTCAGGAGTTTGAGTAGCTAAGTGAGACTACTTATCCTCCTAATAAATGTATATATAATGTTAAGTTTGTTGATGAGACTAACAAGAAGGTTGTTAAATGTCTTGTTAAGCATGAGAGTATATGTCATGTTAATGTCATATAATCTATAGTCATGGAGAAGTCCAATGAACCCAAAATAGAAGTTTTTGTCATTAAATATCAGTTAACACCTCAATCTGAGGGTGAACCATTTGTAGATGTGTTGAAGTAGATAGATAATAATCTTGATAGCCCTAAATATCAAGTGCATCATGTTCAAGGAAAAGATGGAGTTGAGGTAACTTGATGACTCCTAACACTCAGTTAGAGAATTACTATTGAACATGATACAAGTCCATCCATTTTCAAGATCTAAGAATATTTTTGGAGGAAAATATGGAGAATTCATGAAAGCTCTAAATAGTACACTTGTGGATAGAAGAAGATCTAAGGATGGTAAGTTGAACATCAACATGAGAAAGTATTTGTTGAAAATCATGTTCCATATGATAGATTACTTTCATAGATCAGAAAGGATGCAAGAGGTGCCGTATTTGACCTTGGTTAAAGAATGGTGAGTTATTCTTCACCTCAAGTGTTTGAAGTCTTGTACATACTAGGATAGGTATGTGTCTTTGCTTCTATTGTGTGTGTGTTCCATAAATGTTCTTGAGAACACATGTGTGCTTGATTAGGTGTGTTGTTTTGTGTCTTATTACTATTATTGGTGTGTTTTTTGTGGTTTCAAAGGTAATTGAGTGTCAAATTTGTGCATAAGTGACTCCATATCTCAATGGATATGAGTAGGCTACTAGTCTTTGGCATAGTTAGCTTGCCACCCTTAGGAAATTACCAAGAATGTTGACTAATTTGACCACAAGTCAAATTATATCAACCCCCTATAGTTTAAAACTTGTTATACGGGTATTTTAGAGTATAATAGGGCATACCATAGTCCTAGTGAAGTCATTTAATGTGCTTTAGCTTGGTCATTAGTCTGTTGTGTCATTTTATGTCATATAAGATCATATTTGAGTCATTTATGAAGATTTTATGATTTATCATAGGATAAAAATGTTATAAAGTTTCCTTCAAAATATCATGTGTTAGTAGGTGTTAGAGGAACTATTTCATAACTAAAATTTGAAGGGGTCTACATTTTAAGCAAGAAACTAGTTGAAAAAGGCAATTTTTAGTTGATTTTATGGCTTTTGCGATAGCCCTAACATGTGGGAAGACTTATATAGTGACCCTTCAAGTCCCCTAAACTCACTTCCACACTTGAGAAACCTTGAAGTTATAACAAATGGCATAAAACTATTTTATTCTTCCATCACTCTCCTAGACAGACAACAATAGTCAACCGATCTTTGCATGGTACAGATAGGAGGAGGTGAGTTAAGGAAAATTCTATTGAGGGATGAAAATAATCCTTGTATAATTAAAATACATGGTTAGATTTATAGGATTGGTTTATTTTGATCTATGAACCATTGCTTATAAGGTTTGTTTCTCTTTTATGCCTACTCATCCCCATCACCTCATGGTTTCTCTTTTGTTTGGATTGATCTGAATAAACTAGTTGTTGTATGTGATTCTAAGGAGTGTGATATTCATTCTCAAATAGTCCTTTATATGGTATACCTATTTGGTGTGAAGGAATTAAGCATAACATCCCATATTGCTACCGAGATATGCCATTGCTATTTAGACTAAGTTTCACCTATTACAGAGTCATCCTTCCTATAATGGCTTCAAAAAAATGGTGGAATGTTGTTTCCACTCTCACATTGCATAGTGATTAGTTTTCCTACTGAAGGTGTGATCTAAGGAGTGTTCTTGGTGGAGTGAAGAGACTAATACTCACATAGTTAGTCTTTTTGTAATAACCTCCTATAGTCAAGTAAAACCAAGCATTGACCAGTCTTGGTGATGAAATAAGGAGGTTTTAATATGGTAATGAGGACTCTCAAGGTGTGATCAATGAGATTAAACAATTCAAAGGTGAGGAAACTAGTTTTGAGAACTAGCTTGGTATACACAGTCATATATCCTATTTTCACATACAAGTTTTTTGCATGTGCACCTATAGGTAGTCCCAACAAAGGATTGGGTAGTTGAATGTTAGGTGTTTGAACTAGTTTGAAACCTCATAGAGGTCTATAAATATGGAGAGTACCATTGTGATAATGGTGGATTCATAAGGTGGAAAACAAACTTGAATCCTAATCCTCAGTTTGATAAAATTACATTTGGGACAAATTACCTTAATTTTTTTGACTCAAGGTTTTATCCATATTTGATTCCATCTTATAGGAGGGAGACATGATGTCTAGACAAGTCTAAGTGCCCTCCATCATATATCCAAAGCATAAGGGAAATGACTTTATGTATAATATAGATTGATTGGCCATGAGAAGGTAGTGAAGATTAGTTTTCAATTTAAAAAACCTTTCAATGTAGACTTTTAGTGCCATCTACACTATCCTTGAGGCCTAAATGGCCTTACAACACCATGTGACACAATGGAAGGATATCTCAAGACAAAATGAATTTTTTGAGTGGATATTATCTATGGCCTAAGGATAAATACAATGGATTGGAGAACCATGATTTGACATAGGTAAACACCTATATGGGTCCCTATTTATTCTCAAAAGGGCACCCATAGGCTGACTGTAAGCTAACAGTTCATGATGATTAATAATTTGGAGGTTGGCTTAGGCCTAAGCATGATATGAACACTTTCAAGTGTATAATGACCTCAATAAAATACAATAATGGCCTAATCATGTAACACAGGGTTAAGTATGAAACATTTAACCTACAAGTATCTAATCTCTACCCAAAATAGGCACCTATAGTCTGATTACAAACTAGGCCTAGTCATGGATAGTGTACATTAAGAGAGTTGGTAGAAAGGTTAGGTATTGATCATGATAAAACCAATCTCCTAGTGGTATCAAAAAATATACATGATTCTCTTAACAAGGAAATAGGGTAAGGAAAATGTGAATAAAATAAGTCTAACCCTTCATACGAAACTCCCTTCACAATCACTTGTAAACAAGTCTATTTTGAAGTTTGTGGAGTTTGAACACTTTATAAAGGTTATCCAACTTTAAAATTTGGTGTAGAATACCTACATGACCTAATATCACCTCTCATTGAATTATCTTGGCTAAGGTAATAGGGGAAGTTTCCTTTTATCTATCTCAAATAGAGGGCACTCCTAATCAAACATGACTGCAAGCTTGGTGAGAAGGTGGTAAGAAGTGGTGTTGAGTAGTATTATAGAATTAATGGAAGGTGTTGAGATTTGAAATGAGGTACACATAGGTTTTTAAGCATGAGATATACTGAAAGGGGGGGGTGAATCAGTATATCATATATCTTATAAAAATTTCCTTTAACCAAATTTCACTTAATCAAACATTCAAGATATGCAATAAAACTCAAACAATAAACATCACACAAGATAGAGAGAGACACCATATATAACGTGGAAACCCAATGTGGGAAAAACCATAGAGAACAATCTCAAGTATATTTGTGAGAATAAACCCACAGTAGCACCATACCCCTTTGTTGAGTACCAACCTAGCTACAATTTGTGAGCACCAACCCATAGGAGCTTCAAACCCCTTTGCTGAGCACCAACCTAGCAACTATTCATGAGCACTAACCCACAAGAGCACCAACCCCTTTGTTGAGCACCAACCTAGCAATAATTCATGAGCACCAACCCATAGGAGCACCAACCCCTTTGTGTATACCACACACCTATCTCTCAATGTTGTTATCTCAACAAATGATAGTTCAATACATCTCTTTCCTCTCTCTCACCTTTGCTCTTCTAAGCTAGATATATCAAATACAAATCATATTCATCTCTCACAATTTCTCTTCTAAGCTAGATATTACAATATCAAATCAACCTCTATCTTCCATATTACAAATGGCTTCTCAAGCCTTTATTTATAGCTTTCCAAATGACCTTTGGCCTTCCCCCTTTGTGACCCTTCAATCCTCATGGAAAATGGCACCAAACTTGGATGACCCTTCATATTCAAGCCTTTGAAAAGTCATGTGGTGACCCTTCATGACCAAAAACGTCCTTCCATCTTTTTTCCTCATCTTGGTGACTTTTCATATTCCTTAAAGTGTCCCTTCATGAGAAATTACGCCCTTACTCTTTTGTCTTCACTTGGTGACTCTTGGTATTCCCCAAGATGAATCTTCATGGGAAAATGCATCCCATCCTTCTTTTGTCTTTACCCTGTGGCTCTTCGACTTCTCCATGGGCCCTTCTTTTGTCTCATATGTAACCAAAAATATATTCATTAATATTAAATAAATATTAACTCATATTAGCCAAGATATATTTATTACAAACAACATTAAATGCAATGGGGCCTTTATCACCAATAATGCGAGACCTTTGACATCAATGACAATATTTCCAACAATATCCCCCTTTGTCATTGATGGCAACCTCAATCTTAAAACTGCCACATCCTATCACCTACACATACTGTCATCTGAAAACATACAGTAACTCCCCCTTACTATAAAAACATGTACCTATTCCCTGTACCTATTTTCTACACCTGTACCTATACCAATTATTCTCCAACTTTGACATCAATGGCAAAGGGGCCTACCTGGAGCTAACACTTAGCTCCCCCTCAATTGATGCTGAACATCAATGGCAGGAAGTAATAAAAATTTCTCCCAACTCCTCTCATAGATCTTTGAATGTATCCTTTGATCATGCCTTTGAGAAGATATCTGACAAAACATATACATTGTTCCCTGTCCTTTGAGCATTTGCAATCAACTTATTTGAATATTTTATTCTACAACCTTTTGCATGAAACTTTAAGGTGTATTCTTGATCACATATTTGACTTACACTCAATATATTATGCTTACAAAACATTCTTAGCTTTGGTTCTAATAATATCCAAACTTAAAATACCTTTTCTAGCTATCCTGGCAGTGGTTTTATTTTCGACTTTCACTATGCCACCATTGATCTTATTTTACTCTTATCTCTTGTCATAAGCATTAAACATCCGCTATCAACGAACCATGGCTGATATTTATTTCTTACATGCAACGCTGTTTGCACCAACATAGAATCTTCAAGTTGTTTCTTCTGCCATGAACATGTCTGAACCTTCTTCCTGATGAATGGAGCTTTGAAACTCTGATCCTTCTTCTTTATGAATGGAGCTTTGAAACTCTGATCCTCCTTGATTGAATCTGCATGAGTATCCTTTTCTTTCTTTCTAAAACTATTAGCTCTTTTTCAACATTCTAATTTCTTGTGACCATAATCATTTGAAACACTTTAAAACACTACATATGCAAGAATCATAATGCTGATGCAAAATTTTCTTTAAAAAAATATATTCCCTCAAAAGATATAAAAATTAATTTGCCAACTCACCTTCTTGTCATGCAACATAGCCAAGACCCAATATCATCCACCACGCTTCAATTTTCTTAAAAGTGTCTCCTTGAAGCCTAGAAGAGACACCCCCACACAAAAGGGTCCTAGAAACAAATCTCAAGAAATTCCCACATCTCCTCTGTTTCTTCCTTGATCTTCTTGTGTTTTTCTTTTAGAATCTGTTTAAGCTTGTCTAACCTTTTTAACTTACTAACCTTATCACTTATGATGTTATTCATCTTCTCAACTTTTGCAACTATCTTATCTTGACAAAGCTCATGCTCAAATGTAACAAGAGATTCTGCACAATCCTTCCTTTTTGATTCTTTATCTACTATAGCAAGTAATTAATTTTCACTCTTAAACTCAACCTGATCAACCTTTACTATTTTAGGTCTCCAAACCTGAATTTGTCTTTTCTCATATTTTTTAGGGTCTTTATATCCTTTGACATACCTTGAATATCTCTTTACTTTATTTTGACATAATCTAGCAATATGGCCAACCTCATGACAATAAAATCAAACAATATTTCTCATACCTTTTTCTTGAATGTGATTGAGATCTCCCTTTGACTCATTGCTTCTCCTTATACAATCTCTTGCCCTATGACCAACATGATGACAAAAAAAACAACGGCCATGAAAAGAATTTGAAAACTTGAAAGCATTGGGCTGCCTGATTGGCTTCTTTGATTTGCCTACAAAACTTGCATCATTCTTTCCTTGGACTAATATTACACGATCTTTTTCAACCTTGATTATAAGCATCTCATGATTATCTTTTAAAGAACCTAACTCAACCTTCAAATGATTACACTCTTCTTCTCTTGATATCAAACTTGAAGTTGAAACCTCTATCTGATTGTTAAGATCCTGAATAAATATCTTATTTTCTTTTACTTCTATAGCCAACTTAGAATCCAAGATACACACCTGTTCCTTAAGATCCTCAACCACAGATTTCAACTCTTGATTTTCCTTCTTTAGCTGCTTGGCCATCTTATGCTTTTCTTTGATCTACCTTTAATCTGTTAAACCCTTTCTGAAGGAACCTGCTCTGATACCAATTGTTAAGCACAGGGTATACTGAGAGGGGGGTGAATCAGTATATCATATATCTTATAAAACTTTCCTTTAACCAAATTCCACTTAATCAAACATTAAAGATATGTAATAAAACTCAAACAATAAACATCACACAAGATAGAGAGAGACACCAGATATAACATGGAAAATCAATGTGGTAAAAACCACAGAGAACAATCTCAAGTATATTCATGAGAACAAACCCACAGGAGCACCATACCCCTTTTCTGAGTACCAACCTAGCTAAAATTCATGAGCACCAATCCACAGGAGCTTCAAACCCCTTTTCCAAGCACCAACCTAGCAACTATTCATGAGCACCAACCCCTTTGCCGAGCACCAACCCAAAAATAATTCATGAGCACCAACCCACAGGAGCACCAACCCCTTTATGTATACCACACACCTATCTCTCAATGTTGCTATCTCAACAAATGATAGTTCAATACAACATCTCTTTCCTCTCTCTCACCTTTGCTCTTCTAAGCTAGATATAACAAATACAAATCATATTCATCTCTCACAATTGCTCTTCTAAGCTAGATATTGCAATATCAAATCAACCTCTATCTTCCATATTACAAATGGCTTCTCAAGCCTTTATTTATAGCTTTCCAAATGACCTTTGGCCTTCCCCCTTTGTGACCCTTCAATCCTCATGGAAAATGGTGCCAAACTTGTATGACCCTTCATATTCAAGCCTTTGAAAAGTCATGTGGTGACCCTTCATGACCAAAAATGTCCTTCCCACTTTTGTCCTTATCTTTGGTGACTTTTCGTATTCATTAAAGTGTCCCTTCATGAGAAATTGTTCCCTTACTCTTTTGTCTTCACTTGGTGACTCTTGGTATTCCCCAAAATGACTCTTCATGGGAAAATGTGTCCCATCCTTCTTTTGTCTTTACCCCCGTGGCTCTTCGACTTCTCCATGGGCCTTTATTTTGTCTCATATGCAACCAAAAATACATTCGTTAATATTAAATAAATATTAACTCATATTAGCCAAGATATATTTATTACAAACAACATTAAATGCAATGGGGCCTTTATCACCAATAATGCTAAACCTTTTACATCAATGACAATATTTCCAACATAGGTTTTTAAGACCTTAAAACCATTAGAAACTACACAGGGTGGTCATGAGCAACTATGGCACAGTTAGGCTTATTAGGCTGAGAGCTAGACCCAAAACCTTCAAGGGTCTATCCATCACTTCTAAGACAAGATGAACGTTAAAATGCATTATATCAGCCTTATTTGAGATTCTAGGATGAGTTATAGCCTTTGGTTTATAGATAGATCACTTAGATTGGTTATTTTGACCTAATTCCATCACAAGGGTATGCAAAATATGTTCCAAGACTTGAAAAGTCAACTTCAAAATTTCACACCTATATGGACACATTGCATGGATACCCAAGTAGTTGTGTAGGGTTGAATGAGGTCCTAAAATTTCTTTCAATGAAAATTTTCCATAGTTTCAATGTTTGGTTTTTATGAACAATTACTAACACTTCAAACATGCTAAAACCCTCATAAACCCTTGGTTTTGACCTGATGGAGAAGATAAGAAATAATATGAAATAAAATGGGATAGTTTGGCATAGAAAATATTTTATACTTTCATAGGACTCTCTCAAGCTCCTTCCCATCAGATTGGTTTGTACCCTACTTGTACAAATAGGGTGAAAACATGGTTTCTTGTAGTTTTTTATGTGTTTTACAGGTGCAAAGGAGAGTTAAAGAATGAGATCCATTTGGGGAGGTAAATTTGGACCTATCCTAACCCCCTATGTTTATTTATAACCTCATAAAATCACATAAATACTTCTACTAACTCATTAACTTCAGGCAGTCTGTGGTAGATAGTGAAAATAAAGAATGACTACTATGTAAGAGGATGATAAGTCCAATTGGAGATCCTTTTAAGGTATAATTCATCAGGTGGAAGGCATAGGGGTCTTAGATAGGTGTCATAACACCTCTTCCTCATATTTTTTTTGGAAAATGAAGGTCATATTGATGACAAATGTGAAGAATGAGTGAAAGAGGGCTAATAAGTGACTGCAGATGGTGAGAACAAGTTTATAGAAGAAGGCTATGAGTTAGAGACACATCTGATAACTTTTATGGCATTTTTATATACCTTATTTGATATTTCACATGTTTCAACTCCTTACTTATTCCAATTTTAAGCACTCAAAAGATGCCTAATCATGAAGGCAGTTTCAAAAAGGTAATTGAAGAGCCCCTATGCTAGTTTTGGATAGTTTTTTTCTTCAGATGGACATTTATCCAAGAATACCTTAAATATATATTTTTTCCAATTCATCCTTATGCAATTTAATTAGTTTTTATGCCTTTACATGTGGAATTGTGAATCATTAGCTCTAATTCCTTCTCTCTCTTCTCATATTCTATAAATGCAAGCCATTTTTGCTCTTATATTCTAATTCCACACCTAGTATGGCAAAGCCTTGATAGTTTGATATTGTAATTTACCTTTGAAATAAGATATTAATTTTTTTTTGAGTTCAAAAACTATCTTTTCTAAGTATGTGAATTGATGTATAGTGAAAATTCAAGTGATTGATTTCTATCATTACTTTCTCTCAATCCTTTAATGTTTGATGCAAGTTGTTCCACTCTAGAAAGTCACATGAAGTATTATAAAGTGTATGGGTCTATTTTCAAGTGTACACATAGACTTATTATTTAAAACTAATCTCTAGTTCACTTACCTTGAGTATTTTCATGCATAACACCTCTATGTTTGAAATACTAATGTTAGAATATTCTAGGACTTTGAGACTAGTGTTGTGAGTCTTTCCTCTTAGTGAATTTGTATGGTAGTCATGTAGAGATATTTATGGTATATAACCTCCTTAGAGTATCTTAATTTCATGTATATTTATAACTCTTTTCATCCAAGTAATAAGTTAGTGTAGGTGATAAGCACTTAAGGATCAATCTAGGGAGCTAGCCCTTAAACCTAGAGGTCTACCTCTACTATAGGCAACCCACAGTCCTAGAGATATTTTAATGTTTCCAAAATCTTAGAGTAGGGTTTAATAACCTCCTCTAGGTTTAATATTTGGTTATAATAGTTTTATCTAAGTGGGATGAGCTCTCTCAAGCTCTAACATCTATAACAGGTCTGGGGGACTAGCTTCTCTAACATGATACGACATGGCACCCTCTAAGTGGACCAGGCTCTCTTAGGCTCTAACATATTTGATAGGTCTAGGGGATTGGACACTCTAACATGGTGAAATGTGGTACCCTATAAGTGGGTTAGGCTCTCTTGGACTCTAAAAATTTTGGTAGGTTTAGGGGAATGGCCACTTTAACATGGTGTGATGTGGTACCCTTTGAGTGGGTTAGGCTCTCCCAAGATCTAACATATCTAATAGGTCTAGGGGACTGGTCACTCTGACAACTTACAACATGGTGCTCCTCCATTATTTCATTTATTCTTGTAAAACCCACAAAAAGACTAAGTAGAAATGAAAATATGTGTAATCCATTAATAACTTACCTGACTGTCATTAAAATTTTGATTTAATGCAAAATATGTTGGGTTTGTTGCTCTAAGAAATAAATAGGACTTTAGGGACATCTTTTGAAATATAACCTACAAAGTTATCACCATAAATACTTTAAATAGAAATCCCACCTTAGCCATAAAATAAACAAGGTTTGTCATTACTTAGGGAAATTGGGGGGAATAATATTTTGAGTACCTAGTTCAAGGGAAGTTAGCTAGAATAAAAGAATAAACCTGAGAGCTCTGGTTTTGATAATTTATTAAAGGATTTGTCCCCATTTTTTGTAAAAAGGGGGTATGTTGGCCATAATAATTAGTATAAAACATAATGGGAGACATTGAAGGATAAGGATCCATAAATGAACATTCCATCTTTTAATTCCCTATCAGAACCCTAGTAGGTGTTTTTCCATGAAAACATCCCTCCATAAAAATTTCCTAACTTCTAGGATGCCAAGTGAAGAATTTATACATTTCTCTTTGAGTTTGACATATCGTGTCATATTTATGACTACAAACAAGATGCAAAAATGCTAAAATTATTTCCAACCACTTTCAAGGATGTGGCTCTCTATTGGATCATAAGCTTGGGAAATGATGTTTTGAGTAACTAGAAGTATATCAAGGATGAATTTATTAAAAATTAATAATACCACTGCAAAGGCAGAGACCATGGGGAGATGACAATTTTATAATGTCATAAAAATAAGATGAGCCATTGGAGGACTACATGGAGAGATTACAATTTAGTCTGTAGAGATTCAAGAAAATCAAGTTAGACCCTGAGTCCCTTACGCTAGTGTTTGTAAGATGCATAAGTGGAATTTTATTGAATCCTTAGACCTAATTGGAGGTATAAATGTGTCACAAATGTTATATAATGAAATTTGATCTATTTGTAGGAACTATTCAACGTCACTAATGACAAGGAGCAAAAATAATAATAAATGTGTACATTCATAATCTAAATTATAAAATGGATTCACAAAGATGGAGATTGTAAAATTATTGGACAAAAAGAAGATGGATATTATCAACCACATGGTGATGTAAATAGACACACTACATGCTAGAATAAAACAAGAGTAGGTAGAGAAAGCTTTGATGGTCTATCATCCTAATTTATTTAGGAGGAAGGTTGAGTGTATATGTCAAGATGTTCATGCAAGTTGGAAATCATAATAAAGCAGAGACAAACTAAAAATTATCATAAACTAAATTAATATTAAGGTGATATAGTTTTATTTGTATCTCAAAGAAAAACATGGCCACCAAGGTAAAAAAATGAATATACACCTAGTGATCCTTTATCTTTCAATTCTAATTTTAATTAGCAAATGTATGTTCTACTTATAATAAGTGGTATATACCCAAGCCTTGGAATTAATTTCTACCCCAACCTTATAATTGTCCAAACCAATACCAATATCCATAAGCAAATTGTCAATAATACCAAGGCCAGCCACGACATCCATAACTCGAAAACCAGTAGAGGCATGAACCTCCCAACTACTGGAAATAACCATAAAGGGAAAATTACCCATGACCATATAAAAATTATATATTCTAATTGTAGGAAAAAAATAAAAAACTTTGTTTCCTAATAATCCAACCTAGTTCAACCACCACCTTAAGCACCATAATTTATTACTCAAACTATACCAAAATATTATAAAAAACCTCTCTCACCTTATGTACAATAATGAAATGATAACATATCCAACTTATTTAATAGATTTTATTTACAAACATCTTAATTAAGGGAGATTAATCTAAAACCCCACCTCAACCTTACTAATAAAACCTCCTGATAAGGTCTTTGAGATCAAAACTAACATACCACTACCAAATAATGAGCCAATACTTGAACCAAATCCATCAACAAGTCAAGTTGTACCACTTAACCATCATTTTATAGAATTAATTAACCACCAATGAGAGGAGCCTTAACTAGGTGTTGAATTTGTTAGATAAGTAAATAATGTTTGTGTCTATATACCATTATTTCCAAACTATAAAGGATGTAATCATATACACAAATGTAGTCCAAGAGATATGTTTGAGAAAGCAAAGTTGAAAGAGGAAATGTCCTCAAATTATCCAAGTAATTTGAAAAAAAATTGATATTATATTGGGGAAAATTATTCTTACAAAATAATTTAACCTAGACAACTTATAGTGGATGTGCATACAACTAGTCTACTGATTTAAAACACTTTTTTAGACTTAGAAGTAGCTATTAAGTAATGACCAAAGAAAATATGGAACAAATAAAGATCCAAGGCCTTAACCAAACCTTCACTATCTTATAGATGACAAACATATCAAATGTTAGACCTAAATGGGTTATATAGGACATTATCATCTTAGTGGACTTATTGGAATACCTTGTAGCTTTCATGATATTGCACCTTGAGGATAACTTGGAGGGTACTCCCTCATATAAGGGATACCTTGGTTGGACACATCATATGCATACATTAGCTATAAATTAAAGAATGTGACTATTTCAAATAGGAATAAAACCAATAATCTAGTGTTATACCAACTTTCTTAGATATCACTTGAGACAAAACAACCTCTATGGTTGGAAAATGACCAAGCTCATATCTAAACTATTCTAATCATTGATAAAATAATATCCTTAAAAAAATATAAGGACACAATCATCTCTAAATTTGCACGGAACATATACACACTAAATCATTCTGTAAATAGTTCCTTCAATACATTGATTGCCCACTTGGAAACATGTTTCCAATTGAGGGATTTGTAGATCCTATTGGGAATGTCATTAATTTCCATTACTTATTACCACATGAATTCAACATTAGTAACTTACTAGTTAACATTTATGCCATCACTTCACTTTCCAAAATAGTTGACATCTTGCCTAGATGACACTTTAATATAAATAGTAATTAGAACCACAAAAACATAACTAGTTAATCTCCATGTTTCAAAAACACAAAACTACCTTTG
Organism: Torreya grandis; assembly: GCA_037957365.1. Taxonomy (NCBI): domain Eukaryota; kingdom Viridiplantae; phylum Streptophyta; class Pinopsida; order Cupressales; family Taxaceae; genus Torreya; species Torreya grandis. The sequence continues at coordinate 862,924 of JARHVA010000795.1, forward strand.
CATGGGATTTTCATGACATGATGGGACATCATATAGATATATGTACCAACCACATATATATCAAAGATGAGTGCAAACCCATTTAGAAACCATAAATATTAATGAATCCCATAGTGAAAGAGATTGTTAATATTGAACTAAAAAAACTTCTACATGTTGGTGATATGGGAGCATATCTTTAAAAATCCATAGATTTTTATTTAAGAACCTATTTGAGCCCTTTTAAATATATATATATATATATATATATATATATATATATATATATATATATATATATATATATATATATATATATATATAAGAGATTCATATAGCCATAAGTTGTTTTATCCACTTAGTGTTAACCCTCAAAATCTATATTAAGGGGGATCTAGGGTTAAAAATATAGAAATGAATAAGCACAAGGGTGATAAACAGGTCTATAGCATGCCAAATATATCAAAACTTAGATAGAACATATAATGAATTTATTATACTAAGATGGGTTTAAAATGGAAAGTAAAACTATGCTATATATGGCAATGATAAATATATAAGATACTTAAATTGTTTTGATGTTAGATCTAGAACAGATAGCTAGCAGACTAGGATAATATTCAAAAAAATTGCCAAATTATAGATTTAGTGCCTCTGTATCTGTAAACACTTATGTCAACCTTAGATGGTTATGTCGATGCTAGTGTTTGGGTTGGACGTAGGTGTCCTGTATGGAATATCTAATGGAACAAGATGTGAACACCTAGATTCTTATGGATTTTTCATAACCTTTGCTTTGGTATATTTGAGTTTAAGTCATATATTGTTGCTCTTTGTCAAATAGTAAACCCTAATTCTTCTTCCTCATAGTGGTTGTGAGAAAAATGGATTAATGGGCACATGATGTCAAGCTACCCCAAGGACCCCTCTATTAATGAGCACTGCCTACATATCCAATACTCTGAAGAGGGCCTCAAACTTATTTAGTTCTCCCCTACGTGTTGTATTATGTGTTAATCATGCAATATGTGAAAAACAAGTATAACATTGACCTAACTTGTAAGTTGGAAAATATAGCTCTGGGGTTGTTCTTTTAGTAGGTAAAACCTATGTATGTGTTTTCCTTATGATTTATATAGAAATAAGAGAAAATAGGGAATCTTTGCTCACTTGAGTGCTTGATTGAATGCCTTTTATAAGTTGCCTAGTGAGTAGGTAATAAGTTTCTAGGTGAGGAATTAATGAGGGTTGATCTTGTATTTATACCAATACCTAGATAATAATTTTTATTAAAGAACTTAGGTCAACCATTAAGATATGTTTCATTTGTAAATTAGATGAATTTAAAGCATTGGAAACTTGTATTGGAGTAGGACACCTACATCAACATAAGTGTCTATCCTAGATGTAAGTGTTTAGGGAGAAAGAAAATATGTACATGTTTAGAAATTGTAGAGGCATAAGATAAATAGGTTTTAAGTATTCTAGGCAAGATAGAAGGCTTGGGTCATCAACATAAGACTGGTCAGACTAAGATATACGCCAAGGGGCTCAAGATAGAGTAGATACGAGACTTATAAAAACATGAAAGGTCTAGAACTGAGATGAACAACTAAGATTTGAGTTTGCCAAGTATGAAATACTTATGTGCTATATAATTTAGAAATAGTGTCTACATTTTCTCCCCTTTAATCTAGTAATTAAATTACTAGTTTAAATGAAAGGAATGCATACCTAGTGTATATAACATAACTTGTCTTTGATTGAGTCCAACTTGAGTGCCTTAATGGTGATTGAGCTACAACCAAGAGCATGTTACAATACATAATCAGTACATATAATCTAAAATTGGAAGTATTGAAATGATTTGAAATTGAAAGAACAAGGTTTAGTAGTACACATGTGTTTCAAAGAAACCACATTGCCTATTGAAAAATTTGATTTTGAAGATGTATCATGTTAGCACAATTTTCAAAAAAAATAAAATTAACAAAAAAATAATATTTGGGGCTAATTTTTTGGTTTGGGCTCAAAATTACCCAATTTTGAAAAATTAAAAATTTTAATTAATTAGTTAATTTTAAAAATAATGGACAAAACACTTTATTTTCTAAACTATGAATAAATACTTTCAAGCTTCCTCATGTAAAATGTCATTGGCTTTACCCATAATTTGTAAAAGTTCATCAAAATATTCATAAGCTGTGCAAACGTGTTTCACTTTTCTCCTAATTATGAAAATGTGCCTCAATACTTTTTCAAGTCATGTAACTTATACTTTTTATTTTGCACATGGTGTAATTACAAATTAAAATAATAAATCAATTGAATTAATTTTTAATTATTTTGATTTTGTAATTTACTTTTGAATATATCGCTTCCCTAGGTAGTGTAGATTTATTTTGGCACTTCCCGTGCTATGTAAATAAAATATTTTTTCACTATCGTGCAATTTATTTTTCCATTTCTTCAGGCCGTGCAATTTTTAATTTATTTTTCCCCATTTCGTGTAAATGTTTTTACCAATTTAAGACTTATTCTTCAACTTGTATGCAAATGTCATTATTTCTTCCCTAAATTGTGCAAATCATGTTATTTCCCTGAGTTGTGTTAAAATAAACTTCCTTTCTTCTAAAATATTTTTGAAGTTACATGCAAATTTTTGAATGATATTTGCAAAGATAAGTGAAGGGTGAGATTTGAAATAAAGAAGCAAATTTTTTATTTTGTTTTGGCTATGAGGAAAATAATCGTGCATCCATTGAAGGAGAGGTGAAGGTGAGACAAAGAAAAATTACAAAAAGAAAAATAGTAGATTGAATTTATTTTTGCTACAAGGAGAAATTGGTGACACCAAAGGGGAGGAATAAGGGTTTTGATTTATTTTCTTCTTTCCAAGAGAGACCGTATAATGTACAACCCAAGAAAAGAACTCTAAATTCATTATAAAGGAAGAAAATTAAATCTTTTTGTTTTTACATGCTAAAATGAGCTATATGATGATGCCTTAGGAATTAGAATGGAGTGAAATTATAAAAAGACAATTTTGATTTGTTTTTTTTGCTCTGCCAAGACAAAACTATATGGCCATACGGTCAAAGAAAGCATACATGTTCTTGAAAAGGAATAATAAATCAATTTTTTTTGGTAGAAAGGAAATTGTATGCTACCATGACATGTAAATAAGGAAAATAAAAAATAGACCATTTTAAATTCTTTTCATCTACCAAAAGAAGGTTTCACAACATCGTACAACCAAGAATAAGAGTGAAGATAAAAAAAAATATGTCTTTTAATTTATTTATTTGTAGTGAATACAGACCATGTAATAAGAGGAGGAAGAGAGAAAATTAAATAATACAAGGCAACTAATCAAGTTTTATTTATTTTTGACTACATGAGAAAAGGTTTTACTTCATACAATCCATAAGAGAGAGAGGGTTAAGTCAAAATTTTGATTTTACTTCTTTCCAATCTATATGGCATAATTAGATTAAGGAGGGTTTGGTAAAATCATAAGAATTTGTTTCTTTTCTTTTCTAAGCCATCAAAGAAGTTGTACGGCTAGTGTGAGATTGGAAGTTTGCCAAAATAAAATAAAAAAATAAATATCAACTCTTTCCTTTTTGTTGTTTGTCCCATAAGCGAAAGGTCATACGACCCAAGAAAGAAAGGAATGAGTTTATAAAATTTTAAAAGAGATTTTTTTTGTGGTTTGTTTTGGCTTATTTTCATTTGCTAATTTCATATCATATCTAGGTTGTGAAAAAAATATAAATAAAGGATAAAATAAAATAATATAAATTTCATTTTACTTTCCTATGACAATAATATGGCTATCTGATAGAAATATAAAACTAATATAAAAGGATCCATTGAAATTCGTCGGGTGAAAAAGGTGGTTGAGTGATAAATTAAAATTCATATGGGATATCAAAAAAGCACTGAAGTGATTTGCACAACTAAAATTATGAGTACAGATTTTTGGGGCATTTTAAAATAACTTATTCTACTTTAAGTTATTTCATTTTATCAATTTTCGCAAATAAATAACTGTTCAAATATCTCTCAATTATCAATTTTTTCATAAAATTTAATGTCTTCATCTTATACTCTAGAAAAAGCAATTTTGAGAAAATACAAAACAAACATGAAATACCAGTTTCAAGGTGTAACACCTCTCTCACCATTGAAATATAATATGGAGAATGTATGCAATTAGAAATGCATCATGTCTATAAATCAATCCTAACTCAGAGAAGATAGATCATACCATACACTTTCGATTGGGGACACATTTGTTAAACGGGAGCATGACCAATATGTGGATATGATAGATTCGATTGGGGGATATCTTACCAAAATACACCATGCTAATGAGGTTTAAAAGCCTCCAATCTAACATAATCATATAATAACCCTAAGGGGGTCTTGAGTTTTGATATTTCACCTATACTAATAACAAGTAAAATAAATCTAATCTAGTGCTCACTACATATTGTGGCACAACACGAGGGTTTAGTAAACAATCAAAACATGTATAGGAGAATATCAATTAAGCTAAGTATTAATAATACCCTAATACATGGAATATGAATATTAATATTAGTCAAAGCCAATACTTATGTTACTTCTATCTACTAAAGAGAGGAGTAAAGCTAGAGAATACTTACTTGAATGTGAACCCATCAAGACTCAATCTATCCCTTATCCAATGGGTCTTTGCAAGAGTTTTTTGTGGTTTGTAAGGATCAATAATAAATGATAAATCATCCAAGACTTATCCATAAGACCCGATTCTCTAAGTATAAACCCTAAGCTAAGACTCCTCAAGTAGAATGGTGGAAGAGCAAATTGTAAATAAGTGCAAGTGAATGACAACTCTTTGTTGCATATTTAAATAATAACAAAATGATCTTGTATTTATAGGCAAATTTAACCCTAAGCCCTTTCAAAAATCTTGGTTGACAGGGTTGACCCAGTCAACCTAGCATAATTTTAGAAAATTATTCACTAGGTTGGCCAAAGGCTAACCTAATTCCTAATTGAAAATATCTCAAAATTGTATAAGGTTGACCTAGTTGACCTAGTACAACTAACTGAGAAAGGGACTTAAGGTGAGGAAAAGAGGGATGGAAATTAGGAAAATACTAGAGGGGTGTGCAAAGGAGGAGTAATCGATTAGGGAATGGTTTTAAAAGCTGGTTGGATTGGTAATGAGTGGCATAAGGGACAATAATCCTATGAAGCATAAATGGTCTGCCCACCCCTTTCCTGATGCACCCCTTAGGGTGTGTACTCAAATAAATTGAGTCTCAATGGGTTCCTATAAGATGTAAAACATTAGTATTTGATAAAATTTGAAAATATTATGTGTATACATATTCCCTATTTGAATCTCAACATATGTCACTAAGTTACAATAGGGAATGGTAGTTTAAGAAAGGACATAAGAACACATAATGTTGATGCTAAAAAAAAATTACATTATTTTAAAGAAAAAATAATTTAAAGTAAATGATATAAAAGGAAATAACTAAAAAGTAAATGTGATGTGCACCTTCACTTACTTTTATCACCAGATGGTTGTCTATTGTGTTTTTAGTTTTGATTGTGTAGGGTGTAGAGACTACTTTCAATAAACCCAAGAATACAAAACTAAAGATTAAAAAAAAAAATGCAAGAAAGCCAAGATAATTGGTGCTATGAGGATGGGACATACTTGGGAATTTGGTAAGCTTGGGTGATAAGTGCTATGTTAGACCAAATGACCAAGTCAAAAACAAGATTAAATTAGGTAGCCAAAAAGCCAAGGTTACTAAAGACCAAAAAACTCAAACAAGTAAACCTTAAGTAAGAAAGGTAAACTCACCAAGTCAAACCAAGGATACATGTCAAAAAGGATAGTAATCAAAATATCAATGTAAAAGACAAAAATTAAATGGTAAAAAACATTTATTAGTGAGCAATAACAATCCTTATCTCACTCAACAATGGAAAAAAGTGCATAAAAAAGGGAAAATAATATTATTGAGTGAGAAATAACAAGCCAACCTCACTCAACAATGGAAAAAGGGTACAAACTCAAGTGTCTATGACAGAAGGGTAGTAATACAAATGACAAATGGTAAAAGGAAAGTAAAACAAGTCTAGAAATTTAGAACTATGATATAAATAAAGTACTCCATATTACTCAAACATGTTATTTTGATATAAGGATAGATAGAATTGAAATAAAGTAGCTTTAGCATGTTTTTAAGAGGTGAAGCAAAAAGGAATATATAAGAATGGAAAATAGATTTAGAATCACAATTTACATGTCAAGGGAGAAATGAAATGTGTGGAGGGGATAATGAAGGAAAAACCAAGGTAGAAGAACTTTTTATCTAAGTCAAGACACTCAAATTAGGTTTGTCAAAACAAGAGGACATTCAACCTTAAGGACTCTGAAGAACTTCTCTTAGCCACACAAGTATTAAATCAATAAATAAAGTATATAGATCATCCCATGAAGGCTATATGCATGAAAATTAAAATTGACCTACCTTCCCACAACATGTTCCCCATTCCACAGGACCCCTTATAGAGCCATCAGTCTACTATGAATATTGGGTACTTGCGTGAGAAATTAGGTATCACCATAGAGTTTTTTGAATTATTCTATTCCAATATACTAGCCTACCACACCCCAGTTGACCCTAGCTCTTTATGAGGCCAACTCTGGAGGTTGAGCTTCGATTAGAGATAAGATATGTGCTTTTAATTATGTCTTTTGGTGTAATTTTGACTTTTAAAATTTGTATGTTTCCTTTTTGTATATCATTGCCTTTTGATTCAAATGATTTTTCTTTTAACTTTCTTGATGGATTTTTCTATTCCTCCTCCATACAGATTTGAAAAACCAAACATGGGTGTTGAAGATGAATTTCATTTGAATACTTGGGACTTGGTTGCTAAGAGATAAAACTTTAGAGAGTATGGTGTTTAAGAGTCTCATAAATCTAGGTGAAATAAAAGTGCTATCTTGAATTTGACCTTGTTTTATCTAATGTGGAATGAAAGGATAGGAAATCAAGAGGAATGACACATGGAATAATTTGAATTGATTCAAATTGAAAAAAAATGTGACAAAGGGAAAAAAAAAGATACAATGATAGTAAAGTGTGATTCTGTATCATTAGAATAAGGGAAATGGAGGAAAACATGCTAGCATAGATTGTTGTGCAAATTTCATCTATCAAAAGAAAAAAAAGCTAGAGTTGAGAACAAGGATCAAAAACACATTCTATAAAAGGAATGACAAGATGGTAATTTTATGAGGAAGTCTAGGTCCTATCCATGGGCTTACACTAGAACTCATAAAACAGAAACCCATGAGGGTGCAAAAAATCATATGAAAAATAAATGAGAACAAGATGGTATTTTGTGAGGAAGGTCAGGTCCTATCCATGGACTTATACTACAACTCACAAAAGAGAAATCCAAGGGATGACAAAAAGTGTGTAAAAAAGAGTATGAAAATAAAGAATACTATGGTACAACATGAGGAAGAATGGGTCATATCCATGGTTTTATAGTACAACTCATGAGAGAAAGGTGAAACCAAAAGACCAAAAAGGAAGGACTAAATGTTTAGTTTGTAATAAGAGGGAGCTACTGTAGAGGGAGAGATCTATGTGAGTGACCTCTAAAAAGTATTAGATAGATGTAGATAGAAAACATGAAAAGAATGAAATGTTTAGGTAAAGTAATTTTTAAGGAATTGTGCATTGGTGGGCTCTTTGAAAACATGGCCTTCATTGATTTGAAGGCGGTAAGTGTTTAGACCAAGAATATCTTTGACTAAATAGGGACCCCACCATTTTTGGGTGTATATACCTTTTTTTTATCATATGTGTAGTCTAATTTAAGGATAAGATCACTAAAATTAAATGTGAAAATTTTAACATGTTTATTATGTTGTTTGGTAATATGAGCCTTGTATTGGTGGTTATGTTGTAAAGCAAAAAGATGATGTTCATCAAGGAGATCAAGAACATAAAGGTGAGCATCACATAATTATTCATCAATAATGACACCATGAAGAGAGATACGAAGAGAAGGAATATCAACTTCCAATGGGAGAACTAGTTCAAAACCATAGACTAGAGAGAATGGTGTTGCCCTACTAAAAGTATGTATGCTAGTCCGATAGGCCCAAAGAGTAGGATAGAGGTGAATGGGCCAATCTATGCAGGTTTCATGAATTGTCTTTTGGAGTTTATTGAGAATTGTATTAGTAGACTCATCTTGGCCATTACATTACATATGATAGGGTGTAGAAAATTTGTGATTGATCTTGAATTTAGCACAAACTTATTTGATGTCTTTTTTTTAAAAGTTATAACCATTGTCAAAAATGATAGAATGGGGAACACCAAAGTGACAAATGGTTTTATTAAGAATAAAATTTTTAATGGTGTTACTAGTGACATTAACAAAGGGCATGGCTTCAACCCATTTGGTAAAATATTATGTAGCAGTGATGATAAAAACATGTTTGTCTTGGGAGTGAGGTAATTTGCCAATGACATCTAATCCCCACATGGAGAATGTCTAAGGAGATTTGACAATTTGAAGCTCAACTAGAGGTGAATGAATTAGATCATCATGAAACAAGCAAGGAGTACATTTTTTAGTGAATTCAATTTCATCCTTTTCAAGAGTAGGCCAAAAGTAACCCATACATAGGTACTTGCAAGCTATAGCATGTCTACTATTGTGGCCACCACAAATTCCCCCATGTGCTTGTTCAAGAATAGGAGGGACCTCATCTTACATAACACAATGGATCAAGGTAACTTTAACATTATGATAATAAAGTATGTTATGTTGAAATAAATACTTAAAAGCTTATTTACGAATGTGTGTCTTTTCATGACAGTCTAAGTTAGGAAGATAAGTTTGATGTTCCAAGAATTGAATAATATATTTATAACACAAGCTTTATCTAATGTTAACAACTTTGATGTGGTAGATAAGTGATTTTGGTCGTTGAATTAAGGATGGATATTTTCTTATTTGGATAAGAAAAGTAGGATCAAAAAGAACTTGGTGGGGATGAAAGAGAGATGTTGAGGAAGTGAGGGAATCAGTAATGGAATTCTGATCTCAAGGGATATGCTCAATAGTGAAAGATATGAAATCCTTAGGAAGAGTGGTTGAAATTTGATGATAGATAATGAGATTATTGATTTTACATTAGTAATCACCATTGAATTGGTGGTAATTAAGTTTAGAATCACCTAAAGCATGTAGGTATTGAATGTCTAAATTAAGAGAAACTCTCATGCCTAAGATTAGAGATTCATATTCAACCATATTGTTGGTGATATCAAAGATGAAGTAAAAAACTAAAGGAATGATTTTTCCAAGAGGACTTGTAATAATGAAACCTACACCAGATCCTTGAAGGCATTTAGCACCATCAAAGTGAAGAGTCCAAGTATCCTCATGTAAGTCTATATTAATTTTAGGAAGCTCTTTGATAACTACTTTAGTAGTATCAGAGGGAATAGATGATTCATCAAGATTATTTTCTTTAAGATCAATGATAAAGTTATGAAAATAATATTTGAGAGAAATAGTTTGATCAAGACCTTCAATATAGAGGATATTAAAATCTGGAAGACTATCTTGAAGGGGAAAAATAGATGGAATGGGAATTGTGGCAAGTTAATCAGCCATGAATTTCCCTTTGATAGTTTTTTGAGTGATAATACAAAGATCAAATTCCATTAGGAGGACCATCCATTTGCCAATTCTATCTTTGGGAAGAAAGGCTTTGGAAAAGAAGTGATGAAAGGGGTTGGAATGAATGATGACATAAGTAGTTTGGTAAATCATGTAGTGGTGAAGCTTTTCAACTATGAAATAGATGACAAGGCAATATCATTCAATTTTGGTATAACATGTTTCATAATCGATGAGGCCTCAACTAATATAGTAGATATAATACTCTCTTCCAGTATCATCTTACTAGATAAGAATTACCCCAAATGATATAGGTGTGGAAGAGTATATAGGATAAATGGTCGATCATTGGTAGGAGGATGAAGTATGGTTGGGTGAAGCAATGACTCTTTCATGTTATCAAAATGTTTTTGACAAGGGTTTATCCATTCTAAAGTAGTACCTTTATTGAGAAGAGAATTGATGGAGTGGATGTGATAAGCCATTTTAAGGATAAATCATCTAATTAGCCCAAGTTTTCCTAAGTATGTACGAGTGTCAGGAATGGAATGAGGAATGGGCATGTTGATGATAGCACTAATCTTAGTTGGGTCAACATCAATGCCACAGAGAGAGACTAAAAATCCTAATAATTTTCTAGATGTGACACCAAAGATAAATTTATAAGGATTGAATCTAACTCAATATTTAAGGTGGTAAAAAATGATAGCAAGATAAAAATATGGGTCTTATGACTTTAGGATTATCAATGAGATCATCCATATAGGTTTCAACAATTTTGTGGATAAGATCATGAAAGATGTGAGTCATTACTTTTTGGTAAGTGGCTCTTGCATTTTTGAGACTAAAAGGCATTTTGACATGGTAATAGGTGCCTCATTCCATGGTGAAAGTGGTCTTATTTTGGTCCTTAAGGGCAATGTGAATCTCATTGTAACCCAAAAATCCATCCATAAGAAATAAGATTTTGTAACCAGTTGTGGAATCAATGATGCCATCTATTGAAGGTAAAGGGAAGTTGTCATTGGGACAAGTGAGGTTAAGATTGCAAAAATCAATACAAATGTGAGTGACCATAGTGACCTTTTTTTGAATGGGCACAATTTTAGGAACCCATTCAGAATAGTCTACTGGTTTGATAAATTTAGCATTGAGTAATTTGATGATTTCTTTGTGACATAAGGTGGAAACTTCGGGTGGAAATTTCCTTTGATTTTAAAGTACAAGTTTGGCATCAGGATAAATAATGATGTTATGCACCACAATACTAGGGACAATACCAAGCATGTCCTCATACAACTAGGTGAAAACCTCATGATATTTATCAAAGAATAAGCTAAAATTATCATGTTCAGTAGGTGAGAATTTATGAGAAACTGTAATTGGTTGAGAACAAGATGGACTACCATATTTAATATGAGTGGTTTCTTCAATAAACATGGCATTTCTATCTTGAAAGTGGTATGGTGCATTAGGTAAGGCACAAATTAGTTTAGCTTTGGGATAAATGCTAGCAATGAAGTTGTTGAAAAAAGGGGTTTTGGTTTTAAAATTCCCAAGTTTATGATGTTATCAAGGAAGTTGAGGTTCTCAAGCATGAATTATTTTAAGAATAACTAGGTCACTAGGCAAGGTAAGAAGAGGACCATAATACTCAACATCTATTTCAAGATCTAGAATTTGATTACCATGGAGATCATACTCAGAATGTATCTAATGGACATCGATTACCTTGGCATCTAGTGTAATCTTGGGAGTAGGAGAAGTAGATGGATCAGAAGGGATTCGAGTGTTGTTGGTTTTGGTGATGGGAGAAGGATCAGATGCAATGATTGGATCAATAAGTGGTAAAGGAGATGTAAAAGCTTTTAGAGGTTTGGAAGATATAATTTGTTCTACCACCCAAGGAGTATCAATAAGAGGAGAATTGGTAGGAGGCACATAACCTTTGGGATCAAAATCATGATCCATAGAAATGGTATGAAAATATTGATTAAAATCATGAATTTGAGATAATGTTTTCTAATAATGATGGATATCCAAGTCTTGAGATTGAGCTTAGGCCATTATGTAATTATCATCATATGTTGGAGAAATTATACATGCTTGAGAGTCAGGGGGAGTTTCATAAGATGAAATCCCAATATTACTAAATGTATGAGGATACATGATGAGAGGATCTTGAAATAATTTGGCCACTCCAAAATCATTGCAAGTGAATGCATCTTTAGGTAAATAAGGCTCTTTAACATTACATGGAGGGGGAAAATCATTAATCTCATCAATAAGAGGAATAATATTGTCTCTAATTAATAAAGAAGGAGGAAGCCACTACAAAATATATGGAGTTACCTTGTTGGTATTACAAGTATGTTTTAATTCATTAGGTTCATCATCATCAGAATCCATAAGAGTAACTTGTAAATCAAGATTCATGTTGATAAATTTGGGTAAAGGAGCACTATTGATCTTAGGAATGGTAGGAATACGATATTGAAATTTGGGATTAGGAAGCTGAATACTCCATGGATTGGGGTTAACCTCATGCTTATATAATTTTCCATTATGTAATAATTTAATACATTGGCTATTGAAAGAAATAATGGCCCTCATTTGATGAGTCCAGGGGTGACCAACGAGTATATTTAAATATAGGGGTAAATCAAGGACCATAATCTTAGTTTGAATGGTCTTAGGTCCAATGGTTAATAGAATCCAAATACAACCAAGTGACTTTTGATTTGTTTTATCAAAACCATGACAAGTAAGCCAAGTTTGATTGAGATAATCCTTGTTATATCTAAGTTGTTAGATAAGCCACAAAGATGTTACATCAATAATAGATATTTAATCAACTATAAATTTATACATAAGGGTAGTATTAATGGATATTTTAATGAAAATTGGTAGATCATTATCATGAAAAATAATTTCATCATTAATCATGTCCTCTTCAAGAAATTCAATATAAAGCTTGGAAGGACACAGAGTTTCAATGGTTTCGGTGTTGGTAGGTTGAGATTCAATAGAAGGTGGTTCTTCATCTATAGAAGATACATATTTAATTTATTAGATTTTTTACGTAAGGAACTTAAGATTATAAGGTGAAGTAAGAACAAATTCCATAAGTGGAATCTTACAAGGCATAAAGTTAAGTCCTTCAAGAAAGTTCCAATGAGATTTAAAAGAAAAACCAACATGAGGTTTGATAGGTGAAATAATTTTTGAAGGAAGATATGTCATTAGAAGTTTGAAAGTGGTTCCCCATGTAATTTTAAAGCTATATTAGTAGTGTTATTATCTTAGAGAAGTTTTTTTTCTAAATATGGCTTCTTAGGTTTGGTAACAAGATCTTTGTGAGCCAACTTGCGATGATAATTAACCTTAGTAGTGTTAACATATTGAGAATTGTTATAATATTGGTCATAATCGACATTAATGGCATAAACATCCTTGGTATTTGGTTGATTATTTGAAAAATATTTTTGGATATTCAAGGTAAAAGCTTTAGAAACCTGTCATTTTTGAGAAGCAATGGTGTACTCTTGACGATGAAGGTTGATCATGGCTTCATGATTAAATGAGTCACCAAGAATATAAGAGACAAAAAAATTAGTTATCCCTCTACAAGATTCATGGGATTGACCAATGTTGGTATAGAACTCACAAAATTAATTAGGGCCATACCACTTAGAAGGATTGTTAGGATAGGTGAAAGGTTTAGAGGATTGTAAGAGTTGTTTCATTTCCTGCATAGAAAGTGGTGTGTGAGAAGATGAAGGGATGTTAGCTTTGGAAACTCTTGGTTTGGTTTTTAGAGTATTACTAGTGATATCATTGGTAGATGTTTGAAAATATCCTTTTAAAATTTTAGGACTAGGTTCAAATTGCTCCATGAGAAAATCTTGACATTTAGCTTGATCAAGAGCTTCATTAAGTATTTGGGGAGCAAAGGTTCGAACCTTATATTGAAAATAAGGAATCAAAGCAGTGATATAGAGTCTGAACAAGTTATCATAATTCATGTTATGGTTGGATTTGTGGGCCAATGATTTTCATCTTTTGATAAAGTCATGAGCTAATTCAGTGGGAGACTACTTAGCATTGATGAAGTGGCTTAGACAATTTTCATGAAGATCATTGTGTTGAAATTTTTTAACTAAGGAATTAACCAAATATTCATGTTGCCAAATAGAATGTTGGGGTATTTGGTTGTACCATTCTAATACATCACCATTAAAGGTTTTGACTAAGAGTTTAGTTATGGTAAAGATATTAGTTTGGATCCATTCTTTATAAAGGTTGCCAATGGCTTTAAGAAATGAGGTAGGGTCTTTAGTCCCATCATATATGATAGTTGAATATATGTTACCAATATCAATAGATAAAATTAAGGGAGCTAAAAACTCATTTTAAATATTTTAAAGCATCTTGTTATTCATTATGGGTTGGGGGATAACATTTCTCGAGGCATCTCTAAGATGTGGAGGAATGTAATTGGGATTAGCTTGAGGATGGATAGACAAAGGTTGATTATCCATATTAATCAAATATTTTTGAAGTTACATCATTTGATTGGTGTTATACTTTTCCATTATATTCATTTGTTGAATAACTTGGGCAAGAAGTTGAGTTGTATCAGGAGGTGGGCTTGTGTTGGTAGGAGCACTCCCTAAATTAGTATTAGGGGGAGGATTATTAGAATATGGATTATTAGTGGGATTATTGATTAAACTTGTGTCAATTATTCCCAAATTAGTTTTTGAAGTTTTGAAGATGAGAAGTATCTTGGTAGGTATATAAAGGATCAAACCCATCAAATTCATCTTGAGGTGTGATTTACACCATGTTGCAAGTCATGGATGAAGGAGGGGAAGAGGTACCCCAAGCGTGATGGTGATCTTGGGAGGAAAATAGAGTGAATATTCCATATAGTATATAAATGGTTCAAACTATCCAAGAAGATTATGATAGGAGACTTCATTATGACTTTAGAGAAATGAACAAAATGCTAATAAGGAAAAATAATGAACTAGATCAGCAAATAGGGAAGGCATAAAATAGTACAGAGTTCACAAGGTCAACCTAGTATAGAGAGAAGGGTCTAAAAATTGCACAAAGTCAATTGGGTTGATCTATCATAGTAGACAAGGGTTGAAAAAGTATGTAGGGTTTATTGGGTCAACCTAGCACAACATATAGAGAAATACCAACATCCTATAGGAGACTGTGTTGATAGAAATGACTGTGTACTGAAACAAGAATAATTTTGCAAGTACTTAGGAAAGTAATAAATGAAAGGAATCACATAATCATTGGATCAATGAGGTTGATCCAATTGAGGCACACAACACAAAACCTTGTACCAATGCTAGCTAATGCAATTTTTTTTAATATAACATAAAATTGAGCAAAGAGCAAGCAATCAATTTGGAAAGTAAAGGCTAACAAAGTGGTCAACCTGAATGTTGTTAGATTATTAAAATGTAATTTTATATATGATAGGAATTTGGTTATAAGCAAGGAACTAGAAAGTAATATAAGGATGGTTTTATAATGTTTAGGCTAAAAGAGATCTATATCGACAATGGTACAAGCTTAATATTGGGGCCTAGCCCCTCACTTCACGCATCGTTGTGGTAAAGGTATCGAGTGTTTAACCAAAATATACCATTAACCATGTGTTTATGCTTGGCCAAAAAACTAATTTGGCTTCCTCCTTAGTGATGAAATCCAAGTAGGTTGCCCTTGGGTAGATGATTCTTAAAATGCTTGTTAAGAGTTTTGATTTGGTCATGTGTGCATCAAAAAGAAAATAGTGAAACTAAATGGTATATTGAAAACCACCTAATTAGACTATGTGATCTATTCTAAGCATGCAAACATTAAGAAATAAAAGTGTGAGCTAATTACTAGCATATAAGGGTCAATTCTAACTTTGAAACATAGTATAGTGTTAATCTAGTCGATATTGTATACATAGAATATAGAATAGGGTCGACAGTGTTTCCCTTATACTATAGAAGCAAAGATATAAAAATGAACTAAGTTGACAAGGTAAAACTAGCTTTCCAAATAGAATATATAATATAGAACTACATGGATAGGGTCAACCTAGTTGACTGTATAAGGGTAGTTTTAAAGACTACAAACTATGAAAAACAAGACTGTAAGGAAAGAGAGAAAGGATAGAATGGAACCTTGGTGGGTTTTAATATGTAGAGAAGTGATAGTTCTATCAAATAACTTTGATAAATGATTGAAAATCCTATTAACTATGTTGACAGGGTCAACCAATCTTTGCATAAACCTGTTTCTGAGTGTCTAAATGTTATAGGGTCGACTGGGTTGACCTAGTAGTCTAAATCTAATGCTTAGAAGTGTATAGGGTCGACTGAGTCAACCTAGTAGTCTAGATTGGAAGTTTTAAAGTTTGAATACCTATAATATGTTTACTAAGTCAACCCAATACCTTAAACCTAGAAAAGAACTTGCACAGACAAAATAGATTCATATGGATGCAACTATGTGTTAAACCTATGCACAGAAGTTAGAATTGTGTCGATATAGTCAACCCAGTATTGTGAATATATGATAATAAAAATGATAAAATAATGAAATAAATATTGAAATGGTTAGATTCACATCAAGTTCACTAGAATATATGCAATCATAAATGCACCATTTCTATAAATTAATCCTGGCTCAGAGAAGATAGATCATATCATACACTTCTGATTGGGGACACATTTGTTAAGTGAGAGCATGACCAATATGGGGATTTTCTAGACCCAAGTAAGGGATATATTAATATAATACACCATGATAAGGAGGGTTATAAATCCTCTAGTCTAACACAATCATATAATAACCCTAAGGGGGTCCTGAGTTTTAATATTTCACCTATACTAATAAGAAGTAAAGTAAATCTAATCTAGTGCTCACCAAAGCTTGTGGCACAACATGAGGTGTTAGTAAACAATAAAAACATGTATAGGAGAATATAAATTAAGCTAAATATGAGTAAGAACCTAATACATGGAATATGAAGAGTAATATTATTCAAAACCAATACTTATACTACTTCTATCTACTAAAGAGAGGAATAAAGTTAGAGAATACTTACCTAAATGTGAACCCATCAAGACTCAATCTATCCCTTGGCCAATGTATATTTGTAAGAGGTTGTTGTGGTTAGTAAGGATCACTAAGAAATTACAAAGCATCCAAGACTTCTCCACAAGACTATATTCTCCAAGTAGAAACTCTAAGCTAAGACTCCTCAAGTAAAATGGTGAAAGAGCAGATTATAAAGAAGTATGAGTGAATACTAACTATTTGTTGCATATTGAAATAATGATGAAATGATATTGTATTTATAGGTAAATTTAACCCTAAAACCTTTCAAAAATATTAGCTGATAAGGTTGACCCAGTCAACCTAGCACAATTTCAGATAATTATTCACTAAGTCAGCAAAAGGCTAACCTAATTCCTAAGTGAAATATCATGAAAGTGTACAAGGTCAACCCAGTTGACCTAGGGTAGCTAACTAAAAAAAGGGACTTAAGGTGAGGAAAAGAGGGATGGAAATTGGGAAAAAATTGGAGTGTGCAAAGGAGGAGTAATAGCTTAGGAAATGGTTTTATGGGTTGGTTGGATTGGTAATGAGTGGCAATAAGGGACAATAATCCTGTGAAGCACCAATGGTCTACCCACCCCTTTCCCAGTGCACCCTTTAGGGTGTGCACTTAGAGATATTAAGTCTTGATGGGTTCCTACAAGATGTAAAGCATCGGTATTAGATAAAAGTTGAAAATATTATGTGTATATAGAGAACATTACAGGTACTTATCTAAGTCATATTGACTTTGATGAATTTTGAGAGAGAACATAAAACTCACTTTGATCAGGGCATATATGATAGTGGATTGGCACAAACTATAAATTTTTTGTTTTCCATGCAATCTCTTTAATTGGTCTTGGTAATGGCAGAGCACTATAATTCAAAGACGAGGGAAGTGAAAGATTCACAAGGTGAGTTGGTTATAATTTTTACTCCATAACACATAGATAATATGTTACATCTTCCAAATTGAGAATATTTTATGCATTTGACTCCTGATTCTTTTCAAAGTTTTTAGGATGATAGTAATGTCTCTTGTGATAAGAAAGTTAACAATATATGGTTGACCAAACCAAAACACTCTTATATATGACTCTTGAAGAATCTGGTAAGATCTAATTTCAAGAATGAGATAAATGACATTTTTACACTATTACAAAGAATAGTGGGAAACCCAATAAAAAAAAAATTAGACATGGATGTATAAATTCATTTGAAAATTCACAAGAATAACAAATGGAAGTGAAGGTCACATCAAATCTTTATATGACTTTCTATCTTATCTATATTATGGCTAGTTTAATATATTTTGATAGATTGCATATAGTGGATGACTTTAGGAAAATAAAAGTATATGAATTATATCCCCAAATTACATTGAAAGAAAGCACCTAACATTTCAAAAGGGTGAATGATTATATCATTCATTTTTTCATTTAGTTGTTTGGGAAAGGGCTTTTAAACATGAGGATATTAGTGGCAACTACCACATAAATATACAGATGGAGGAATTGGTTCATACAATTTCAAACTTTCATCTATTTGAGGATCAATGGATATGAAATTTCTCCTCATATGCTTCCACAATATGTCAGTGATAAGTGGGTGTTAAGAGAGCTAGCAAGACAACTTGTTGAAACACACATGTTTTTGATAAGTCAACATAGAACAGGGGTCAAATTTATAATTTCCACTAGCAGGTACACTTTTCCATCATTGATAAAATCCAAAATAGTGGAACAATATATGTCTCATTACAATCTCAAGACTTTTGAGAGCATATTTGCATTTGATATAAGGGGATTAATTGAACATAACCTTGGGATTTCATCTAACATTTCACACACTTTGAATATTACTGGATGGATTGTGATGATGATAAAATGGTCATAATCATGGAATATTCATGATTTACTATGAAATAAATAGTCAAATAAGACATAATAAAAGTACCAAAGTAGTTGGTGGTTAATGAGGTCACATTGGATCCCATCTTTGAAAAATAAAGCATAACAATGAAACCACTACCCGTAGTCCATTAGGATAAGAAAGCTTATACTTTTCTTAGAATTAGAATGAGAGAACTAATCGAAAGGAATCTCAAGTGGTTGAGGAGTAAATGAGTAGATGTTAGAAACATTGATTTCCATACACCTCTTAGGGAGGATGAATTTGGTATTTTATAGAAATAACATGATGAAGCAGAGAAAGAGGATGAAGTAGGTCCAAGTAGATAACCCTTGGTGATAGATCAATCACAATAACTATAAGTTATTCAATAGGATATTCCAATGCAAAGGGTTCTCAAGCTCGAAATAAAGATGTTAGCTAAAAATATCTCCTCTTATCTTAATCCTTCAATTCCTCAAGAAATTCTTGTTGATAGTTTCTCGCATTCTCAAGAGCTTGTATAAAATACAACCCAATAATTCCTTGCTTTAAATGACACACGTTACTTCCTATCTTATTTGATTTCCCACTACAATAAATCACTCCTATTTCTTTTTATTCTCCCTCAAATATTGAATTGCCTGTTGCCTCCTCTCCAATAACTCCAATTGACATAGTTGGCAAATAAGAACAAGGAAAAGCATCTTTTCAAGGTACCAAAATTGAAAATTCACCTTATTTTTCCCTAGTAATGTTGACCCCACAAGTCTCAGCTTTTGTCCCACCTCCTTATTTGAGTACAACAACATCAGATTGGTTGTCCACAATAGTGAGGAAAATTAAAAAAAGTTGTTAAACCTAATGAGATTGACCTTGGGACTTTAACAATCCCAATTTTTTTTTCTAAAATATCAAAGAAAGTAAAAATCATCTCATGAATGGTAAAAAATGAAAAAGGAGAGAAATATACAAAAGTGGCAATTCTTGTAGTTGAAAAAGACAAATTAGAAATCAAAGTTGAAGATTATAATGTATCTAGAGTTAATTTTGGAAAGTCTACTAGAGAAGGGATGAAGGGAGATGTACAATTTGAAATTGGCACCATTTTTGAGAAAATGGATAAGGATAAGGCAATGAAGGATGAGTTAAAATAAAAAGTTGAATAGTTAAATTCAATGATACAGAGGTTGATTAGACCAATTCAACCAACAATTGCTTCATCAAGTCTTCATGTTAAAACATTGGAGAAAATAAAAAAGATAATCCAAATAAGCAATGCAATGAAAGATTGGAATGAGAAGATCATTGATTAGGGAACCTCAATAATTCTCACTACAGCAATAATGGTCTCTAAAGTTTAGTCAAAGTGTAAACATGTAATTGAAAAGTAAAGTGGGTATGTAGAGGAAATACATAACTGGGAGGAGTTCATCCGTAAGTTGATTAAATTCTCAAAATTTCCCTCTCTTGACCTTATTGAGAAAGGAGTCATCAAAAAAGAAGTTATTTATCAGATTGAATTCCTCTATACCATAAAATTTAGAATTCAATCATTTCAAGAATGTCTCAATAAATTCAATAGTGCAAAGTCATTGGGGAGTGACATAATGATGGAGATTGATATAGAGATCAAAAGTTTGAAATGTCCTTTTGTCAATGACAAGCATCAAGGTGGAAATCTTGTTTCAGTTGAAACTATGATTGAAAAATAAAAAAATCACATTCAAGGAGTTATCAATCCATATCTATATTTGATCATGAGAAACTTTATCAACTAGACAAATATAAAGTTGATGCTAATAATCTTGACTTGAAGGTGAACAGACTCTAAAATAAGCCTCATCAATTAAATTGCTCAATGGATATTTCATGCATATATACAGATGGTCTAGATGAATATTTGACAAGGGTGTTTCTTTTGAGATTTGACAACTTTTTGAAAGAAAAAGAGTTATTAATGAATCAACAAAAAGATTGAAGTTGTTCTCAATATTCCAATGTTTTTTTCTCGTATTTATTTCAGTACCTAACTTGTATTGTTACATTATATTTCCCCTTGCAAATGCATGTTGTCACTTTTACAAATTTTGTCTTTTGTAAATTTTCCAACCTACTTTTTCAATTTGTGCAAATTGATAGTGTAGTTTTGCAAGCAGTGTAAAATCACCAAATGCATTTTCAAGTGGTGTCAAGTGCTCAAAACACTTTTTCACCCTTTCAAGTTGTAATTTTTCATTAATGTTTTTAAAACTCTGTAAAATGGTAAAAAAGATGGTTTTGCACCATAACCACCTATTTTGGCCTATAAATACAAGTTAAGCATTCATAGTATAGGTTCTGATCAAATAGATTTTGTGCAAAGCTTTGTAAAGGGAGATTTTATATTCTACTCTATGAAGATCAATATAAAGAGGTGTTTCTAAACTTTATGTTAGAGATTCCTTTTGGATTAGGTCTTTTTACTTAATTCAATGTATTTGATCCTTATTGCTATTGCTATCATCTCTAAACTATTAAGATCAAGAAAGTAGGTTATAAATTTCCATATGGAATTGTGATTTATATTTTGAATATATAAGTGAAATCTTGATAGGAGTAGAAGAAATATTTTTATTATTTCTATTAGGAAATACAGATGGTTACTCATCTCTATTTTAGGGCTAGGTAATTTTCTGGTGTATGTTTCATATTCTTAATAATATGAATGTCTTTTCAACCCATTGAATGAGAAATATTTATCATTTAATGTTAATTTTATCTCTTATACTTTCATCAAGTCTCAGTGTATAACTTGATGAATTTATCATCTAAAAATAGTTTGTTCATTTATTTCTCCCTCTACACATTCCTTTCTAAAAATACCTTTTCATACTTTTAGGTTAAAAGTACTGCCCCATGATTTACATATTTCTCTTGTAAATATTTCCTTTTTTAGTTATTTTTTGGATTTCAATAAAGGTATCTCCACTTTCTAATAGGAGATGGACTTTGTTCCCCATGTTGTTGATGTGAATATAACAATTTGTCCTTGATAAATTTTCATGCCAACAGTTTTTAGCACCCACTATAGGGCATGAATTTTCAACTTTCATGCTTCCCAAATTGTTATTTTGGTATATATGACTCTACCATCATCTCAAGGACCATTCCCCAACCTGACCTAGATTGGGAACAATCAACTCAGAGTGATATTGTGTCAAATATTAGATAATTTTTTTGTGGTTTGGATGAAGTTTTGGTACCTCAGTTTCAAATTGTCCTAACTATTTTAAATTAAGAAATTGAATGCACATAAAGAATTAAAAGGATTAAAGAATGTAAAATAGCCCATAAAACCCATAAAATTGCCCAGAACAAGTAAAAGTGTCACATGACCATTTTAGGTCTTCAAATTCATGAACTTCAACCTCATTTAAATTAAGGTGAAGCTTTGGAAAAAATATAGCTTCTAGCCATTAATTGTTTACTTTTGACAATAGAACAAGAAAATATCAATTTAATACTATTAGAGAAGAATTGAATATAGAATAAACACATTCTACCATTGCCTAGAGGAAATTTCAAACTACTTCAAAAATACAAGTAATAAGATAGACATGAAGAGCAATTTGTATAGCTACCGTTGAGCAAATTTTGACCTCAAGTCAAAATTGGTCAACCCCTATAGGTTGAAAATTTTCATGGGATTATCAAAACTTGAATGTGATATTGTCATGGTCTTAAATGGTCATAAATAGTTTTCATATGGTCACATTAGTCATTTCTTATCTTGGTCCAAGGTTTGGTCTCATGTGTACTTATTTGGTCCTAGGGATCATTTATGAGGACTTGATGTTTTCAAACATGTTAAATAGTTTTATATAGTTTATATTCATTATAAAAAGTTTTTAATGAGTCATTTATTAGGATTATATGCTTTTGGTCATTTATTAGGATTATATGCTTTTGGTGGGATGGGGGATGGATTAATTTAGAGATAACCTTCTTCACACCATATTTCAAAATTAGGATTTATCTTTCAAGGATCATTTTTATGCCAATGGGTAGACTGATCAATATAGGAAGCCTATAATTACAAAGTTGATCGATATAGGAAACTTTCTTGGGATATTACTTTAGATAATTTATTTTATTTTTTTGTTACTTTTTAAGGCTTTTAAGCAACATAATTTGAAAACTGATCAATGCAGGAAGTTTTTTGCTTGGGAGCCATCCTTCAAGGGAGTGGTCTACATTAGATGTTTTTGCATAGTTGTCCTTCAAGGGATCAGTCTGTTATTTGCCTTTATATTTGATTAGAGTTGTCCTTCGAGGGATCATTATACTTATTTATCCCATTTTGATACTTTTTATTTTCACTGCTTACTTGAGTTTTGGATCCCAAAGATACTAATGCAAGTTGGCATAAAAAGATACCTTAGGATAGTTTCCATGAGTTCATTACATGAGGTGATTGTATTATCTTGTAAAATTGATAACCTTTAATAAATAAGGTAAATAATGATCTAGGGTTTGTCCCATTATAGGTGAAATGTATCCATGAGAGAATGCTATGAATAGAGCTAGGGTATTCATATTCAAGGTTGAAGTTATAGTGATTACCGGATAACCACATAACTCTCATATCATTATTTGCTTTTTTGGGATAAGGGGATATGATATTATTTTAAGATAAGCTAACCAAGATGAGCCAAGATATATTAACTACAAAAAGGATGCAAATGCAATGCATTAAGAGGCTCTCATTCTGGTTTACCATTAAGAGAAGCCAAACAATATGCCCCAAATCTATATTGATGGGTTATGATGTATGGTCCAAGCCAATTGGGAGAAAATTTTCCCCTTTTACTTCATTCCATATTAGTGACATGTTGATTTTATTTAAGTACAAGGTCTCCAATGTTAAATTCTCATCCTCTTACATGTTGATTATATGCTTGTTTTAGCCATTCTTGATATATACAAAGGTGATTGAGGGATGTCATATGATGCTCATCTAAGAATTCAAGCTAGGATAAATGCTCTTAATGAAAATCCTCATAAAAAATGATGTCTTTAAGGGAGACATAAAGAGAGGGAATTTGGACTTCCAAAGGAAGTACAAATTTCATACCATATACTAGGGGAAAAGGAGTAGCATGTGTAGGGGTTCAAATACTAGTTTGATATGCCCATAAGGTGAAAGGGATATGAAGATGCCAATCCTTCCCAATTTTATTGACAACTTTGGTTAGGTTTTTGACTAGGTTTTTATTAGATGCTTATACTTTACCATTGGCCTGAGGATAGTAAGGCAAGTAAAAACTTAATTTGTTTTTAAATGAGTCACATAGTGCCTAAACTTTCTTATTCTTAAAAGATTTTCCATTCTCTGTTATTATTTTATATGGAATTCCAAAATAATAAATAATGTGATGGTGGATAAACTCTACAATATTTTTTTCCTTGGTTGAGATAAGCAGTACATCTTCCACCCACTTGGTGAAGTATTTTGTAGTGATAATGATAAAGCCATGATGCTAATAGGACTTAGGTTTGATTTGCCCTATAAGATCAAGCCCCCAATGGGAGAATGGCTAGAAGTCTCTTACTGCCTGCAAGGATTTATTAGGGACATGGGATAAGTTTGTATGCTACTAAGATTTTACACACCTCTTAATGTATGCAAAATAATCTTAATTCAGAGTGGGCCAATAATATCCTAGACGTAATATTTTTTTAGTGATTGCACGACCACTAAAGTAAGATTTTTTTAGTGATTACACGACCACTAAGGTGTCCACTGCATGATCCATTATGTACTTCCTAGATAGATAATTTAGCTTCATGATTTTGGAGACAATGAATAAGAATGCCATCAAAATTGTGCTTATAGATAACACTCCCCAGTATAGTATAGCGGGCAACTTTCTATTGAAAGACACGCCTGGCATCTTTGGATAGATGGGGAGAAGATAGTCCTATAGACAAATAAATAAATATTTGTGCATACCATGGCTCCTCTTTATTTTCTTTGATATTATTGATAGACAAAAGATCAGTTCTTATGTAGGAAGGCTAGTTAACTCAATGGATAAGGACAAATAGCTTAGACTCCTGAGATGAGGATGGGATAAAAGAGGCAAGAGATGCCATAATATCAACAAACTTACTAGTTGATCTAGGAGTAGTTTGGATGACATAAAATTTGAAAGTAGACAAGAGCTAATCAGCTAAGGTATTATATCTTTGGAGGATATCATTCTTGCATTAATATATACCATTAATTTGATTGACCACTAGCTGAGAATCACCATAGATATTAAGGGATCTGACTCTTTGTGCAAGGGTAGTTTGGAGGCCTATAATTAATGCTTCATATTCAACCATGTTATTGCTGAAATTTAAGTCTAATTTAAAAGATAAAGGCATGGGAATACCTTGAGGAGGGATTAATATAATTCCTACACTACCTCCATGCTCACATTCAGACCCATCAAAGAATATAGTCATTTGATATTCTGGGACTAATTGAGAAGTGGATGTGATAGATTCTTCAATAAATTAACAATTGATTGGTTAGTTGTCACTAAGAGGTGCTTCAACCAATTGATTAGCAATAATCTATCCTTTAACAGACTTGTGATGGAGAAATTCTAGATCAAACTTAGCTAGAAGCATGAACCATTTGGCCATTCATTTATTTTGATAAGGCTTTGAATGCATGAATTTAAGGGGTGTTGGTAGTCATAATTACATACATCTTGTGGTTAAGTAGGTAATGACAAAGATTAGAGGATGCAAGGACCAATGCTAGGCATAGTTTTTTGATATGCAGATAATGTGTTTCGTATTCTATGAGGGTATGACTTATTTAATAAACAACATATTCCTTATGATGTTCATCTTGATGGGCAAGCATAGCACATAGATCATGGTTAGTAGTTAAGATATCAAGGAAGAAAGGTTATCCCTCCTTATGTGGAGTGAGGACCGAAGGCGATAGAAGATGGTCTTTGAGTTCATTAAAGGCTTCTTGACAATTATAATCCCATATAAAGCAACTATCCTTCTTTAATAAATGGTGGAAAGGTTGACACTGATTGAAGAACTGGGATATAAAATTAGGGATAAAATAGAGCTTGATTTGTAAACTATGAAGTTGCTTAAGGTTGGATGGAGGAGGCATTTCTATAATGACCTTGATTTTAGTAGGATCCACTTCTATTCCTCGAATAGAAATAATGAAGCCTAGAAGTTTACCCATCAAGACACCAAAAATACACTTTTTTTGGATTTAGATGCACATGATACTGGAACAAATGATTGAAGATAAACTTAAGTATGGATAAGTGATCCTTGTAGAATTTTGACTTCCCAAGGAGATCATTTACATAGTCTTCAATAATTTTATGGATTATGTCATGAAATATATAAGTCATGGCCCGTTGATAGGTGGATATTGAATTTTTTAGGCCAAAGGGCATAATAAGGTCCCACAAGGAGTGATAAGGTGCAATAATTATTTGATTATAACCAAAAAAACCATCCATAAGGGATAACATTTCATGTCCAACTGTTAGGTCCACTAATTGGTTGATGTTAGGGAGAGGGAAATCATCTTTTGGAAAATAAAGATTTAAATCACGAAAGTTAGTATAAATGTGAAGTCCCCCTATAGGCTTAGTGACTGAAATGATGTTGGACATCCATAAAGGATAATCAATGGGTTGAATAAAGTTAACATATAAGAGGCACTGCAGTTCCTCTTTTACCAAGAGTGTGACATGGGGATGCATTTTATGGAGCTTTTGTTTTATCAACTTAACATCAATAAAGGTGATGATATTATGGATAACTATTGTAGGTTAAATACTAGGCATATCATTATAAGACCAGGAAAATTCCTCACTATGGTCTAATAAAAAAGTGGTAAAATCTTGGTTTTCTTGAGAATCTAAGGCTTTGATAACTTTAACAATCCTTAGGGTTTCTTGAGTCTCAATATTAATATCAGAAGTAGATTCATTTAATAAGCTAAATGTTTTAGATGGAAGAGAATTGCATAGATAATAGTTCTTAGTGCCATATGAGTTAAGATTGACTCATCATTCTGACACTAAAGAATAGGTATGGTTAGCGCATCATGTCCTATTAACTTAGGATATACTAAAGGGATAATTTGGGTCTCACCACCATGGTGGAAAATGAGGAGTTCTATGGAGATTGAATTGACTAAAAAAAAGTCAGAAGGGATGGATACAGTGTCACCAGTTAAGGAAGAGGTATCATATGATGAAGATTGATCTTCTTCTTCCTAAAATGGTAGAATAATGGGTTTGAGAGAGGATTTAGAATCTTTCTCAAATCCTAAACCATGCTTTTCATGTGGTTTTCTAAAATCTCCTAATGCAATGTCATGAGGACCCTGCTCATATCTACCCACACCGAAGCCCTTTCAGGGACAACGATAAAGGTAGGTTTGTGCAAAATGGGGTTTATTGAGAAATGAGAAATTAGATGTAAATGGGTTAGCATGAGTGCCATTTTTAGGCCTTAGGGTGGTTTGATTGATTACACCATATATCAAGTGGGTGCATAAGAATGGTGACCCAAATGGGATGAGCTCACCTAGGTTGGGTAGATACATGGGTTATTTATCTAGACGACCGTAGCCCTTAGGAGTGGATAATGTGTTAAGGGTAAATAGCTAGTATTCCCCCATTGAAAGATGTTGTATCATGGAATCAATGGACTCATGAATTGGTAATTTCAAAGCGAGAAAAGTTGTGATAGTTGAGGCTTGATTAGAGGATGAAGATGGGATTATGTTAGGTGAGGGTATTATGACATCACTTGGTCAAAAAGTATAGTTGCATGATTTGAAGGGATGAGGATCAATGGGAATGATGTGGACCTAGCCTTCATGTTCAAACTTAATGTACTAATGGATGGTAGGTGGGATACATCACATCATAGGAATCCATGGACGTCCTAATAAAGTGTTATATTGGAATGTCCCTTCTATGACATAAAAGAGTTCATGGAGGGTGTGAAGACCTATGCAAATAAGAAGGACAACCATTCCTACTATTGGTGATACCATGTCATTGAATTCATAGAGAATTGTTGGGGATTGGGAAATAATGGTTTCTAGTAGTTGTAACTATCAGAAAGCATGTGAAGAAATAATATTGATTTTGGCCCCATTATCAACCATAACTCTTTTAATCTAAATTTGATTTATTTGAGCTATGATGAAAAGTGTGGGATCTTGGTCTTTAGGTGATAAAAGAGTGACCTTAGAATTAGTGAAACTAACAACCAACACCATTTGGAGGGCCCCTATAAATGCTGATAATGGTTGAGGCTTATTTCGCTGAACCTTAATAGCCTAAATCACTTTTATCATTGCTTGTCAATGGTGTGGAGAGTTTTTAATAAGTTTATACAATGACATTTTTACAGGCCTTTGGTGGAGTTGTTTTAATATGGAGATTTGTACCAACTCCTTGGCTTCAACTGAGGTAGTTCCTATAATAGAGACTTTAGGATTTTATATAGATGGTTTAGGCATATTATGAGTAGAGGCACCCATAATTGAAACTTTGGCTTTATTAAGATTCTAATTTTGAGAGTGGGTGGCTACATGGACAACATCAATGTGTAATAATGGAGGGTTTGAAGAAGCCACTGAATCTTTATCACTTATAGGACTAGAAAGATTATGGGCAGGTAGAATATTTGGGATGGTGACTTTTTGCTTAGGAGTTTTATCATTTAGATTGTTAATTAATAGATCATCATCCTAGACTAGCTATTAGATTACAGCCTTAAGGGCATTACAATTTTCTATATCATGTCCAAGTACTCTATGATATTCACATATCTCTTGATTCCTATACCAAGCAAGTTTTTGGGGGTGAAGGTTGATGGGTTGTATAGGTTGTATCATTATGAGGGATGTATCTAACAATTATTTTAAGATTATAGTGTAAGATCCTTTCAAAGGATCATTTTGTGGTCTTATAATAAGTTGGGAAATCTCTCTTGACAAAGTATTGATGATTTGGTTTTGACCTTTAGCTTTTATAGTAGGGATGATCTTAGGCACTTTTTCTTTAAATTTCTCTAATGGTCCTTTAGCAAAAGATGGTGGATATTAGGATGGAGGTATGTTTAATAATGGAGAGAGACTTTGTATTTTCCCATGCATTTGAATGGAAGAACCTATGATAGGGATAATCACTTTGGGAGATGGATGAAGATGATGGAGATGATATAAAAGGGGTTGACCCTTTACTATTTCATGTGTTGAGAACATAAGGGGTATTCAGACTAAGGTTTTTATATTTTTACATCTAAAAAAGATCGACCTTGACTTGAGGATGGGCTAAGGCTTTTTTGATGGAATACCAAGATAATTATCCCAGCTATCAATGATAGGAGCTTTACCCTTTCCTTTAGTAGTTTTAGGGTAAAGAGGTGTTGTGATAGAGGATGATTTTAAAGGATCTTGGTATCGAGTGAATTGATAGGATATTTTTATAATAAAATCTTAATACATATTATGAATAGGTTTGCCAGGGACCAAAGGGGTGGAATGTTTGACTCTAAAAGTATCAGGATGTTTATCTATGACATCCTGAGGAGGGGTTTCATTTTCATTTTTAGGAGATTCAGATCAGGAAGATGAAGGGGATGGCTCACATGAATGATCCCATGTAATGAGATTTGGGAGCTCTATAGAGGTTTTTGGATTTGTCTCAATAATTTTAGGTTGACTTACATTGAAATCATCTCCTGTGAGGAGATCCAAGACTGGAAATTACTCTGAAGTTTCTTTAGAAAATAATTGGTCATAGATTGATCCATAAATTGGCACTAATTTCTGTGTCAAAGAGTTTACCTTGGATCTTAATTTATTGTTAAATTTAAATATGCATTCAATAAGAATTAATCAACAAAATTAATCAAAATACAAAAAATAATGCATAAACAAAATCAACTCACAACAAGCACATCTCCACACTGCACCATAGTTGATTATGGAGTTCAACAAATGCCTACATCTCTAGGTTCGCTTATAGTATGAACCGATCCATTTATATGAAAAGTGAGTACATGGACTTACCTCACAATTATCAAATGGATACTATGATACTGC
Source organism: Torreya grandis (assembly GCA_037957365.1). Classification (NCBI taxonomy): domain Eukaryota; kingdom Viridiplantae; phylum Streptophyta; class Pinopsida; order Cupressales; family Taxaceae; genus Torreya; species Torreya grandis. The sequence continues at coordinate 892,796 of JARHVA010000795.1, forward strand.
TTAGAATTTTGGAAATAGATCTAAAATCTTGAAAGCTCTGGATCACAAATAGATCTTCCAATCCTCTGATGATAATACAATCTCATAATCTTGTGGATTTATGCTAAATAGTGTCAAATATGGAATTATAATATGGCCTTAAAAAATCATCAAAAATATTTAAACACACCATTGAAATCATCTCAGAGTCTAGAAAAACTCCTTAGTTTACACTGAGAAGTGAAAATCTTTACAAGTGCTTCAAAACTTGGAATATATACAGATTGGTCTTTATAATGGAATTTACACAATCTACAATGCTTCACTTTGAGGCATTAAAAAGTGCACCACACAGCCTCAAATATTAACACTCCACATATATTTGGAACTGGCTTGGAGTCTAGAACAAATCTCTAGTTTATTCTAAAGTCTAAAAATGCCTCTCGATACCTCAAAACTGAGGAAGAGTGAAGACTAGTCCTTAAGCCTGCAATGCCTTCATGGAAAATACCTTGCTTCAAATACAATTTTGTACACTTTATATAGTGTTCACATGCTTGGGTGCAATGGCCAAAGCATCATTTTTTTACTGGATAGGTCTTGGGTTCGAAACCCACTCCAACGCTTTTGGTGGTCTGTGATAATATTAATCCCACATTGGGATGGTCGAAGGTTCTTTGGTTATTAAAATACCATGGATCTTTTGTTTTATAATGCCAAGTGGTTGGCATAAACATATATTTAGGTGGGCATTTCGTGGTATGTGGTTAAAATGTGGTGGTGTTTGGGTTTAACATGGATATTGATCATGGCTACGTGGATAATTAAATATAGTTTGTTTGGAACATTCAAAAAATGAAATTGGATATGGTAGGTAATTGGTGGCAAGCCACATGGTGGCTTGAGGACCCACCATGTGGTCTAATGTCCTCTTGCCACTTGTTGACCACTCGCCACACCACTTGTCAACTACTCATCACGTCACTTGTTGACATTTAATTAGATGTTCCATCCAAACCCCAAATTTTTATGTCGGTTGCATTTTTGGCCAAAGACAACTATACTCACCTATCAAAGACATGATAAAAAACACACATTTTTCTCGTACCTCATGCTACATGTCACATTCTTACTAGTCCAGATTTGCCATAATTTTTACATACAGACTCCATTTCATGAACTATAAATTATGCCAAAAATCTCTCGATGAGCTCTTTGCATTGGAACTATTCTTGAATCATTCCATGCTGGATATTTTTTGTAGTTTGACCAAATTTGACCAATATTGACCAGCTTGACTAAAACTTTGACGAATTGCACAAGGAGCATATGAGCTCCATTTTATGCATTCTATATACCATTGGATAGGTATCAATGGGCTCTACACGATGGTGCATTTTTCATTCTGATCTAGGACATTTTTTGAATTGAGCTCTAGATCAATCCTCTCCACTAAGAAGGCTTTTGGTCCACTAAAAGTTGGTACTAGATATATACTTCATATTGTCCTATGAAGATCTCTATAGTGGACTCTATGGTCTCCAAAATTGCTACTTCACAATTGGAAGCTATACTGATCCTCTAAAATACTAGTTGGTTCTAAAGAATTTTGATGGGTCTTTATTAGTCTACTTAGGTTCTACAATTGCATCTACTTGGAACAACTGATTGATCACATCTTTCACAATTTTGCTACTACTGCATGGCCATCAATAGCCTCTACACAGAACTAAGATGTGATGGCTTCCTCTGCTATATGACTTCACAAAAGCCTATACTCAGATAATCCTAGTGATCTCTTTTTCTACTGCTAAATGGTCCTCTACAACATATCAAGTACATAACCCAAATTATAACATAGAGATAATAGTGGAAAAATATGATTCATAACTCAAAAATGTAATAAGCCTAAACACAAGGCATGAGTTATACTAAATCTTGCAACTACCAATAAGGTCACAATTTGTCTTCTCATTGTCACATCCTATAAGCGGTGAACTACCAAACATTGCAAAAATCACCAATGTAACTACAAGATAAGTTTGTTAATGTAAACAAAATACAATATTGGTTGTGATTGTGTTGCAATATACTACCCAAACATGGGTCTTAATATGTTAAACCACTATGGAAACAACAAATAGTGTATAGTGTCTAACATTTCAAACATGCCCACTAGGGTCTTACAAATGCATCTAATTATACACATGCCACAAATAGATGCATCCCAAAATAGTAGTTATTCTGAAATAAACACTATAGGAAAATTGAATCATTTCCAACAACTTGTATACTGTTATCAATCCCTCAAGCTGATTAATGAGTTAGATAATTCAATAATAAACTCATAAGGCTAATACTAGAGATTCCAAAAAAATAAAGCTTTTCAAATACAAGTGTGAGAATTAAAAACTTTGCATGATAAACCTATCTTGAAGTGTTCCTACCATAGTAGCTCTAAAAATGCATATATCAATCCACTAATCATGACATCATGAATTTAGAAATTGTTTACTAACCCTGTTAATCCAAATCTCCTGTTTAGGGTGTTTAATTTCCTTAGTGGATTTACTAACATTTGCATGGGTTATTTGAATAAAAAATGTATTAATTACCTTATCAATAGGTTTATATGCTATCTTTTTCTTACCATTACCAACATGGTGGGATGGTCAAAGTTTACAACACTATTCAACCTGATGTCCACTTACGTGACAATGCGTGTAGACATTCCTCTTCTGAGGTGAGGTCACCTGTTTACCATTTCTTGCTTTTCTAGTATGAGGATGGTCTTTAGCACCTGCAAGCTACTTTAGCAAAGCTTCTCTTTTCTAACAATGTGCAGCATAATGGTTATTCAATCCACAAAACATACAAGGAAAATCATATAACAACTTCTGAATATTAAAACCAAATTTATTAAATGGAAAAATTGAATCAAAATCCTTGGAATTCACATTCCTATTGGTGTTTTTTCTAGTGTAAGAATGAGGAGGTGGAATTTTAATACCTCTTTTACATGATTTATTACATCTCTCATTATTCCTTCACAAGGAGGAATTCTTCTCTGCTAATGGCCTCAAATCTTGGCTATCAAAGGCTTGTCCTCTTCCAGCAATGGAGGAACTCTCTCTAACATCCATTTTCTCACTAGCATAACCCAATCCTGTATAGAGAGGTCTATACTCTACCCATATTGGGTTAGCAATACCTTGGCCATTCTTACCAAGGCCCCTTCCATCAAATCCCATTTTCAATAACAATTTAGATCCAATGCCCTTAGTGTGTTTCTCAAAACTACAAAATCAATATCTAAAATATCCAAAATCTAATGAAAGGAATTACCAGATGAACAACTTACTATGCAATCATCTATCATAGTGCCTACATCTGTAGTGGAAGGTAATTGATGAAGACAATGTCTTTCTTCATCATGCATTTGTGCCAAGAGCTCATCCTTGGCTTGTAGCTCTAATTTTAAGTGGGCAATATCCTCTTCCAAGGAGCAAAAATGAGATATTAGAAAATCATTCTCTCCCTGGATCTGTTGATTGATTACTTCAAGCTCATTAATCCTCTCTCTTTTAAGGCTTTGCCCATGGATTCTTATTTCTTGCAAACAACCTAATTCCACAAAATGCACACTACAAATAGAATATTAATATGCCCAAATAGTCTACAATAATATTGGAAACCAAACTTAACTCAACTAATATCAAATCCACATAATCAAAAGCTAACCCAACATACTAACTGCTCTGATACCAAAATTTGAGGCATAAACTAGCACTAATTTTTATGTCAAAAAGTTTAACTTGGATCTTAATTTATTTTTAAATTTAATTATGCATTCAATAAGGATTAATCAACAAAATTAATCAAAATGTGGAAAATAATGCACAAACAAAATCAACTCACAACAAACACATCTCCACACTGCACTGGAGTTGATTATAGAGTTCAACAAATGCCTACATCTCTAGGTTCACTTATAGTACAAACCGATCCATTTTTGTGAAAAGTGAGTACATGTCCTTCCCTCACGATTTTCAAATGGATACTCTAATACTACTTATAATTTTGGCAATAGATCTAAAATCTTGAAAGCTCTACACCACAAACAAATCTTCCAATCCTCCACTGCCAATACAATCTCGCAATCCTATAGATTTCTTCCAAAAAGTCTCAAATATGGACTTATATTATGGTCATCATAGGGATTTCAACACACTATTGAAATCATCTTGGAGTTTAGGACAAATCCCTAGTTTACACCGAGAAGTGAAAATCTCTCCAAGTGCTTCAAAACTTGGAATATATACAGACTAGTCTTTATAATAAACTTTACACAATCTATAATGCTTCACTTTGAGGCATTAAAAATTTCATCACACAGCCACAAATATTGACAATTGACATATGGTTGAAACTGGCTCGAAGTCTAGAACAAATATCTACTTTACTCCAAAGTCTAAAAATGCCTTTTGATACCTCAAAACTAAGGAAAAGTGAAGACTAGTCCTTAATCTGACAATGTCTTCATGGAAAATACCCTACTTCAAATACAATTTTGTGCACTTTATAGAGTGCTCACATGCTTGGGTAACCAAAGCATCATCCTTTTACTGGATAGGTCTTGGGTTTGAAACCCACTCCAACTCTTTTGGTGGTCTATGATAATATTAATCCCACATTAGGATAGTGGAAGGTTATTTGGTTATTAAAATACCATGGATCTTTTGTTTTATAATTCCAAGTGGTTGGCATAAACATATATTTAGGTGGGTATTTCATGGTATGTGGTTAAAATGTGGTGGTGTTTGGGTTTCACATGGATATTGATTGTGGCTACATGGATAATTAAATATGGTTTGTTTGGAACATTCAAAAAATGAAATTTGACATGGTAGTTAATTGGTGGAAAGCCATGTGGTGGTTTAAGGACCCACCATGTGGTCGTTTGAGGACCCACCATGTGGTCCAATCTCCTCTCACCACTTGTCAACCACTCACCACACCACTTGTCGACCACTCATCATGCCACTTATTGACGTCCAACTGGATGTTCTGTCCAAACCCTATATTTTTTATGCCAGTTGCATTTTTGGTCAAAGATAACTATATTCACCTATCAAAGACAAATGATAAAAACCATAAATTTTTCTCTCACCTCGTGCCATGTGTCATGTTCTTACTAGTCTATATTTTCCACATCATTTTGTTGACCTAGTTTTGAATATAACTTTGACCGGCCATAACTTTTGCATATGGACTCCATTTCACGAACCATAAATTATGCTAGAAATATCTCAATGAGATCTTCACATTGAAACTATTCTCAAATCATTCCATGTTGGATATTTTTTGTATTTTTACCAACTTTGACTAATGTTAACTAACTTGACTGAAACTTTGACCAGCTACATAAGGAGCATACAAGCTCCATTTTTCACATTCTACATACTATTGGAAAGGTATCAATGGGCCCTACATGATGATGTAGGATTCGATCTAATCTAGGACCTTTTTTGAATTAGCCTCTGGATCATATATTGTACCAATCATATGTGTAACCTAATTTTATGTTTATCTAGGGTTAGCTTGGATTGTGTTTGATGTGGATGGATGGTTTGGAAATGGCTGCTTGAAAATATATAAAGATTGGTTGGGAAGAGCATTTCGATTATCTAAATGAAGTCCCCCTTGTTGATGAATCCTTGTACCAATTTTTTAAAGGATTGGCATCATTCTATGTCATGTCATATTACTCTGTGATAGGCACAAAATTCATCCTCTTTATACCAAGCAGGTTTAGGACATGTATCATCAACTAGTCTAATTGAAAGGTGCTCAATAACATTTACTTGTAGGAGTTTATCTAATATAGAAGTGTAAGGTTCTCCTAAAGGGGTATATTTCTTAAGAGGAAAATGAGTAAGGCCCCTAGGTGGTTGTGTTTGAGAAGTGGATGGTCCTAATTGATTGGGTGTTGGAAGGGAAGAATTTTTTAGAATAATAGCACTTGCTACCCCTTTTGGTTTAGGATTATTTTTATTACCTTTTTTGGGGTCAGGTTTGAAGTTTTTTATTACGTAACTTAATTTTTACCTCTTTAATGCCTAAAATTTTAAGTTTACGTGCCATGGTAAAGGCTTCATCAAAAGTTTTAAAGTTTTGAATTTGTAACATGGACGAGATATGTTTTTCACAAGAGCATGAAAATAATTTAATTAATTCAGGTTGTGGCAAGGAAAATGTTAACTGGTTAATCAAGTTACACCACTGAGCTACAAATTTTGATATGGATTCATCTTCAAATTATCAAATGGCATATAAATCCATGATATTTTTTGAGCAATGTTGATCGAGAAGTGTTCTAACAAAATTTGAGCCAATTTCTCAAAGGGAAAGAGTGAATGCTAAGGGATGAAGTTATACCAATCTAATACAGCTCCTACTAGCATCATGGAAAATGTCCTAAGTAATAATGCATCATTATGTGCTATAAGGTAACATGCGTGTCAAAAGGCTCTAAGATGCTACTGGGGATCTTCCTTATTCTAAAACTTAGTAAACTTGGGAAGCTCCTATTGTGAGGGATACAATCAAATAGGAATAGATGGGTGGATAGACTCCTTACAATTTACTCATATGTGGGCATAGTAATATGTCTAGAGGTGGAGGCTTCCAAATCATCCATCTTACTCATAAGGATGTTTATGAGGTCTGCTTGGGGCTTATTCTGAGGTATATTCCCTAAGACACCTTGCTAGAGTAGATAGGGGTCATGAGGAAGGGTATCAACTGTAGTGGACATAATGGGTTGGGATGCTACCACATACTATGGGACCTACAATGAAATATTTTGCTATGTGGAAGATTGGAAATAAGTGGTCCCTAATAACTATGATGGATCCATATATTAGGTATTCATAGAGACATACTATTGGGGAGGCTGTGTTGGAGGGATTTTTTGCATTGGAGGGATTTGTTGTGCATGTTGCAGACCTTGTGAGATATATGATAGACTCATTTTGATAGGTGGGAGAGTTATAGGGATTGATACTACCAATGTTTGGGGAGGAATAATAGATATAGGTTGAGTGGTATAAACACTTTGAACCTGAGTAATGGGGGTTAGAGAATTGGTAGATACTATAGGTGGTTGTCTTTTTAAAGGTTGCATCATCTGAGCATTAGAGCCAGATGGAAGAGAGCTGGTAGAATCTTGCATTTCATCAATCACCTAACAATAAATAGTAGTATGTGTGATCTAGGAATTTGACTCAAGAGAGGATGGTTAGTATGGTGTTAGTTATAAAATAAAAACAAAATGAAATAAACACACTAATAACATAAAATCTTTAGGATTAGACACTAGGGAGAGCTTAGTTAACAAAAACAAATGACAAACACAACTAAAAAGTAAGAAATAAAACACAAGAATTCCTTCACCTTCCTTGGATGCTCCAAATGCATTTGTAGTGGTGGCTTACTTGGCTTGTGCTCATGAAGTCCTTGGAAATGGAAGCTTGGCTACCTCCATCTCTCCTTGGAAACTTTGGCTTATGGCTTGGCTTGGCTTGGAATCAATTTGGCATGGTAACAATAGTTTCAATGACTCCTTGAAGATATTTGTGCATTATAACCTTGCACCAAAATAATTTATAAATGATGTTGTGAGGCCTCCCATTTATAGATTTTTGTAAATGTCTAAAATCAACCTGAATTGTCCATCTCAAGATCGAGATGTGTGGTTGAGGATTAATTCAATTTTTGGAATTAAGTTTGAAATTATCCTCATCATGACATTTAAAGAAGGGGAAATTAAGAGGCATGGGAGGCATGAATCCTGATATTTGTGGCATTTATGGCCTAGGGATGTCTTCCCAAGAAATGAGGTCACCTAATGATGCAGATATTCAATATTCATTTCCAAAAATAAGTATTCAACAAGTTTCCATGGAATTATTGATTAGGCCTTGATTTGGGTTAATTAACTCTTAAGCATGCTTAAGCATTTTATGCACAAATTACTCAAATTAATCAGAATGCCTTGTTATTGGTCCAAAATTTGACTAGATTAGAATTAGAAGTCAATGTTAGATGCATTAGAACTGTTATCCCATTTAGGATGTTACCAACAAAAAATAACAAAGGCACATGTCCTATGTAGAAGATTTGATAAGAGAGAGCAATCCAGAGCACCTAGGTACAAATTTGGCATTTTGACTCGAAATGATCTAATCAAAGTCAACTAACCCATAAATTGCATTGCCCCATTTAGGGATACCCTAGCCAAAATTAGCATTTGAATATGTCAGTTTCACATCATTTAGCATGTTTCAGTATTTTTAAGCCAAATTGTGCATTTTGGGTGTAAATTAGCCAAAAGCCTGATTGGAGGTTATCGATGGCCAGTTTTAGGTGTCGACAATTTGCCCCTATTTGGGAAGGAATTAAAAGCTATAATCACAATAACATCTTCTCAAAGAATGAAAAGGTCTTGTATGCCTATAATTATAATAATGATAAACTAATTGTATGATGACCCCTCAAGGGAATGGTTGGCACAAGTAGGTCAACAAACGATCCCTCAAAAATAAAGAAGTGAAATGAGGGGACCAAAGAAAGGAAAGATGATGGGGTGAAAACACAATGATATTGAAAAAGTAGTAAAAGTCACTAAGAATGCAAGTGAAATGGAATACAATGGTTTACCCAAAGGTGGTTATAAGCATTGTACCTCAATAGTGGCAACGTGGTATTATAACACAATGATTTTCCCAAAGGTGGTTATAATCATTGAGAAGATAGAGCTACCCCAGTTAGGATAGACAAACAAGATAATAACATGCCCCTATATGGGTAGAAAAAGTAAAGTGGTGGCAACATAATGATTTGCCCAAAGGCGATTATAATCATTGAGAAATGCAGGTGGGACAGCATGCAATGATTTTCCCATAGGTAGTTATAATTATTGGACCCTAATTATGAAAAACATGATAAAATTGGTTGAGGATGATGATAACTAAACACATAGGGTAATGATGAATTGGAATAACCTACTAGTAAGGAGATGAGATGCTCATCTGAACTAATAAAGGTTGAAATTATTTTATGGTTAATTACTCTATTTGGCATATGATTGGGATGAAATCAAGATGTTGGTGTCAAAGAAAGGCCACCATTGCTGAATAAACTTCTTGAAGCTAAGGTTTATTGTAGCACGTGTTGGTAGGAATCATGATATAACATCATGAGAACTTGGCTGAAATATGCATGAGGCTAACTCTCGTAATCCAATACTTAAAAGAAAACAATGTACCAATGATAAAAACCATGATGATAATGTAAGCATATGAATATGGATGAATTCAAGTGTAAGTGTGGGCAAGGAATCACCCAATGAACACACATAAACTGAATCAAGGCAACAATGCTGAAAGTAAACAAATAGGCAGACAAATAAACAAAATAAGTAGAAATAAACAAACAACAATGCAATAGAAACCATATGAACATTGCCCATAGAAAATAGGTGACAACTGAATAAATAAATAAAATGGGGGAATAGAAGAAAGAAGGGGGTAGATGAGCTATCTTCATATGCACTAGGCAAGTGGATGTTGCCTACATAGTTCCATGGATGTAATATCCAATAAAAAACTTTAGGCCAAATGTTGTTCTCCCAGGGAATGGGAAGAATATGATAACTGAGGAAAACAAACAAAATGGATGTGCTAGAAGAAGAGGAATGGTCTTGAAAAATGGCAAGTTCATGAGATAAAAGGCTAAAAAGGATGGGGAAACTAAGTGATAAGTGATTTGCTTACAACTTAGTAAGGGTTCCCAAAATCCTTAAGGCAAAGAAATGGTCAATGTTTTTATTCTTTTCTAATGATTTTTAGAATTGTTTTAGAGATATCTCAACTTGATCAAGAATGACAAGACACCAAATGGTTCAAGCTCACAAAATGGTGAGAGAATTCAAACTTAGGTTGCTCACAAAATAGTGAGAGCATGGCTTAGGTTGCTCACAAAATGGTGAGAGCATGGGGAAAAGGGTGACTGAGCTGACCTCAATAGTATTGAGCACTACCTACATAGTCTTAGAATAGGACCTCAAGTCATTGTAGTTCTACCCACACAAAAGGTAGGAAAAAACCAACTAGGTCCCAACAAGTTATCAAATTCAACAAATGGCCAGTGAAATGAAAACAATGATGGCAAGGTGATGTGGTAATGCATGGTAAACAAGTATTTCCCCTAGTTTGCCCATAAGTGGTTATAATTAGGATATAATGACATAGGTCAATGATACTAATTTGCCCATAGGTGGTTATAATTAGTAGTAAGATTGGTGAAACACTAATTTGCCCATAGGTGGTTATAATCAGGCTCACATAAACAAGCTTAATAGGATGAAATATATCTTACCAAATCAATGGTCACACTACTTTCATAAACTACCATTGTAACATGGATTGGATTGATTTTTGAAACTTGATCGAAATCCTCTCAGAAAAAGTGTAAGAAGAACCAATTTGGACTAGATAGGAATGGAATGATAGGATGGTATGGTCTTGCTAAGGATAATGATGTTTTTTGATAGATTGCATAAAATGGTAAGAGGATTTCCCCCAAGTGATGGAGTGAATTGTTGGGTACTTTGACAATGGCAAATGGATATGTAATAATGGCAATGGCATGGTGCATGTTTTTGGCTTAGGTGTGGTTTTTGATTTTGTTGTTCCTGTTGATGGGTAGATGCACATCCTACTCAACAAATGATATAAATAGAATACTTAATCATGTTAATTTATATCCCACACCTCATCAAAATAACTTCTCTATCAAGAATGGCCTACATATTTGGTTACTAAGAATGCTTTTATGATCTTCATTGGTCGTTGATTATGATTCCTTCAAACATCGAGACAAGGTATTTTTATAGCCTATGTAAAGAAAAGTGCAATCATGGATGGTAAATAGGGACAAATAATGGATGGTAGGTTTGAATATGAAATGGAATGGTAGATGATAATGGAATGTAGAATGGTGGGGAAATAAATGAAGATCATGACTTTTAATCACACATAATGTTTTTGATGCTAGATTCGACATACTTTTGGTTGTGGTGGGGCTGAATACTTGTTCTCTTGGTAGGACCATCAAATTTTTTTGTTGTTTGGGCCTGAGAGTAGTTACCATTTGATTAGGCTATAAATAAGAAGCTATTTTGATTTTATCTTTGATTTTATCTTCATTAAGCAGTGAAGAACTTTTGTGCTCATCTATTGGTGCCTCAATGAGGTTTTCACCAATGAAGTTGTCTTGATTGTCTTATAGCACCTTTGAGAAGGTTTCACTAAGGAATGTTGACTTTTGACTTTGATTATCTTCTAGTGCTTCCGAAAATGTTTCACTAAAACATGTTGAGTTCTGACTTGGATTGTCCCCTAACACCTTCAAAAAGGTTTCACTAGGAGAGTGTCCTTCTACTACATGAACGCTATCTTGGCCTCCTTGCTCTTCTCCAACTTATATGTCACCATTGATGCAATTCAACAAAGTGTGATTCTATCGGTCCCAATCGACACTTGTGACAGATGGAATGTCAATAATATGGCTATTTTGGTTTATGGTAATGGCCTGTGGAATGGTAATGAAATGGGGAGAGGTTGCACAATCCTCATATAAGATATTAGGATAACTTGTGTCAAATTTAAAGTACTCATCCTCAAAAACCATAGAAGGATCACAAATGTATTCAAATTGATATATAAGTCATGTGTAACCAATGTTGTAACAACCATGAACATATTCTTTGTTTGAATCTGATTCTAACTCAAGGGACTCTAAATTTAATGTTGAGACTGATGTTGAATCTGATTTTGATGCTAAATCCAATGTTGGTTCAAGAATATAACCTAAATCTAATTCTAATTCTTCATCTGATGTGTACTCTATTACAATGATGTCTTGTTGAATGCTTGATATTGGATAAGTAATAGTCTGTGATGGCACAATGGGCTCCACAAAAATTAGTTTATCAAACTGGGACTCCTATAGGATGTGAAAAAGGTCAAGAGATAACTCCTGAAAGACTGGCTTATCAATAGGAGGCTCTTAAAAAATAGGTACATGGTCGAGGTAAGGATTTTCCCAAAGGTATTTATAATCATTAATAACTGACTTAGCAAAGACTGGCTTATCAGAGTGAGATTCCTTGACAACTATTATAGGATCAATAGGTAATTTATCATAGGTTGAATTATCACAAATGTTAATTCAATAGAAACATCTTGGATTGGTTTGTCTCTTGGCCTTGGTTTCTAATGAGTTGGAAAATACTAGTTCTGAACATAGCTTAGTCTTCAAAAAATTGGATCAATTAAGGTTTGGTTGGGATTGGTATTGGAGGAAGAATTACCTATGGTTGGATAATGGTAGGGCATTGGGGAGCATGATTGCTTTCATGAGCCAAAGGATAAAGTCTTGAGATGGTAAAAATAGGGTGTTTTAGGGCTTGATTGCTCACACAAGCCAAAGGACTAGGTCTTAGATTGATGAAGGGATGTTGTGGAGCTTGGTTGTTTACACAAACCAAAGGATGAGGTCTTGATATAGAAATAGTTGGGTGTTATGGATCTTGGTTCCTTGCAAAAACCAAAGGATGAGGTCTAGGTATGGGAATGGTGTGACATTGTGGTCTTGGAATAAAAATGGTATGATGTGGTGGAGCTTGATTACTCATATAAGCTAAAGCATCCAAGTCTTCCTCATAAACCATATCATCCTAGTTGTGAGTTGGCTCATACGCTAGTTCTTGACTGTGTTCCATGTATTGATTATTACCAAGAAGGTATGGATCTATATCCTAAAAAACATTATCTATAGTTGGATCTTTAAATTCCTCCATACAAGCCTCTTCATACCAATCCAGGTCTTGAGTTGGATTGTGAGCTGGTTCATGACTTCATTCCCCGTATGGAGTATTATAGGGAGAATAATAAAACTCCTTAGCAAATTTTTCTCTATATGGGTTCCTAGTGGGATTTTGTGTGGGCATTCTATCATAAGTTGGATTGTACATGAATCCACCATATGTGTAGCTAGACATATTCATGTAAATGATGAAAGCTCTAAAACAAAAAGGCTTAGAGTTTTACAAACTCTAACAAATTGTCCAAAGGACAAATGGCTCAAACTTGGTCAAAAGGTGGAGTTGTATCTCCAATGTGGTCTGAAAGTGGAGCTGTATCTCCAAAATGATTTATGTTAAGACTTGGCATAAAACAATCTAACATCAAATTTTTAATGTCAAATGTCATACACATAAAATGTCAAGTGTCTAAATAAAAATTGGCATGTTGAAAGTCTAGGTCAAAGTGTTTCAAATAAGGTCTAAACTAGGAAAGGGAAAAGTTGAGTTGCTAGGTCTTTTATCCAAACATGGAGTCAAAAGCTAAGCTCAAATAAATAGGTATGTGTTAGGACTTATGGCCAAACAATGTCAAAATCTAGACTTGAAATTAAGGCTAATATGATTTAATTTAATTTAACAAGTTTGGAAACAACTTTGACATAAAATTGACACACAGAATCAAACATAAACGTGATTATTTGCCATAAGGCATAAGGCATAAACATGATTAAACGTGATTGTTTTCTCCCAAATAAAGGCACAAATAATGAGGATAAGCATTAAACAAACAAACCATCAATATTTTTCAAATTTGGGCAATTGATTAACTTAAGTTATCTAACCCAAAAGAGAAAGATCTATGTATCAGCCCCACAAATTAAAGCCTAAACAAAAATAAATCAATTTTTAAATCCAAACTTGACAAGGCTAATTGAAAACTCAATGATGAAAACTAGGTTTTAAACAAACAAGCTAGACAAGATTGGACAACATGATGACACAATACAAAGGTCTAAATGGTGTACATGATATGGTTTGAAACAATTATTTTTGGTGCAAGGTAAACTAGTCTTGAAACAAATTGAGCAGCCTAACGGTGCAAACATGCTTGAATGATGGGGTCAATACTATGTTTCAAATACTCAAAGGAAAAATGGTTTTACATGATTTGGGTAGCATAACTCTACCCTCTGTAACTCAAATGACACACACACACACACACACACACACACACAAACAAGTTTAGTAAAAAATTCAAGGCATAAGTGTGGTGTAAAATGGCTAGCATGATATAACAATGGCATGGTACATGTTTTTGGCCTAGGTGTGGTTTTTGATTCTATTGTTTCTACTAATGGGGAGATGCACATCCTAATCAATAAATGATATAAACATAATACTTGATCATGTTAATTTCTATCCCACACCTTGTCAGAATAATTACTTTGTCAAGAATGGCTTCCAAATTTGGTTGCTGAGAATGCTTTTATGATCTTCATTACTCATTGATTCTGATTCCTTCAAATGTTGAGACAAGGTATTTTTATAGCCTCTGCAAAGGAAAGAGCAACCATAGATGGTAAATAGGGACAAATAATGGATGGTAGGTTTGACTATGAAATGGAATGATAGATGATAATGGAATGTATAATTGTGGGGAAATAAATGAAGATCATGACTTTAAGGCACACATAATGTTGATGATGCCAGATTCAACATAATTTTGGTTGTGGTGGGGCTGAAGACTTGTTCTCTTGATATGACCATCATATTTTGTTGTTGTTTGGGCCTGAGAGTAGCTACCATTTGATTAGGCTGTAGATAAGAAGCTATTTTGATTTGATCTTTGATTTTGTCTTCATCAAGTAGTGAAGAAATTTTGTGCTCAACTATTGGTGCCTCAATGAGGTTTTCACCAATGAATTGGTCTTGATTGTCCTGTAGTACCTTTGAGAAGGTTTCACTAAGGAATGTTGACTTTTGACTCTGATTGTCTTCTAGTGCTTCCAAAAAAAATTCACTAAAACATGTTGAGTTCTGACTTGGATTGTCCCCTAACACCTTTGAAAAGGTTTCACTAAGAGAGTGTTCTTCTATTACATGAATGTTGTCTTGGCCTCCTTCCTCTTCTTCAACTAATATGTTACCATGGATGTAGCTCAACAAAGTGTGATTCTGTCAGTCCCAATGGACACTTGTGGGAGATGGAATGTCAATAATATAGATATTTTGGTTGATGGTAATGGCTTGTGAAATGGTACTGAAATGGGGAGAGGTTGCATAGAAGATACTAGGATAACTTGTGTCAAAGCTAAATTAATCATCCTTAAAAACCATAAAAGGATCACAAATGTATTCAAATTGATCTATGAGGCATGTGTAACTAATGTTATAATAACCATGAACATATTCTTCATCTAAATCTAATTCTAACTCAAGGGAATCTAAATTTGATGTTGAGAATGATGTTGATTTTGATTATAATGCTAAATATGATGTTAGTTCAAGAATATAACCTAACTCTAATTCTGATTCTTCATCTGATGTGTACTCTATGACAATGATGTCTTGTTGAATGCTTGGTATTAGACAAGTAATAGCCTATGATGGTACAATGGGCTCCAAAAACATTGGTTTATCAAAGTGGGACTCCTCTAGGATGGTAAAAAGGTCAAGAGATAACTCCTCAAAGACTAGCTTATCAATAGGATGCTCTTGAAAAATAGGCACATGGTCAAGGTAATGATTTACCCAAATGTGGTTATAATCATTAAGAAGTGACTTAGTAAAGATTGGCTCATTAGAGTGAGACTCCTCAACAATTGGTATAGGATCAATAGGCAATTTATCATAGGTTGACTTATCACAAATGGTTGATTCAATACAAACATTTTGGATTGGTTGGTTCTCTTGGCCTTGGTTTCTAATGAGTTAGAAAATACCAGTTTTAAACACAACTTGGTCTTCAAAATATTGGATCAATTGAGGTTTGGTTGGGATTGGTATTGGATGAAGAATGACTTGTGGTTGGATAATGGCAGGGCATTGGGGAGCATGATTTCTTGCATGATCCAAAGGACAAAGTCTTGAGATGGTAAAAATAGGATGTTTTGGGGCTTGATTGCTCACACAAGCCAAAGGACTAGGTCCTATAATGATGAAGGGGCATTGTGGAGCTTGAATTCTTACACAAACCAAAGGATGAGGTCCTGGCATAGAAATGGTTGGGTTTTGTAGAGCTTGGTTACCCACACAAACCAAAGGATGAGGTCTTGGTATGAGAATGGTGTGACATTATGGTCTTGGAATAGAAATGGTATGATGTGGTGGAGATTGATTACTTTCATAAGATAAAGCATCCAAGTCTTCTTCATAAACCATATCATTCTAGTTGTGAGTTGGCTCATAAGCTGGTTCTTGACTGTGTTTCATGTACTAATTATTGCAAAGAGGGTATGGATTTGTATCCCAAAAAATATTATCTATAGTTGGATATTCAAATTCCTCCTTACAAGCCTCTTCATACCAATCTAGGTCTCTAGTTGGATCATGAGTTGGTTCATACTTTATTCCCTATATGGATTATTGTAGGGAGATTAATAAAACTCCTTGGAAAATCTTTCTCTATAGGGGTTCCTAGTGGGATTTTGTGTAGCCATTCTATCATAAGTTGGATTGTACATGACTCCACCATAAGTGTATCTAGACATATCCACGTAAATGATGAAAGCTCTGAAACAAAAAGGCTTAGAGTTCTACAAACTCTAAAAAACTATCCAAAGGATAAATGGTTCAAACTTGGTCTAACTTGGTCAAAAGGTGGAGTTGTATCTCCAATGTGGTTTGAAAGTGGAGTTGTGTCTCCAAAATGATTTTTTGTAAGACTTAGCATAAAAAAGTCTAACATTAAATGTCTAATGTCAAATTTCATATGCACAAAAGGTCAAGCATCTGAATAAAAATCAACATGTCGAAAGTCTAGGTCAAAGTGTTCCAAACAAGGTCTAAACTAGGAAAGGGAAAAGTTGAGTTGCTAGGTCTTTTGTCCAAATATGGAGTCAAAATCTAAGCTCAAACAAATAGGCATGTGTTATTACTTTTGGCCAAACAATGTTAGACACCTAAATCTAGCCACCAATAATCCCCAATCAAGCTTTTGGCCAATTTCCATCTAAAATGCACAATTTGGCCTAAAAACATTAAAACATGCTAAATGATGTGAAATTGACATATTCAAGTGCCACTTTTGGCCAAGGTATCTCTAAATGGGGAAATGAAATTTATGGGCTATCTAACTTTGATCAGATCATTTAGAGTTAAAATGCCAAATTTGCACCTAGGTGCTCTAGATTGCTCTTTCCTATCAAATCTTCTACATAGGATATGTGCCTTTGTTATTTGTTGTTGGTAATATCCTAAAGGGATAATGTTTCCAATGTATCTGACATTGAATTCCAATTCCAATCCAGTCAAATTTTGGACTCATAACAAGGCATTCTTATCAATTTGAGTAATTTGTATACAAAGTGCTTCAGCATGTTTAAGAGCTAATGAACCCAAATCAAGGCTTAATCAATAATTCCATGGAAACTTGTTGAATACTTATTTTTAAAACTGAATATTGAATATCTATATCATCAAGTGACCTCATTTCTTGGGAAGACATCCCTAGGCCATAAACACCACAAATATCAAGATTCATGCCTCCCATGCCTCATCAATGCCTTCCATGATGCCCACCATGCCTCTTAATTGCCCCTTCTTCCAATGTCACGATGAGGATAATTACAAACTTAATTCCAAAAATTAAATTAATCCTCAAGCACACATCTCAATCTTGAGATAGATGGTTCAAGTTGAATCTAGAAATTTGTAAAAATCTATAAATAGGAAGCCTCACAACATCATTTCTAAGTTATTTTGGTGCAAAGTTATAATGCACAAATATCTTCAAGGAGTCATTGAAACTAGTGTTACCATGACCAATTGATTCCAATCCAAGCCAAGAAATAAGCCAAAGGTGCCAAGGAGAGATGGAGGTAGCCAAGCTTCCATTTCTAAGGACTTCATGAGCACAAGCTGAGCAAACCACCACTACCAAGGCATTTGGAGCATCCAAGGAAGGTGAAAGAATTATGATGTTTTATTCCTTAATTTTAGTTGTGTTTGTCATTTTTTTTGCTAACTAAGCTCCCCCTATTATCTAGGCCTAGATAAGTTATGCTATTAGTGTGTTTATTTCATTTTGTTTTCATTTTGGAACTAACACCATACTAACCATCCTCTCTTCAGTCAAATTCCTAGATCACTGTATGGGTGTAGGAATCACATAACCAAAAATAGATGATTGTGCTAACTTGGTTGGTGCATTATAAAAAAGGATAGTTTTATACATCATGCACCTCTCAATAAAATTCATAGCTTAGAAGAAAAGTGCACACATTCCTTCGTGGGAAGTTAGTCCAATTATGGACTTTTACTTCACATTCAGTGCACCATAGTCCACTTTGAGCATCATACAAAGAGCTAGTGTTAAGACTTTGGATACAGGGGGCCATTTATGCTATTTTTACCTCCATAAATGGGTTGATCCTATTATTAGTGTTTTTTATTACCTCAGCTCTAAGCACTACTTTAAGTTTTTCGTGAGGGTCCATAAATGTCTTCATGAAAAGTGCTCTTTGGAACATCACTAGTGATCCTCTAATGAACCACTGTGCATGTTGGGAAGGGTGAATATCATATGGGAGATTATATAGGAGATTTTTGAACCTTGAATTGTATAGGCACATGATTTCTAAGATTCTTTGGGTAATTTCCTTGAACACGGTGATGCTCTACTATTGAAACTCTAGAAGGTCAAA
This sequence comes from Torreya grandis, assembly GCA_037957365.1. Classification (NCBI taxonomy): domain Eukaryota; kingdom Viridiplantae; phylum Streptophyta; class Pinopsida; order Cupressales; family Taxaceae; genus Torreya; species Torreya grandis. Next base: position 911,570 of record JARHVA010000795.1, read on the forward strand.
TTTCTTCAGGAATGTATCTTTTAGGGTATCTTAATTAACCATAGCCTAGTTAGGATCAAATTTTATATACCAAGTATGGGTAAAATCAAGTAAAGTTATCACAAATTGGCTCACATTATGCTCAGATTGGGTTATGCCCCATGCATGCCACTGTAGTTCATATTTCAGCACATATTCTATGGCATTTTCCATGTTGTGAAACTTTGGCAAGTGCATGGCCATTTGGTAGTATATTTGATATGGGGGGGGTAGCTAGTATTTGGGATGCTTATCCACCTAGCATCTATCTTGGTGGTGGTCCTCCAACACCTCTAACCACTGGGTTAGGTGTTCATCCCATCATTACTATTAGCACAATTGATGTTGATGGTGTTGCACTACTTACTTGTGGCACTAGACCACTTATTGTGGGATTTTGCCCACTTTGTGTTGCTGACATCAGTTGAGTTGGTATGATTGATCTTAATTTTTGTTGTGGTGAGCTATCACCCAACAATCTAGAGATATTTGTGTTCACCTCCTTGTATGGAATAATTTGTTCAGTCACAAAGTTGCACTCCAAATATATAAAATGTTGAAGATCTATGTCATCAATAGAGTCAATTATTACTTCTATGCTTTCTTCAATTGGGGGATGCATTGAATGAGCATGTATTATAGGTTCAAAGGGGGTAGGTGTGCCAAGCATATCTTCAGTCACCAAATCCTATAGGAACCCATCAAATTCTACACCTATCAAGTGTTGATCTTGACACATCACTTCATTATATCTCTCATCCTCATGTTGTTGTATTTTAAGAGATCCTTCCCCATGCCCTTCCCACTTGCTACAATTTCTCTCAACACTTCTAGGTTTCATATCTTCCATCACTTTATGCCTTCTCTTATTATAGGTCTATCTTCTAAGCTCATGAGTGTCAATTTGTTCATCCCCTTCCATTATGCTTCACCTACACATCCCATTTTCCCCCTTTGTGCTACTCATAAGCAAAATGACTTTAGCCTCCCATATCCAAAATTTCAAATCCATAATCCACCATTAGTTTTTGAATTTTGTGTTGAATTCCTTCAAAAATGTGCCTCTAGGGTCGTGCAAGAACTGGTACTCTAGTTCCTTAGGGCACAATTATGTTGAGACTAAAAACTCAAGTATGTAGTTATTCAACACTTCTTTCCACCATTTATCAACTACTCTAGTCCAAGTGGCATCTAGGGTCTCAAGTATCTCTAGGCAATCCTTCATCCATTCATAGTGATATCTATAGCTCCTTATTTAGTGGGTTGAATATGCAGCCAACCACTAGTACACGTGCTCAATCAACTCATAGAAAAATACTTTGTACAAAGCATCATAGAGGTTATTCTAAACCCATTTTATTGGCTTTTATCCTTTGTAGGTTGGATGCTTTAGCACAAATCTATCTTCCACTTATTATAGCCAACACTTGTTATTTTTGAGGGAGAGTTGGTACATCATTATTATTCACCATTACAATAATAAAATTCAACATGGGTCCTGGCAACATAACCAAAAATGTTATAAAAAAGCACATATAAAGTTATCCTAGTTAGTTCTTGGATTATTAAAATCAGGAACAAACATGGGATATTCCCTTTGCACTCAACATTTTATACTTGACTACACTATCATTAATTCATGTAAGGCATAGGCCTTATGTGCTTACCTAAAACATAACTGAGAAGGAACTGCGGCCCGCATTGAGCTAGTTATGCCATGGTACAAGACATAAATTATGGGACTTGGTCAATTCAAATAAGTCTTTAAGTATATCCATAGGTGCAATCCTTTCATGGGCTATGCCTAGTGGCTTGTAGGCACAAATCTTTAGGTAGAATAGTCTTAGAGTCATAAGGGCACGAGCCTTTTTGACACTAAGCCTAGCATTATATAGGCATTAGAAGGGTGAAAGGTCTACTTTCCCTTTAAGTGCTCATACTAGGATCATTTTTATAGCAAGAGTAGGAATACTTGGTGTAGGATCAAGATACTTAGTCTTTACATAATTTATAGCTGACATCATCACTTATCAAAGGGACTCCATTAATGATGTAAACTAGAAGCTCACATAAAAATAACATACATATATTAGGATTATGACATTATAGCAATTACATATTTGAATACTAAATCAAAGGCATTCACATCAAAAACATTATATGTAATTTCACCAACCTTCATCATTAATTATATTTCAAAAATAGAATATATAGTCATGGCAGAGTCTATGTTAAATTCCTTCTACTTAATGACCTAGAGGCTCATAGGTGAGCATGGGGACTAAAAAATAGAGTCTTCATGGTGTTTGAGATTTTATTACACATTAATGGTTATATTAACAAAATGCATATAAAAATTCTTATATCAATTTTCCATAGCTTCACTATATCATTTTTTTATGTCTCCTACATCGATTGGTTTGAGCTCATTTTATAGCTCTTCAAGAACAATTCTACCAGGGTGGAATGTGCATGTTGAGTGCCAATATGGATCCTTTATGATCACTACCACTAGAGCCATCACCTTTTGAACTCTAAGTTGTAGTCACCACATATCACCTAGCCTAGAAGATGTCATTAAGATCTAGGAACTAGTTAACTACCTACCAATTGGTACAAGGTATGCGTTGAAACCTCCAGATGGCACTAAGATGATAAAATATAATTTATTATGCCAAATTATTTACTTGCACCAATGTATATGTTTATATAGAACTAATATTTACATATCAAAATAAGGGGCCCAATAAAATATACTTCAGACATTCTCTCTCCTTTATTGTTGCCTTCACAATCTTAGAAAAGAAAAAATCAAGTGGATGGTATGGATAGGAAAGAGAGAGTTAGGAGTAAAAATTTGGCCATTGTTATGGGTCATAATAATATTTAAATTATTTTCATTGTTTTGTATATTCATAGCCCCTTCTTTATGAAAAATTGCTAAGAGTGACAGGAGGTCACTATGCCTTGTCCATCTGTCTAATTTTTATTTTGTTTCTCCACTTAAAAATTATATGGAGAGGAATGGTTTTGAGGGATGTTTTTAGATGTAAAATATCTCCTTTACATGGTATTTTAATCAGATAATTCATCTTCATGAAGTGTTTTCAATAAGAAGAAAGTCATCTCAATGTATAGGGTGTTTCAGTCCCTCATGTTATAAGTTTTGGTTGTTTGAGGTATCTATCACTTTCATAGGTTTATATTACTCAATTTATCATGAAAAACCTCCTTACTCTCCCATAATTCATGTGTTATATCTTTATAAATATCTCTCTACAAATAGTCCTTCAAGAGACACCATGTCCTGCTCTTTGAAAATCATGGTCTGTGCATAAATGGCTCTCTAAAAGTTTGATAATCAATATTGGCCCTAAGTGGAAATAAATGATTAATTTATCATTGGATGGTAATATTTAAAAATTTGTATGTTCAAGTTATTGAGATATTTGATCAAATTATACTATAAAACAATGTTGATGTGTGTTCTAGTCATACATAGACCTACAAGCCTACAAGTAGACATTCATGATTTTAAATCTATGTTGGAGGTGTCTTGAAAACATTGAGATGTAAATTGAAATATTTTATATTAATTAAAATCTAATTAATTCCATTTAAGATCACCAATAAGGTATGAGTGATGAAGATACCTAACCATTATGCACAAACTTTCATACAAAGCCATGAGTTGACTATATATACATGTTTGTACAGACCAGAGAGATAAGTTGAGATGACATGATGTTTGGAAAGAAAGTCTAAAATATATTGAAAATTTTTAGACAATAATATAAAATTTTATACAACATCAAAGTGTTTAAAATCTCAAGAAGTTATCTTTATATCCTATGTAAGAAAATAGAAACCTATATGCCCTAGACCTGTAGGTGATTAAAGTAAGGTAAAAGTAGGTTTGAAACATGAATCATTAATGGGATATGATAAAAAAAATTATAATCTATTAGACAATTTTAAATTGAAGATATGGTCAAAAGGACCGAGTTCACAAGCCTAACATGCCTACACATGTCTGTGTATGGAATAGAGAGAGCAAGGGTCTCAAAATGTCATAAGAAGCCAAATAACTCTATATGATGGTAGAAAAAACTCCCATAGTTTTTAATTTATCAAATCACCATGACAAACTAAAAATATTAACTTTCAATCCTAATGTTTAAACTCTTCTCTAAATAGTCACCTATAACCACTTTAAGAAGGCGGCCTTGAATATTGTAAGTTGTGAAGTCATAAGTGACTGGAGAATGAATTTTGAAATGGTTATATATTCTCATAAATACAATAATTCATTGATATGAAAAATTTATAAAGGTAAAGTCTTACAAACAAAGAATGCACTCAAACTACCCTAAAGGTCACCTACAGGCCTGCTAGAGAGACTAGTCTAACTTCAAATTGAAGAAAGAAGGAAAAGGTGTATAAAAAGAGCTTGGAGCATAAATGATATTGATAAAATAAATTTCAAGATTAATTTATATTATCATTAGTTTTAAGGTGTGGTCCTAAATAAATAATATAGTTAGACTTATCTATGAGTACCTATAGGCTAAAGTCAAGACTAATCTAGTTTCAAGCCTGATTAAGGAGCATAATATATATGAAAATATTTGAGTTCTATCTCAAGTGAGCATAAAAATCATGATATAATATTAATATCAAAGGAACCATGATTAATTGACAAATTATATTGATCAAAATAGAGTTCAAAACCTTACATATATAGTCAACAAGACCATCTATAGGTCTACCTACATTTATGAGAGTTTTTGCTTGATTAGAGAAGGGTAAAGGTATATGGAAAGATACAAGGGAAATAATAATATTTGAATATGTTTCATGCTGATATAGGACCTCATTTATACCCTTAGACCTAATAACAAGAGTGAAGAAGGTCAAAACCTTGTCTAGGCCTAATGAACTTAAGACCACACACATGTAGACCCATGTGCAGTCATGAGAAAGGAAGGTTTGGTGAGGTTGGTATGAAGGTATGAAGATATTTTAAGGTGAAATATGTTATTTAAAACTATACAAGGATCATTAAAAATAAAATCAAAGAAATAAAAATACCAATTAGGCCTATCAAACCTTCCTTGAGTTTCTCTCATGCAAGGCTACATTTCAAGGCAAGTTTTCTCCAATTTGTTGCAATATTGACCCTATGAATGAAGCTATATGGTTAAGAGATGAGTTAGTAGGGTCCCCATACTTCACCCTTTTGGCATAAAATTCTAGATAAGATTTATTACCTACATGAATGAAGGCTAAGAGATCATACCCCTCTCTAATGATCTGCTTGTAACTCGAGGAACACCTTCTCACACTCAAAAATTTCATGAGGTTTTGAATGGGACCCATTGGTTTTTGGAGGTGATGGATGGATCCTATAAATATAATCTTGTGGCATTAGGAAAGAGAAATAGGATTTGATCTTTATGAATAATCCTTAAGAACCAAAACCACTATAAACCCTCTTAAAACCCTAATGGTGACCAATCAAAATAAATATAATTATAAAGCACATGTAATGACCTATTTTGATCTTAAAACCTCCTAGATGTTGTTGAGGACTCCAAGTATATTCTCCATGAGTATTTTGTCTATACTTACATTTGTATAGATTATAATAAATGCACTATTTTACATGATTTTTAGTATTTTACAAGGGTTTTGAGCAAAGGAGATCTTGAAAACTATTATAAGAGTCCATTTGTGATGTTTTACACATATTAAATCCCAAAAATATTCATATTACATTTATTAAGTGGTCAAATAAAGCTCATTTTCCAAGGCAGTCTCAAACATGCCTAAAATGAGACTAGGTGGTATGGCCATTTCATGGTTTTCATACTTTCACAAGGTCTCAAGGACTCAAATTTGAAATGGAAAATATTTATATCCTATGGAAAATTAATCACATTATTTTTTATTATTTCACATGAGTGGGAGAGGTCTAGAGCAAAAAATTAGTGTTCTAGGTAAGGAGGCCTAATTGAGGAAAGAGAAAGATGGAAACAGGGACTTCTACTCAAAATATGAACATGAAATTTGACATAAATCTATAATGAGATACTGGGTCCTAAAATATGTGTTAATATTCTCAATAACCTCTATACATTCTTCTACACATGGAGGTTTATAGGTTTTTAGGGCTATAAGGAAAATAGGTCTAATGAGAGTTTGGGAGTAAAATGGAATATTGAGAGTTGTTCCAAGAACCAAAATGGATTATTACAGGTATGATAAGATATTTTAAGGCCATCCATGGAGATAGAGTGCCTTAGAGAATATGAACTCAAGTTTTGAGCCACTTGGACCAAACTAGGCATGGGAAATGAGGAGTTTCAAGACACCTAGGCATATGAATGATGAAATGTAAGATTAGAGGAGTTTATTAATGCATGATAGGTGTAAAATGAGGAGTTATGAAGGAATTAATGGTGAAATTATCATTGAGAATCCCATTTTTCACTTTTTTTATGCAAGGAAGGGCAGTATTTAAGAAGATGATCAAGGTTTCAAGCTAAGTTTTAAATCCTACTCCACTTGGAAGATTGGAGGATATTCAAAAGTGAGAAACATGGTTTAATAAGAATTTTTAGACTATTTATAACTCCTCCTTATTTTTAACTCTCACATGGACACTTTTCAATATTCTTCTTCTACGCCCCTCTCTCTATCTTCCTCAATTCTCTATATAAGTAGCCACTTTTGGCCTTGTAAGATATCCATATCTGTTATGTTAAATCCATAATAGTTTGATTAATAATTTTGAATTTAAATAAAGGATTTTAAATTGGGTTTAATTTCTCAATCTCTTATCTAATTATGTGAAGTATTTCATAATTTAATGACAAGTGATAGTCATCTCTCCTTGTGTTCATCTCACTCTCTCATGCTTTGTGAAAGTAATTTGCCTTCTAATAGGTCACATGAAGTGTAGTTAATTATTTTTTTGTGTCTTTAAGTGTAAGGAAGAGTAATATTGAATACATTTTATTCATGTACCTTGACAAATGCATGGCATCTTACCTTCATATTAAAACACTTTTGTTAGAGGAACCTTGGGTGTTGAGATCAATTTTTCAAATTCCCTTTCATAGTGCAAGTTAATGGTAGTCTTGTGGAGTTAATATTGGTACATCACCTCTATTATGTTAGTTATAATCCATTCTATCCATTTTATTTCAAATCAAGTAGATTAGTGGTTAGTTATAGGTGTGAGGCAATAGAGCTAGCCCTTCAATCTAAAGACTCATCTCTCTCATAGGTCACCCACAACTTGAGAGATGTTTCCATGTTACATCAAATTGAAGGAGGCTGTAGTATATCTCCTTTAGGGTCTAAATTTTATTGATAATATTTACTCTAAAACTTTATGCAGCCAAAATTTCTTCTTGTGACCATTCAAGCACCTAAGGCTCTAATTCTTCAACCTAATCTCAACTAGATAACTCAAACTCAAGAAGATATTTCATCAAAATTGAGATCATTTAATTGGGATAATAGGACTAGTTTAATGTATTTCCATAGAGCTATTTAAATACTATAATAAGAATAAGATCAGATTGATTTAGCACAAAGAACTAAAGCAATAGCTATAATAAGAGCACAATAAAGAAGGTCATTTCAGAGAACTCTTCAACTTCAACCTCCACATCAATGCCAGTAATTTTATCTTAAACTAGTAGAAAAGAGATTCATTATATTTAATAATTCAAAAGGCTAAGTTAACCCTTTTTATCAATTATAAGAACATTCCTATTTCAAATTGAGTCATGAACATCAAAGAAAAGTAAAAAGAACAACTAGTCTTCCTTCGAGTCCTAAAAAAAATAGATAGCTGCAAGGAGGGACTTTCATAAAAACTTCTTGGGTAGTAACTTGATCCACAAGAAACCCACGAAAGCACAAAGTCTTTCGTTGCTTCCCTCACTGATTTATAGCATATACAATAGTATAATGAAGTGCAGCTCAAAGTCTCCACTGAAAACTATCATAGAGTATAAGATCATAAAGGATAAAAGTAGTTCAAAGCCTTTCCAATACCCTTCTCACTAAAACATGAAAAACACAAACTAAAGGTAATTGTTGTAGCACAAAGTCTTCATAATTAACTTCAGAACATCTTCAGATAATTTCCACACACTCTACTTGTTTAATCAAATAGATGAGATATTATTAGAAAAAGGACATAAGAAAAATTTCTTAAATAACACAAGTTATTTCAACACAAAGTTTGAAAAGTAACCCGCTTTCTCATTCATTCAAGAAAATATGATTTACAATCTGAGCTCAAAGTCTCAGGAAGCATCTCAATTTTGGTAGAGCTTTTGCTTTCAATTACAAAAAGATCAATCCATTACAAAAGAGGCTCTCTCTATTTATAGAGAGAAGCCTTGAGGATTTTTAAAAAAAGATTTAAAAACTTTGACCTAGTCAAAGATGGGAGTCTTTGTTGACTTTGGACTTTCTATATTTTTACATGTATTTACACATGACAAAAGTACATGTGCAAATGTCCAAAGCGATTACAAAAGTGCATTTGAAAATGTTTAGGTGTGGAGCCTAAAAGCTTCACCAAAGGAGCTCATTACCAAAGTTGCAGGTTTACATAGTCACCAGCGTCGGTCAGGAGCGACCGACGTCAGTCAGGTGCAGTTCAAGAGACGTCGGTGTCGGTAGGGGATCGGTCGATGTCGATCATAGGAAAGCAGGCAGGAACCGGCGTCGGTTACCTGTGCATCCAGAAAGCTATTTTTGAGGACAGAATTAAGTGTTTGCATGATGAGTTTAAGATGTAGTCTTAAGTCTGTGTCTCTATTATTAGTAAGACTATTTTTAGAGCCTCTATTCAAGAGGCTTAACTGTTGGTTGTAAGTGCATGCTCAAGTCTCTTAATTCTATATGTAGAATTAGATATTCTTAGCTTATTGTAGTTCAATGTAATTGAATGTTGAATAACAGTACAGAGTTGTATCATTCTAGGTTGTTGGAGTTGATTGTACTTGAGAGAGAGAGCTCTTGAGGGAAAGAGATTTAGAGAGAGATCTGTACATCTGAGAGAGGTGTGGAAGAAAGAAGTTTCTTCAATTGTATTCCTTCTGTAAAGAGTTTAATACAAGTTTACAGGGTGGTTTCTTGTATCTCTTGTTCTTGCTATTTATCATTCTAGTTACTTATCTATCTAATTTAATTCCACGGTTTATTGCTTTCATAAGTGTAATCATATTGTTGGTTGATCCCCAACTAGTGGTATCAGAGCTCAAGTTCACTAACAGGTGGTTCAGATCTGTGTAGTGTGTATTGATTACAGGTTCTCACAGGGGTTTCTGCAGGGATTTCTGTTTGAGTGGGAGAAGCAATGGCAGAAGAAAGTAAACTAAGAATGGAGAAGTTCAATGGAAAAAATTATCAACATTGGAGAATGCAGATAGAGGACTATCTATATCAGAAAGATCTATACTTACCGTTAGGTGGGATTGCAAAGAAGCCCACAGACATGGATGATGAAGAATGGGAAGTTCTTGATAGAAAGGCTCTGGGGTCTATAAGACTGAGTCTAGCATCTCCTGTGATATCTAATTTATCACAGGCAAAAACAATGGTAGAGTTGATGACTACTTTAGCAAATTTGTATGAAAAACTCTCAGCTTCTAATAAGGTATATATTATGAAGTAGTTATTTAATTTGCATATGAATGAAGGTGGATCTGTGTCTACTCATCTGAATGATTTCCATGGAATTGTAAATCAATTAAGTTCAGTCAATATTGTGTTTGATGATGAAATAAAAGCTCTTTTAATATTATGTTCTTTGTCTGAAAGTTAGCATGGCTTAGTAATGGCAATTAGTAATACTGCATCTGCTTCAAACATTTTAAAAGTAGATGTTGTTAGTGTTATCTTGAATGAGGAAATTCATAGGAAAATCACAGAGGAAACATCAGGGAAAGATTTAAATTTTGAGAGTAGGGGGAGGAAAAAAGAGAAGAGCAAGAGGAGATCAAGATTTAAGTCTAAAGTGAGAGTTAGATCCAAATCAAGAAATGGCAAGAAGCCACAATGCTGGAATTGTGGAAAGATGGGACACATAAGCAGAGATTGTTGGTTAAAGCCTACGGAGGACAATCAGCACGAAGGAAAAGAAGAAGCAAAGGTTGCAGGTATTGCACAAGATGCTTTAATATTCTCTTTGCATAATAATATAGAATCTTGGGTGTTAGATTCTGGTGCATCTTTTCATGCTACCCCTAATAGAGAATATTTTAGTGACTATATCCATGGAGATTTTGGAATAGTGTATCTAGGGGATGATGAGCCTTGTAAAATTATTGGCAAAGGTAAAGTGCAGCTGAAAATGCAGAATGGCAACACATGGGTGTTGAGAGATGTGATGCATGTTCCTAGCTTGAAGAGAAATTTGATTTCTGCAGGAAAGTTAGGGGATGAGGGTTGTACAGTAACTCTCACAGCAGAATCTTAGAAGGTGACCAAGAGTGCAGTTGTAATGGCCAGAGGTAAGAGAGTAGGTACTCTCTATTTATGTAATTGTGTTACTAACAATTCTCCTTCTGTATTATCTACTTCAGATGTGGATGCAAAATTGTGGCACTCAAGGCTTGGCCACATGAGTGAGAAGGGGATGTCAATTCTTAAGTCTAAAGGTAAGCTTTCAGATTTGAAAAGCATGGATCTAGAATTTTGTGAGCACTGTGTTTTTGGGAAACAGAAGAGAGTGAGTTTCCTCAAGACTGGGTCAACAAAGAAGAAGCATAAGTTGCAGCTTGTTCACATAGACGTGTGGGGACCGGCTCAGGTTGCTTCTATTAGAGGATCACAGTACTATGTTACGTTCATAGATGAATCTACAAGAAAGGTATGGATCTATTGTATTAAGAAGAAATATGATGTATTTGAGACTTTTAAGATTTGGAAAGCTATGGTTGAGAATGAAACAGGCAGAAGATTGAAGTGCCTAAGATCTGACAATGGTGGTGAGTTCTACAGCTATAAGTTTAACTAGTATTATTACATGCATGGAATCTATAGGCAAAGGATGGTTCTAAGGACACCTCAGCAGAATGGAATTGCTGAAAGGATGAATAGACCAATCATGGAGCGTGCAAGATGTATGAGATTGCATGTTGGTTTACCCTTAGAGTTTTGGGCAGAAGCTGTTGACACTGCAGTGTACCTGATTAATAGAGGACCCTCTATAGCTCTGGATGGTGGAATTCTAGAAGAAGCATGGATAGGTAAAAAGGTAGATCTCTCTTTTCTCAAAGTTTTTGGTTGTGAAGCCTTTGTGCACATTGATAAGGAAAATAGAAAGAAGCTGGATGCTAAGTCAACGAGGTGCACATTTATTGGCTATGGCTCAGATGATTTTGGTTTCGGATTTTGAAATCTAAGAACTAACAAGATAATTAGGAGCCGTGATGTTGTTTTCAATGAAAAAGTGATGTATAGTGATCAATTGAAGAAGCTGAATCAATCTGGGTAGAGTAATGGTGAATTGGACGAGGTGACGGTCCAAAATGAGCTCACAGGAAAAAGAAATAATAACTTACAGGAAAACACAGAGACCGACGTCGGCAAGGTAAGAACCGATGTCGGTAGGAAAGAAACCGATGTCAGTCATATAGAGACCGACGTCAACAGGATAAGCACTGATGTCGGTCAGGCAGAACCGACATTGGCCAGTAACAGGCTTGGAAGTGATTGAGGTCGGTCACTGTCAGAGAATTTGGGTGGACAGTGTGTTGTGAATGAGTCTCAAACGCCCATCAAGAGGTTAGAAAGGGTAAGTAAGCCTCCAATTAGATATTCTCCTTCATTATTCTATTTATTGCTAACTGATGGTGGAGAACCAGAGAGTTTTGAAGAAGCATTACAGGTGGAGTCCAAGAGTCAGTGGGAGCGTGGCATGGTTGAGGAGATGGAGTCCTTAAGAGAGAACCAAACATGGGATTTGGTTGAGTTGCCAGCTAGTAAGAGGACACTGAAGAACAGATAGACCTACAGGTTGAAGGAAGGTGAGAATAGACAAATGAGATATAAGGCCAAATTGGTAGTGAAAGGATTTGCACAAAAGCCAGGTATTGATTTTGGTGAGATTTTTTCTCTTATTGTTAAAATGACTTCTATACGGATTGTACTGTCTTTGGTTGCTATTGAGGATTTGCATCTTGAGCAGCTAGATGTTAAGACAGTGTTTCTTCATGGAGATTTGGATGAGAAAATTTATATGGAACAGTCGGAAGGATTTGAGGTCAAAGGTAAGGAGAAGTTAGTGTGCAGATTGAAGAAAAGCTTGTATGGCCTCAAGCAAGCTCCTAGACAGTGGTATTTGAGATTTGATAGGTTTATGACTGAGCATGGCTACAGTAGGTGTCAATCTGACCATTGTGTGTATTTTAAGAGATTGGATAATGGTAGATATATTATTCTATTGTTGTATGTAGATGATATGCTAGTTGTAGGGTCACACATGCAGGATATCTCTGAGCTTAAGGTGAAATTAACTCAAACATTTGCCATGAAGAATTTGGGAGCAGCAAAGAAAATCCTTGGCATGAGCATTAAGAGAGACAGGAAAAATCACAGGTTCATTTTGTCTCAAGAGGATTATGTGAACAAGGTGTTGAAATGGTTTAACATGCAGGATGCTAAACCGATAAGCACACCTTTGGCTGGACATTTTAAGTTGAGTAAAGAACAATGTCCTAATTCACATGATGAGGTAGAGTACATGAGTAAAGTTCCATATTCTTCTGCAGTAGGGAGTTTGATGTATGCAATGGTGTGTACTAGACCGGATATTGCCCAAGCAATGGGAGTTGTAAGTAAGTATATGGCCAATCCAGGAAAGGAACACTGAAAAGCAATTCAGTGGATCCTTAGATATCTGAGAGGAACCAATAGTAGGCATTTGTGCTATGGAGGTTCAGATACTTCTCTACATGGTTATGTAGATTCAAATATGGTAGGTGATTTGGATGGCAGGAAGAGCACCACAGGATATGTTTTCACTGTAGGTGGAACGGCGGTTAGCTGGATATCAAAGTTGCAGAAGGTTGTTGCCTTGTCAACTACAGAAGCAAAGTATATTGCAGCCACAGAGGCTAGCAAAGAGATGATATGGATGACACGGTTCATGGAAGAGTTAGGAAAGGAGCAAGAGAGTTGCAGATTGTATAGTGACAGTCAGAGTGCAATCCATTTGGCTAAGAATTCAGCCTTTCACTCAAGAACCAAGCACATACAGCGTAGGTACCATTTCATACCACAGGTATTGGAGGATGGTGAGTTGAAGCTGGAGAAGATCCATACAGATAGGAATCTTGCTGATATGTTAACCAAGCCAGTTACAAAGGAGAAGTTGAATCTTCATTCAACTTCTGTTGGTCTTCATGATTGAGTTGAAGATGGAGGAGCTAGAAGATGTTGCTGTATAGGTACTGGTGCAGCTGTTTATCTCCAAGTGGGAGATTGTTCAGGTGTGGAGCCTAAAAGCTTCACTAAAGGAGCGCATTACCAAAGTTGTAGGTTTACACAATCACTGGCATCAGTCAGGAGTGACTGACGTTGGTCAGGTGCAGTTCAAGAGACGCTGGCATCGACAGGGGATCGATCGACGTCGGTCACAGGCAAGTAGGCAGGAACCGGCGTCGGTTACCTGTGCGTCCAAAAAGTTATTTTTGAGGACAGAATCGAGTGTTTGCATGATGAGTTTAAGTTGTAGTCTTAAGTCCGCATCTCTATTATTAGTAAGACTATTTTTAGAGCCCTTGTTCAAGAGGCTTAACTGTTGGTTGTAAGTGCACGCTCAAGTCTCCTAATGCTATATGTAGAATTAGATCTTCTTACCTTATTGTAGTTCAATGTAATTGAATGTTGAAGAATAGTACAGAGTTATATCATTCCAGGTTGTTGGAGTTGATTATACTTGAGAGAGAGAGCTCTTGAGGGAAAGAGATCTAGAGAGAGATCTATACATCTGAGAGAGGTGTGGAAGAAAGAAGTTTCTTCAATTGTATTCCTTCTGTAAAGAGTTTAATACAAGTTTTCAAGGTGGTTTTTTGTATCTCTTGTTTTTGCTATTTATCATTCTAGTTACTTATCTATCTGATTTAATTCCGTGATTTATTGCTTTCATAAGTGTAATCATATTGTTGGTAAAAACACAAACTAAAGGTAATTATTGTAGCACAAAGTCTTCATAATTAACTTCAAAACATCTTCAGATAATTTCCACACACTCTGCTTGTTTAATCAAATAGATGAGATATTATTAGAAAAAGGACATAGAAAATTTTCTTAAATAACACAAGTTATTTCAACACAAAGTTTGAAAAGTAACCCGCTTTCTCATTCATTCAAGAAAATATGATTTACAATCTAAGGTCAAAGTCTCAAGAAGCATCTCAATTTTGGTAGAGTTTTTGCTTTCAATTACAAAAAGATCAATCCATTACAAAAGAGGCTCTCTCTATTTATAGAGAGAAGCCTTGAGGATTTTTAAAAAAAGATTTAAAAACTTTGACCTAGTCAAAGATGGGAGTCTTTGTTGACTTTGGACTTTCTATATTTTTACATGTATTTACACATGACAAAAGCACATGTGCAAATGTCTAAAGCGATTACAAAAGTGCATTTGAAAAATGAAAAATAAAGCAAGGAAGAATAGTTTCAATTTTTTTCTCCAGTCTTCTTCATATGAGTATCATACATGGTGATGGCTGCTTGCATCCCAATATTATCTGGAGTAACAGTGTTCTTGAAGATTACCCTAGCTTTGACTATGGCATCTTTCACTACTGTAACTAATTTTGCATGATTTGTTAACTTGTTTTTTAGATTATCCAGAGTTAACTAATTGTCTAGAATGTTATCCATAGAAGCCACTAAAAATGCTTTCTCCTCAAATTCCTTTCAGAATATTCCTTCAAACTCTTGAATCATTTCTTCAGCTGAAATGAATTGGTTATCTTGAGAGGTATGTTTGTAAGGCAACTCCTCCAATTTATGCAACAAACTAATATCACTTTGTTCGTTGAGGTCTCTTGAAGACTCGAGGTCGTTGATCAATTCCTTAAGCACCTGACTCCTATATATCAATGCTTCTTTAGTCTCAGTATAAGAGTCTCTATCAATAATGACACTCATTGATATTAGAGTACTTATTTTCAGCTTTTTCATATCCATCCATTTGCCAAGATATTTATCTATACTTTCAACATCCTAAAAAATTATAATGATAAGATCATCTAGTTCCACTCTCATTTTCTTCATTTTACCCATCTTCTTGGATAACTCTGTGAGTAAGGAAATTCATTGTGTATGCATCTTGTCTAAGTCCTCTTCAATTAATTTTCCCTTGATATAGGTTCTTTCTACTTTTTGAATCATGGGGTCGTCTATAGAGATAGCCTCTAGAGTTATTGCTTCTAGAGTGACAATGATTCTCTTTATCACTGTAGTTAATTGTTACACCATTGCCTTATAATGATCCTTCATTTAGTTTTCCTATCAAATTTCTAAACCAATATATCCATCACTGATTGCAAATCACTCTTAGCACTTTCATGAGTTATCTTACCTAACTCAACTCGAGAGATAGAGTAGTCATTGATATCAAAAATTTCAATAGTTGCATCTTGTGGAGGTTTTGCTATTTCCAAAAATTTGTGCCCTTTATCCCCAATCATCTTTGAAAGAATCTTTGGCTTCTTGAGAGTCTTAACTTTTATTGGCACTATTTTACTAAAGTCAAAGTCAACTAGAGAGATGGCTTGTTTTTTCTTTTTGGGCGTATAAGTTGACAACCAAGGTGGAAGCACAGAAGTACTTACATTAGGATCAATCTCCATTGTCAGTACTACTAGAGTCACACTTGCACCAATGGTGGAAACAATGGGAAGAGTATTAGTAAGAGCTTCACCTTTTGTTGAATGATCAAAAACAGAGCTATCTCTGATATCAAAAGATGGATATGATAAACTAGGGATTGACCCAGAGGAATGAATAATACCTCTAGAAGTGCCTTGGGGGTCATTAAAAATAATTTTGGAAGGAGAGGCTACTCTAAAAGAGGGAACACTGATTGGAGAAATAGGTGAAGGAGTTACAATAGGTGTGCTAGGCGGGGAAGAAGAAATTTATATTTGTGGTTGCACACCCTCTCGTAGAGATAGAGTTTCCTTTTCCTATTGATCTGTGGGCCTATCATCAGTCACCATTTTCTCTATTGCTCATTCTTCAGCACTTTGCTTCTCAACCTCTATATCTATTGTTTCTGGCTCTTTTTCTATAATTTTTGACTTCTTCACCAAGAAGAAGGAACATCACTTTTATTATTCATCCTATTTTCTGCTCTTCTCCTTGTTTCTTATTAAAATTTAGCTTCTAATTCTGTAATGAACTCTTTCAAAGTGATTCCCTTATTTGCTAACCAATCATTGGTGTTTTTCAATATTAGTTCAAATCTTTTCCTTAAGGAAGTCAAATCCTTATGAGACCATTGGATTGAGGGAAGAGGGGCATTGGTGACATATTCAACATGGTATCTATTATTGATCAAATCTCCATCATCCACTAGATTCTTAGGGATATTAGAGAGTCCCAAATATTCTATCTGCTCAAGAGACAATCTACTATAGTCCATTTTTCTAATGTCTTCTGCTGTCCTTAAATCGGCCCAAACATCTTCAATCATAGGCTCATGAAACTGGGTCTTCCTCTTGATCATGTCCTTTATGCCTCTGTAGTCAAAATTTGGTCTCCTTTTGAAATGCTTCATGGTTATGATTTACATTTCAGTCTCCATAACTCTAGATTTTCCATGATCAATATTGAGAATCGGCCAATTTCAATCGGGAACCTGAAACTGGGTTTCTTAAGTTCCATTTGCTTATTATGTACGACAATAATTTGCCTACACAGCTCTATCAAGACCAATTTTTTTGAAGGGATTATTGGAAGCACATAAGGATGACCTTAGAAAAATCCAACCCACAGGGAAGAAAAATAAGGAAACTATAGGAACATACATCCAAAGTCATTCACAATTGTCCAGGCTTCATCTGACACTCTTCTATTTTAATTAGGGATCAAAGAGACACAAAAATACTACAAATAAAGTGTCATTTACTCTCCTAAAATGATAGATGGAACCCTTTAATTTCAACTAAGGGTAATATTGATACATCGGGGTTGTTTTCCTGTCTCCTTCTGATGTTAAACCTGGGAAGGTTCTCATCGATGCTGCAATATATACCAGGTATGAAGTCATGTAGAATAAGGAGGTAGTGGATCCTTCATCAATTGCTCATGCAGAGCATTACTGATTTGTTCTCCCTAGATAATGACTTGTTTGCCTTGGAGAATTATCTTAATGAAGGGGAAAATCCATCCATGAAACCATGAATAAGAAGGTAAACCTTTTACCCTACTGAGGAGGGTGATCAGGTCACTGGCTTCTTCTATAAAATCACTCCTTGGAAAGTTCCATGGCTATCTTGACAAGTTCACTCTGGGAGTCTTTAGCCATCTATTATTGATCACTTTCTTCACTCTTTCGAGATCTTTGTCATATTCCCTTTGTGCTTCAACGAAGTCAAGCTTCAATACTTCTGTAGCAGGAAGACACATGAATACTTTGTCGATGAACTCAGGGTCTAGTCTAATCACTACATTACCACCAACATCTAACACAGGCCTGGTATCCTTACTGTAGAATTAAGCACACTAGAGAATGAACTTTGTGTGGTGAGCTGTTATAGGAAAATAAGATACCAGATGAATATTACTCTCGATTTCCTTCTTTATTTCATGGCTAAGATTGCTTGATTTAGTTCTTTCCATGAACTCAGCCATATCGACGTGCCCAATCTTTGTATCCCTAATGTCATCGGCATTAGAAGTAATCAAGGTGATTAGAAAAACACCTTGATACTTGTAATTCATTGTCTTTGACTTATTCAGAGAAACCTCAATCATCTGAAAGAGCTTTTGTCAAAAGTACCTCGATGAAGAGGGATCCTTGAGAGAAACTATGACAAAAATCATGATCATGCAATTAGGAGAAACATTAGTAATCAAGAAAAACTACACATTTGATGATCACGACCATGAAAATGCACTTGAAAGGGCTAAGGCACGAGCAGGTCAAAAATTCAAAGGAAAGCAAGCTCGAAAAAGTGAAAATTCAAAATTTCTTAGAGTTAGGAAAATCTGAGGAAATGCATGCAGGAGCGACAAATTTTTTTTCCCTTGCATGTGAGGAAAAGTCTTTGTGCATAGGCGGTAATTTTTTCCACCATTGCATGTGAACTTTGTGCAAAGGTAGAAAAAATTACTGCCTATGCACATGGTGGGGAAACTTGTGTAAGGGTGGTGAAAATTGCTGCCCTTGCACAAGTTGTAAAGGACTGCGTAATGGCGGCAATTTTTGCTGCTATTACACTGGCTCATTCAGTTTTGTGTAAAGGCACAAAAAATTACTGCCATTACACTAGTAAATGGTTTTTTGGATATTTTGGTTCTTTGGTCTTGCCACATAATGAGGAGGAGAGGGAGAATAAAAAAGAAGAAATACATAAACTACAAAGGAGGAAAGAGGAAAACTAGAAATTAAAGAAAATAGAGAGAACAAAATGAAAACCTAGAAATAAAATAAGGAAGAACACAAAACTAACTTGATAAAAATGAGATCCTATGCTTGAAGCTAAAAAAAATACAATCCCACTTGTTCACGCATTTGATTGATTGTAGGGAGGAGGAGCAGACAACATGGAATGATCAAAATGAGGCTCAAATCAGGTTTATAAGGGCTAAAACCGATGCCAACCACTCGATGTGTGCAGCCATAAATGCCGCACATGAAAATCAAGATCATGTAGGGGTGGCAAAAATGTCCACCTCTACATGTGAAGTTTTTAAAAAAAATTCAAGGGCAACAAAAATTGCTGCTCTTACATAAAACGTTTCAAAAAAAATGCAAGGGCAGTGATTGTTGCCACTCCTGTATGGAGGGATGTAAGGGCAGAGAAAATCATCACCATTACATAAAAACAAAAAAGACATGCAATAGCAGCAAAAAAATGTTGACTTTGCATAAAAAGCAAAAATAAAACTAACTCCTTGATTTTGTCAAAGTTTTGATGCTCTGATCGCATCGAGACCACAACGAATTTCACGTTTTTTGGCATAATCGTAACGAGGGAAGGTCATGAACTTTTCAAGGATGTTAGTTGACTAAACTCAAGATCAAGAGAAACTTGTCTTGAAAGATGAACTTTAGAGAGAAAAATATGAAACAGACAAGTTTTGTAGGTTGCCACCATTACATGTGAGGTTTTTAAAAAAAAATGCAAGGGTGGTGAAAATCACCACTCCTACATGGAACGTTTTGAAAAAAATGCAAGGGCAGTGATTTTTGTCGCTCCTACATGGAGGGATGTAAGGGCGGTGAAAATTTCCACCATTACACAAAAATAAAAAAAGACATGCAATGGCGGTAAAAAAATGTTGACTTTACATGAAAAGCAAAAACAAAACTAACTCCTTAATTTTGTCAAAGTTTTGACGCTCTGATCGCATCAAGACCGTAACAAATTTCACATTTCTTGGCAAAATCATAACGAGGGAAGGTTGTGAAATTTTCAAGGATGTCAGTTGACTAAACTCGAGATCAAGATAAACTTGTCTTGAAAGATGAACTTTAGAGTGAAAAATACGAAACGAACAAGTTTTGTAAGGGTTCCAAAAATGAGAGTAGATAATTTTAGGAACAACAGATGGCTCCTGTTGGAGAAATTTCATTGATCAAACCTTGAAATGATCAATGGAAGTAGAATTCAATCTCTAAGTTCCTTCATCCAAGTCATTGGGCCACAGAGTCAAGCTAAAAAAGAAAAAAACACGAAAAACTAAACATAAATAAATAAACATAAGACTATATAAATGTACATGTGAACTCATCTAATACTTCAAGGATTGAAGTGTTTCAGATGTTGCCCACTATGAGGCAGTGAGAATGGCATTCCATCTTGATATTCTAGTAAGAAGCTATTTTCACCACAGATCTTATGAATGGTAAATGGACCTCTCCATAAAGAATCAAATTTTCTATGCATTTTTTTTGGTTCCCTCCTCTTGTCTCATAACAAGACTTGATCTCCACTCTAAAAATCATGAATCCATGCTCTCTTGTTGAAGAGTTTCTTCACCTGATTTTGATGTGTAGTAATCTGGTCTACTACCATGGTTCATTGCTCATCTAGTTTAGTTAGGCACATGATCCTTTTATCAATAGAATTTTGAAAGGTTGAATCTTCGATTTCCTTTGCCAACTTCAGTGTTGGTATTTCTAGGGTGATTGGTATCTCTGCATTCAAACTATACAGAAATTGAAATAGTGACATGCCTATTGCCATCTTAAGTGTAATCTTATCTATCCACAAAGCATCGAATAATGCTTTTGCTAAGTTCTCTGATTATCATCTACCAGTTTCTTGATAATAGTAACTAGATTCTTGTTGCTTGATTCTGCTTGACCATTTTCTTACAGATAGTAGTCGAAAGAGTGGGAAAGAATAATCTCGTAATTATAGCAAAACTTAGTAACCTCTTGAGAAGTGAAATGAGCAGAATTATCTGTTACAATCTTAGTTGGGACCCTAAATCAAGAAATAATATATTTTTTAAGGAAATTATATACCACTTCTGAAGTAACATGCTTAGTTGGAATGGCTTCCACCCACTTGGTAAAATAGTCAATCACGATGAGAACATAGTCATGTCTAGAAATCAAGGATAGGTTCACGATGACAATGAAATCAATACCCCATTGTTGAAAAACTTATTCAATCACCACTGGCTTGAGGGGTAATATGGCCAATTTAGGTTTCCTGATGAACTATTGACACAACTCATACCTACGTACCCATTTGTATGCATCTTAAAACAGTGTAGGCCAATAGTATCTCACTCATAGAATCTTGTGAGCCATCACTAGTGTAGAAAACTTTCCTTCACAAGCCAAATTATGGAAGGACTCTAAAAGTTTACTTTGTTGCACCTTATCGACACAACGAAGAAATACCCCATCAAGTCTTCTCTTATACAAACCATTGTCCCACAAGACATAGTTAGTAGCCTTTAACTTAACATTCCTTTTTTCTTTTTAGGATAGATGGGTGGGACACTCACCATAGGTAATAAAATGAGTGATATCAGAATACCACTCATCAGTAGTAGTGACGAAGAGAACTGTAGGCACGTCTTCGACCTCTGTTTCTTCATGTCCTATTTCTTTTGGTATGTTATTAGTGATCAATTGGAAAAGACCTTTTCCCCACATAAGTTTGGTGAGTTTGATATCAAGATCAAACTCCTAAATTTTGGCAATATAATTTCCCCTTTTAGTACCAAACTCCTGTTGAGTTAGAATAGACTTCACTATTGTATCAAGCACTAGAACAACAGGATGTGAATTCAAGATATAGAATCTGAAATGCTTTACCACCTTAACCACAGCATAAGTATGCTTCTCCATATTTAAATAATTTAATTCATGAGATTTTAGAGGACAACTCATAAATGATATGAGAGATTCCACACCTTCTTTGTTTTGCTGAACTAAAATGGCTGAAAGTGTATGCTCATAAGCATAGTTGTATATTATGAAGTCTTTGGTATAATCTAAGCAAACTAAGATTGGTGCATGGGCTATCGCTTTATTGATATCTTCAAATGCTAACTTGCCTTCTACAGTCCATCAAAAAGTGACTTTACCATTCATCATGTCAACAATGTGGTGAGTCTTTTCTACGAATTCTGGAATGAATCTTTGTAGAAAATTCTACTTTCTAAAGAAAGAATGAACTGTGGTCTTACTAGTAGGAAGAGTAAGATTTTGGATAGATTTGACTCTTTCTAAGTCAATTTTTATGCCTTCTCCGGTACAGTATGACCAAAAAGTTTACCTTCTATAACCCCAAAAATTGACTTTTTGGGATTAATAGAAATACCATTTTGTCGACAGCGTTCCAACACTTGTTGTAAATGATGCACATGATCAGGATGATGTTTAGAAAAAATGGTCAAGTCATCAATATATACCACAATAAACTTCCCCATTTCATCTCTGAAGGCAAGATCCATTGCTCTTTGGAAGGTGGCACCAGCATTTGATCAAATTCAAAGGCATTCTGCGATATGCAAAATTGCCCCAAGGTGTAGTGAAAGTAGTTTTATGTTGATCTGATTTATTAACTTCTACTTGATTGTACCCAGAAAAACCATCTAACATTGATAATATTTCTAAACCAATCACTATTTGCAACACTTGATCCATGATGGGCAAGGGATAGTTATCTTTTAAATATGATTGATTTAGGTTTTTGAAATCAACATAAATAATAATTTCTCCATTCTTTTTTCTCACAGGAACTATGTTAACAATCTAGGTGGAATGATGGATTAGAAAAATAATTCTTGCATTCAGCATTTTCTAGATCTCAGAAAGGATAGTACCTGATATTTTGGGGTTGTATTACCTTTGTTTCTGCTTGTAAGGCAATGACCTAACTTTAAGAGGAATTTCATGCCAAATTTCTTTAGACCTAAGGGATTTCAAATTATCATAAGAATATGTCAAAACATCAATGTAATGACAAATAAGAGTAATGAATTTGAGCTTTTCATCAAAAGTGCAACAATTTTCAATGTTGACCATTTTGGGATTTTCTTTCATACTCAAATTTATTTGATAGAACTCCTTGGAGGAACTTGAATTCATTTGTCGCTGCTTGACATACCTATCATGCTTATCAAATAAATTTTCAAGAGAAATCAAACCTTTTGGAATTTTATTCCCCTTGAGTTGAAAGAACTCTTCACCAATTTTGAAATCTATTTCGAGAACTGATTCTCGTGATAGAGATTCACTTCCTTCAAAATAAATCTCTTCAAAGTTATCCATATTTTCTAGAAAAGCAATGATTTGATTGTCGCCATTAAACACCTACCAATGGTTAGCATTATCAGGTACACTTGGTTGAAAAACTAGCTCAATAGTGTACCTATCACCTTTGAAGTATTTATGGGGAACCATGAGGGTCACAGAGATAGCCAATGAATCTGCACGATCATTGAATTCTCTCAGCATAGTAGAAATATTGAAAGCATTAAAACTTTCAATATAGTGTCATACAAGATTGCGATAATGTCACAGCCTTTCATTTTTGGTTTGGTACAAATTCTTTACCTGACAAACTACCAGTTCAACATCTCCCTGGACATGAAGAATCTTAATACCTTTAGCGTGAGTGGCTTGCAATCCAAGCAGAAAAGACTCATACTCAATGGTGTTATTGGTATTATTTAACTTCAACTTATATGAATAAGGAAAAATTTCTCCTTGAGGGGATATCAAAACAATTTAGGCTCCAAAACTGGTGGAAGAGCAACTTCCATCAAATTCTAAAATCCAAACATCATTAGAATCTGATCTTCTTAAAGATTTTTCTTCGTTAGTATGGGAAGATTATTGTTTGTCTAAACTTTACTCTAGTAATGCTTCTGATTTTATATCTAAATTTTTTGAATTGTCACTTAAATAAATTTCGTCTGATGAGCTAAAAACATCTTAAGTGGTCAGAAAATAGTTACCCATTCTTGATGATTCAAATAAAATTTGAGCTTCGAGATCTAATGTTTGGGTGACTATATATTTTGACTCCTTCTCAGGAAGTAATTTTTTCATGATGCCTTTAATAGGTATCCTTGCTTCAGATAGATCCATATTCAATTCTCCACCTACATCTTTGCAAAAATTACACCCGAGTAGAATGGCATAAGAGGCCAGAACATCAGCCACCAAGACTGTCATTTTAATCCTCTTCTTTGGAAAATCTGTAAATGCGAATTGGGCATCTTTGATTTGACCTAGGAGTGGGACTTGCTTATTTTCTATGGAAAAACATCTCCCAAAAGTCTTAGTTAAGACCAAGAAAATCTGCTACCTTGACAGGCATAACATTATCAAAGACTCCAGAGTCTATTATACAGTTGCTCAACTTATGACCATTTATCAAAAGGGAAACATAGAAAAGTTATAATTTTTGGGGGGAAATAGGAGTAGCTACAAGATTATTCTGGGTAGATTTATTCTTTAAAGAATCTTGTCTTGTAGGGATAGTCTTATTTTTTATGTAGTCAACTAACCTATCAAACTATTCAAGATTGGCTCACAAGTACTCAACTTCAGTCATTTGAATCTTGAGATTTTTAGCGTGATCAATTATGTCAAATAATTGAAATGAACTAGAAATAGAGGAAAGAATTCTATCATCTTGATTTTTATTGGGTGTGGTACTACTCTGAGAAATAGAAGTAGAAGGTATAGGATGGTTTGAGGTACTTACTTTCTTATTGGTCACCAGGTCCTTTGATTGGAAAGGTAGTGAAGTCCCCCATTTAGCAATTGAGACTATTGGTTAAGGTTCTTCTCCTGCTTTTCCTTTATCAGCTTGTTGAGTTGACTGATTCTGAGACCTAGTAAAAATAGCATATGACCCATCAAACACTTCTCCCTTACTTCTAGCTTCATCTTGGTAATTCAGAAAACCAATGTTAGAGTCGTCAGCTAATTCTTCTATTCCTTATAAAAATAGATTAGCATCATCTTCTTAGTCCAACTCAGGTTGGAAAGAGAAATCATGTTCAGCTTCAAGGTAACCAACTGCTGAGTTAGCCGGTGATGCTTTAATGGTAAGCTTCCCCTGTGTGGGTGGAAGACGATTAGATTGCCCTTGATTTTTAGCAGCATTTCCTTGGTATGAATGGTTGGGAAATGTCCTCTTAGGCATATCTCGAAAAGAAGGAGGAGCAGACATACCTTGGGCCATTTGTCTTTTCAGGGCTAGCAATTAATTTGCTAACTTTTGCACCATAGGATCTATGGTGCTCGTGGAAGAACTTTCAGCAGATGAGGAAAATTTATTTTTATTAAAATATTTTCTAATCTTACCTACTAGGATAAGATCATCTTCAACCTTAGTAGCCAAATTTTGGGCTGCAAAAAGATATATAGGGCTATCTTGCCTCAACAGAAAACTTACTTCAGGAAGTTGAAAGTTGATGAAAAAGCACTTGAAGTTCTCCAGTGTTGGCTGAGCAATTGTAGGAATTTTGTTCCTTAGCTTATTGAATTTAGAAATGAAGTCTCACATAGGCTCATGAGGTTCTTTATTCATTTGCGTAAGCTGAGCCAATAAGGCATGTGTATCTTTAGCAGATTTAAACTTAGCCTCAAACTTGGCCTTGAGAGTGTTCCAATCAGTTATTGTTTAAGCTTGAAGGTGATAAAAACAATTTACAATAGCACCTTGTAAAGTTTCAACAAACAGTCTCACTATTATGTCTTCATATTCCATGCCTATCACACCACATGTTATGTAGAAAGCAACAATATGTTCATCAGATGAACTTTCCCATCACCATAGAATTTGATAAAAAAATTCCTTGAACTATGGGGTAGTTCATGTAAAGGTGGGGTCAGATTGAGAGGGCCAAAAGTGTTTCTCCAAGGGCCTTGGACTACCATGATATGTCGATTAAATGGAAGGATAACAAATCTTGGTGGGGTAAGTATAGACAAAACTCTACTAGCACTGAAACTAGAAGCTTCACCTGGTATGGGAGATTTGACGTTGGTAGGAGGGAAATTCCTAGTTTGCTGAAGGCGAGATGGTGGAGGAAAAATATCAAAATTATTTTATCGCACCAACTCAAATATAAGATCAACAATACCTTGAGCTCTCTGGCTTCACGTGTACGGTGGATCTGCTAAAGTATAAAATAAAAAAGGACTAGAAATGCTTCAATTTGAAGTTTGAGGCTTCAAAATATGCATTTTATCCCCAGTGGAGTCGTCATAAACTGTTGGGTGAATATTTTGTCATCAATTAACTGAAGGCAAAATGGGTATATCAACCAAAGCATAAAGAGATAAATCTCTCCTCTCATCAAAGGGAGGTTCCCTATAAACTATATCTACTAATATAAACTGAAAATAGACTCATGGGTGAGATCACACCATCCATCTCTCTTTCTTCAGAGATAATGTTCACAAAATAAAAGAGAAATCTTGGGTAATGACTGAAGGCATTTCTATTCTTTCAAAAATGATGTTTAGCAAACAGTAGAAAAACTTCCTATGTAGTAACTGGATCCACAAGAAACCCATGAAAGCATAAAGTCTTTTGTTGCTTCCCTCACTAATTTATAGCGTATACGATAGTAGAATGAAGTGCAGCTTAAAGTCTCCATTGAAAACTACCACAGAGTATAAGATCATAAAGGATAAAAGTAGTTCAAAGCCTTTCTAAAACTCTTCTCACTAAAATATGAAAAACACAAACTAAAAGTAATTATCATAGCACAAAGTCTTCATAATTAACTTCAAAACATCTTCAGTAAATGTAACAGGGCGCAATAACCAACAGAACGAGGTGTAGCACAAAGTCTCCACCTCAACTGCCAAAGATTGAAATACAAAGGACAATGGGGGCACAAAGTTGTCCTAATATCCTTTACACAGAAACAAACTGAAATACACACACAAAAGACAATTGTGGCAGCACAAAGTCTCTCCACAATTGGCTTCAGGACACCTTCCTGATTACTTCCACTAGTTATGCTTATTTAATTAAATAGACAAGAACGCATTCAGGAAACAGACATAAGAATAATTTATTCAACAACACAAGCTATTCTAGCACAAAGTCTGAAAAGTTACTTGCTTTCTTATTCAAATAATGAAATATGATTAACAATCTAAGCTCAAAGTCTTAGTAATGCCTTTCAATTTAGGCATAGTTTTGCTTCTGATAACAAAAAGATCTCTTTTACATAAAATAAGAGATTACAATATATAGTAGTCAAGAAAGACTTAGGCACTTTGTTTCATGAAATGGCCCATGCTGCATTCCATACCTTGAATGCTTTTTAGTTCTATCAAGGGGCCATGTTGGAACAGGGCATCGGCCTTAACTGTGGCATGTCAATTCATCTCAAATGTCTCCTCCAAAGTATAGGCCACCTATTCCTCTTCCTGATATTTATGCAACTGTCTACTTTGCCTTTACTTGATGGAGAAAAATAGGGCACATCTTTGAATGCTCACGCTCTCTAGTGTCCACCTGGTGGACTGTTTCACCTACTGGAATAACTCCTACATAGATATTTTTGGTCTTTTCCTTTTATTCCCTCTTCTCTTAATGCATTTTATCCTTTTCTCATGATTTGAGCTCTCGAGCTATCTCTTCCTTTTCTGCTGGCTCTTTCAACTTTTTCTTCAGCTTGGTCACTGAGTTTGTTTTTAAGGTTCGCACCACATTTGAAAATAAACAGGCATTTTGTTACCTTGAATTTGACATCCATGGGGACGTCATTGGTCACTTGGTCACTTGAACCATATTGAACCTTGAACCTTGAAGACTCGAATAATTGAAGAATTTGAATGCTCAGAACATTTTTGGAGGAGGAAAGAGAGAATTTTGGCTTGTTGGACCAAAATAGTTGATATGTTATCCCCAAAAACAAGTGACAAATTTTAAGAACAACAACTGGCTCCAGTTGGAGAACCTTTATCAATTGTAAAAATAATTGAAGGGAGTAAAAACTAGAATCTCTAGTGCCTTCAAGTATGACATTGGGCTACAGAGTCGTGCTACCCAAAAAATAAAGGCACCAAAAAGAAATGAAAATAAAAAGCACCAAATAAAACTAAAGACTATACAAATATACATATATATATATATATATATATATATATATATAACTGATGTCACTTGATACTTAAAGAATTAAAGTGCTTTAGATGCTGCCCACAGTGAGGCAGTGAAAAGGGCATGCCATCTTGATACTTCAACATGAAACTATTTTCACCATTGAGCTGATTAATAGTAAATGGGCCTCTCCATAGGGAATTGAATTTCCCATGCATTCCTTTTGGTTCTCTTCTCTTGTCCCATAATAGAACTTGATCACCAATCTAAAAATCACAAGGTTTTGCTTTTTGGTCAAAGAGCTTCTTCACCAAACTTTGATGCACAGCAATTCGGTCCACCACCATAGTTCGTTGCTCATCCAGCTCAGTCAAGCACATGATCCTCTTATCGATAGAGCTTTCATATGTTTGATCTTCGACCGCCTTTGCCAATTTTAATGCTGGTAATTCTAGGGTGATTGGTATCTCTACATTTAGACCATACAGAAGTTGAAATGTGACATACCTATTGCCCTCTTTGGCATAATTCGATCGGCCCATAAAGCATCAAATAATGCTTTATGCCAGGGTCATTGGTTGTCATCTACCAACTTCCTAATGATGGTCACCAGGTTCTTGTTGCTCGATTTCACTTGACTATTTTCTTTTAAAAAATAGTCAAAAGAGTGGGAGAAGGTGATCCCATAATAAAAATAGAACTGAGTAATCTCATGGGAAGAGAAACAGGATACATTATCTGTCACAATCTTGGTTGGAACCCCAAACTTGGAAATGATGTTTTCTTTGAGGAAATTGCATACTATTTTTGAAGTAACATGCTTGGTTGAAATAACTTCCACCTATTTGGTGAAGTAATCTATGGCTGTGAGGACATAATCATGTCCAGTGCTTGAAGATAGGTTTACAACACCAATAAAATCAATTCATTATTACTGAAATAGCTTTTCTATTACCACTGGCTTAAGAGGCAAAGTAGCTAACTTGGGTCTTCCAATGAACTGTTAGCACAGTTCACATCTTCGTATCCATTTGTATGCATCTTGAAACAGAGTAGGCCAGTAATACCTGGCATGCAGAATGTTATAGGCAGTTACAGGCACAGAAAAATGTCCTCCACAAGCCAAATTGTGGAAGGATTACAGAAGTTTGTTCTATTACACTTTATCCATGTAGCGAAGGAATACCCCATCAAGGTTCCTCTTATATATCCCATTGTCCCACATGACAAAGTTGGCAGCTTTCAACTTGAGAGTCCTCTTTCTTTTATGAGATAGGTGAGTAGGACACTCACCATAGGTAAGGAAATGAGCAATGTTTGAATACCACTCATTCATGGTGGTGACCAAGAGGACTGTTGGCATGTCTTCATTTTTTGCTTCTTCATGCCCTATTTCTTTTGGTCTATTATCAGCAATCAATTAGCAGAGACCCCTTCTCCACACAAGCTTTATTGGTTTGATAACAAGATCAAACTCCTAGATTTTAGCAATCTAATTACCCCTTTTAGTTCAAAACTCATACTGAGTTAATATAAATTTGACTATGGTATCAAGAACCAGGGCAATAATGTGTGAATTTAGGATGTAAAAATGGAAGTGCTTTACTACCTTTACCACTGCATAAGCATGCTTCTCCAGATTTGAATATTTTAGTTCATGAGCTTTGAGAGGATAGCTCATGAAGGATATGAGATATTCCACACCTTCTTTGTTCTGTTGAACTAGAATTGTTGAAAGTGTGTGCTCAGAAGCATAACTATGCATTATAAAATCTTTGGTATAATCTAGACAAACTAGAATTGGGGCATGGGTGATAGCTGTCTTGATGTCTCAAATTGCCAATTTGTCTTCCTCAGCCCAGCTAAAAGTGGCCTTTCCCTTCATCATGTTCACAATGTGGCAAGTCTTCTCAGCGAACTCAAGAATAAACCTTCATAAATAATTCACCTTTCCAAAGAAAGAGTGAACTGCGGTCTTACTTGTGGTAGAGTAAGCTCCTAGATGGATTTGACTCTTTATGCATCAATATTTATGCCTCCTCGGGATACAATATGTCTGAGAAGTTTCCTTCTATTACCTTAGAAATAGACTTCTTGGGATTTAGAGAAATGTCATTCTGGCGACATCATTCTAGCACTCATTACAAATGGCACACATGATCAGGATGATGCTTGGAAAATACTATTAAATCATCAAATTACACCATAATAAACTTACCCATTTCATCTTTGAAATTAAGGTCCATTTCTCTCTGAAAAGTGGTGCCAGCATTAAAAAGGCCAAATGGCATTCTTCGATAATCAAAGGTGCCCCAAGGTGTGGTGAAGGCAGTCTTATGTTGGTCTGCTTCACCAACTTCTACTTGATTGTACCTTGAGAAGCCCTCTAGCATTGATAACATCTCTGAACCAATCACCGTCTGAAGGACTTGATCTATGATGGGTAGAGGGTAATTATCCTTTAGGGAGGATTGATTCAAATTCCTAAAATCCACATAGAAGTGAATTTTGCCATTCTTTTTCCTCACAAGAACTATGTTTGCAATCCATGTGGAATGATGGCTTGGAAAAATTATTCTAGCGTTCAACATTTTCTATATTTTAGATAGAATAGTACCTGATATCTTTGGATTATACTGCTAGGATTTTTTTCTTGTAAGGCACCAGATCATTCTTGAGAGGAATTTCATGGCAAATTTCTTTAGGCCTAAGCGACTTCAGATCATTATAGGAGTATGCGAAAACATCCATGTAATGGTGAAGTAGGGTAGTAAATTTGAGCTTCTCCTCTAGAGTGTAACACTTCCCAATGTTCACCATCTTGGGATTTTTCTTAGTACTCAAATTCATCTGATCAAACTTATGGGAGGAGCTTGAATCAATTTGTTGCTATTTGATGAACCTATCGTGCTTGTCAAATAGTTTCTCAAGGGAAACCAGTCCTTTTGGGATTTTATTCCCTTTGAGCTATAGGAATTCTTCACCTACATTTGAACTTGTTTCAGGGGCTGATTCAAGTTTTTGAGGCTCACTATCTTCTAAGTGAAGCTATTCAAAGTTGTCTTTTTGTTCCAAAAAGGTGATGATTTAGTTGTCACCATTGAACATTTGCTAATGATTGGCATTGTCAGGCACACTTGGTCAAAAGACCAGTTTGATAGTGTACATGTCTCCCTTAAAATATTGGTGAGGAACCAAGAGAGTTAATGAAATAGCTAATGCATCAGCTCAATCATTGAATTCGCTAGGTACTACAGAGATACTGAAAGCATCAAAGCTTTCAATTTGATTCTAAACTAGATTGTGGTAATGACGTAATATTCCATTCTTGGTTTGATACAGGTTCTTCACTTGACAAACCACTAGCTTAGTATCTCCTTTGGCATGAAAGAGTTTAACGCCCCTATTTTGAGTGGCCTTCAATCTGAGCAGCAGTGATTCATATTTAGCAGTATTGTTGGTGTTGTTGAACTATAACTTATATGAAGAAGGAAAAATATCTCTTTGAGAAGATATCAACACAATTCTAGCTCTAGAATTGGTAGAGAATAATTGCCATCAAATTTTAAAATCCAAACATCATCAAAAACTAATTTTTTTTTAGATTTTTCTTCGTTTAGAGGGGAGAATTCCTCTGGGCTTGCACTGTGCTCTATTAAGTTTTCTGTTGTTTTGTCTGAACCAATTTTTAGAATGTCATTTTTAGAAGTTTCATTAGTCAGGATAGGAACATCCTCTGTAGTTAGGAAGTAATTACCCATGCCTGAAGACTCAAACAAAATTTGAGCTTCAAGTGCTGATGTTTGAGTGACAACATATTTTGCTTCCTTCTCAGGGAGCAACTTCTACATGATGCCTTTGATCGGGATCATCACTTCAGACAGGTCCATGCTCAATTTTCCACCAACATTCTTGCATAAATTTTATCTAAGTAGAATGTCGTAAGAGGTTGGGACGTCGACCACCAAGACTATCATCTTAATTCTCTTATTCAGAAATACCACAAATACAAATTAGGCATCCTTGATTTGTCCCAACAATGGCACTTATTTATTTTCCATGGATAAAAATCTCTCAAATGTCTTGGTCAGTGTGAGACCAAGGGATTCAGCTACTTTAGTGGGCATGATGTTGTCAGATGCACCTGAGTCTATTATGCAGTTGTTCAGCTGGTGTCCATTTATCAGCAAGAAAACATAAAATGGTTCTATTTTCCTAAGGGCAGCTAGAGGAGTAATGACAAGGTTATTATGGGTGGATGTGGGAGTCACCTTTGGAACATCTAGTCCTGTAGGGATAGATTTATTCTTTACACATTGAACCAACTTATCCAACTGCTCAGGGTTGGATTACAGAAATTCAAATTCAGACGTTTGAATTTTGGTTTTCTTAACATGGTCGATTATGTCAAATGTCTGAAATGAATTAGGAATAGGGGAAGATAGTTCATCCTTCTGGTTTTTAGGAAATGTGGTACTGGTCTACGAATTTGAAGTTAAAGATGAAGGAATGCTTGATGTACTTACCTTTTTAGTGATCACTGAGTCCTTTGATTGAAAAGGCAGAGTGGATCCCCATTTAGCAATTGAAATTGCTGGTTGAGAATGCTCCTCTATTTTTTTCTTATCATCTTGTTGGGATAACTGGTTCTGGGACTGGGTGAATACAACGTATGATCCATCAACTGCTTCACCTTTACTTCTAGTTTCATCTTGGTAATTTAGGGGACCAATGTTGGAGTCACCAGCTGATTCTTCTTCATTTTCTATGAAGAGATCAGCGTCATCTTTTGGGTTCAACTCAGGCTGGAAGGAGAAATCAGATTTTGTTTCAAGATATCCAACTGCTAAATTGGTTCGAGGTGTTTTAATGGCAAGCTTTCTCTGTAGGGGAGGAAGATGATTTGGCTACCCTTGATTCCTGGTAGCATTGCCTTGGTATGACTAATTCAAAAAAGTTATCCTTGGTATATCTCAATATGAAGGAGGTGTAGACATTCCTTGCACCATTTGCTTTTTAAGAGCTAGCAACTCATTTGCCAGCTTCTGCACCATCGGATCAGTGGTGCCTGTAGATAGATATTCAAAGGATGAAGAAGATTTATTTTTGTTAGAATCTCTTCTTATCTTCTGAGCCAAGATGAGATCATCTTCCACTTTAGTATCCAAATCCTACACTACAGCAAGGTCTATGTGGCTAGCACATCTCAGCGAAAAACTTACTTCAAGAAACTGAGAAATGATGAAGAAGCATTTGAGATTCTCTATTGTTGGTTGAGTAATTGTAAGAATCTTGTTCCTCAACTTGTTGAACTTGGCTATGAAGTCCCTCATAGGTTCATGAGGATCCTTCTTCATCTTTGTGAGATGGGCCAGCAGGGCATGTGCATCTTCTACAGGTTTGAACTTAACCTCGAATTTGACTTTGAGGGTGTTCCAGTCAGTCACCATCTGGGCCTGTAAATGGTATATCCATTCTACAATAGCACCTTATAAAATTTCTATGAACAGCCTGACTACCACATCCTCATACTCCATGCCTATCACACCACAAGCTATGTTGAAGGCTATAATATGTTCATTAGGATGAACTCTCCCCTCACCAAAGAACTTGGAGAAATTCTTTCTTGAACTTTGAGGCAGTTCATGTAGAGGTGGAGTTAGATTAAGTGGACCAAAAGAGTTACTCTAAGGGCCTTAAACTGCCATTATTTGACTAATAAAAGGAGGGATAACAAATACTTAAGGGGTATGTATTGACATAGTTCTTCTAACAACAGAAATGGATGCTTTGCCTGGTAATGGAGACTTGATTTTGATAGGAGGAAAACTCCTAGTTTGTTGAAGATGAGATGGTGAAGTAAAAAAATCAAAATCACTTTGATGTACCAACTCGAATACAGGGTTAATAATACCTTTAGCCCTCTGGCTTCATGTATACTATGGATCTACTAGATTGTAGAATAAAAATGGAAAAGAACTGGTACTGCTTCAGCTTAGAGCTTGAGGCTTCAAACTACGCGTTCTTCCCCAGTGGAGTCACCAAAAATTGTTGGCACAAAGGTGGAGAAAAATGGTAATGGAAAAGGACTTGGAACAGTGAAGAAAATGGATAAGGAAAAGAACTAAAACTACTCATTCTTCCCCAGTAGAGTTACCAAAAATTGTTGGCGTAAAGCTGGCAGTGTTCTTTCCTACTTCACATCATTCCCCAGTGATATGAAATGCTTCAATTTGAATAGATTGGAAAAGGACTGGAAATGCACGTCGATCCCTAGTGGAGTCACCAAAAACTATTGGGTGAATATTTTGTCACCAGCTAACTGATGGGCAAAATAGGTGTTTCAACCACAGCATAGGGAGATTTACCAGCCAAATATACAAGTTTACCACATCAAAAGGGGACAAATCTCTCCTCTCATCAAGGGGAGGTTCCCTATAACTATAAGGCACTATATATTAATATATATAAGCTAAAAATAACAATCAGGATAGGATAATGCCATCCATCTCTCTTTTTTTAGATATGATGTTCACAGACAAAGGAGAAATCCTAGTGAAATAACAGAAGGCACTTCTCTTCTTTCAGAAGTGGTCTACAACAAACAACATGAATTCTTTTTGGTAGTGATAAGTAAATGTAACAGAGCGCAATAACCAATAGAATGAGGTGTAACACAAAGTCTCCACCTCAACTGCCAAAGAGTGAAATATGAAGGATAATGGGGGCACAAAGTCATCCTAAGATCCTTTACATAGAAATAAACTAAAAACACACACACAAAAGATAATTGTGGCAGCACAAAGTCTCTCCACAGTTGGCTTCGAAACACCTTCTTGATTACTTCCACTAGTTCTACTTATTTAGTTAAATGGACAAGAATGCAATCAAGAAACAGATATAAGAACAATTTCCTCAACAACACAAGCTATTCCAGCATAAAGTCTGAAGAGTTACTTGCTTTCTCATTCAAATAATGAAATATGATTAACAATCTAAGCTCAAAGTCTCAGTAATGCCTTTTAATTAGGGCAGAGTCTTGCTTCTAATAACAAAAAGATATCTTTTGCATAAAATAAGAGATTACAATATATAGCAGCCAAGAAAGACTTGGGCATTTTATTTCATGGAATGGCCCATGCTGCATTTAATGCCTTGAATGCATATTTAGTTTTGTCAAGGGGCTATGTTGGAACATGACATCGACCTTAATTATGGCGTGTCAATTCATCTCAAATGTCTCCTCCAAAGTATAGGTAGCCTTGTCCTCTTCCTGATATTTTCATAGCTATCTACTTCACCTTTACTCAATGGAGAAAAATAGGCTGCATCCTTGAGTGCTTGCACTCTCTGGTGTCCACCTGGTAGACTATTTCACCTAATAGAATAACTCTTGCATAGATATTTTTGGTCTTTCCCTTTGTTCCCTCTTTTCTTAACTCATTTTATCTTTTTCTCATGCTCTGAGCTCTCAAGCTATCTCTTCCTTTTCTGTTGGCTCTTTCGACTTCTTCTTCAGCTTGGTCATTGAGTTTGTTATTAAGGTTCATGCCACATTTGAAAATAAACGAGCATTTTGTTACCTTGAATTTGACATCCATGGGGATGTCATTGGTCACTTGGTCACTTGAACCACGTTGAACCTTGAACCTTTGAACCTTTGAGAGTTCATTGGTTCAATGGTTCAATAGTTCAGGCAGTCCTATTAGCTACTTGTTTTAATCGCTTCTTTGGTTCAATCACTTCCTTATTTCAATCACTTCTTTGGTTCAATTGATTTCTTTCCTCTTCAGTTGAACCATCTCTTCAAACTTGTCTCTGGAATCATCTGCTTCCTTCTTTTGCTTGAAGCTTCCTTGAACCTTTGAACTTTGAAATCTTTTGGTTCAAGATTTAATGGTTCAATGGTTCATTCTTTATTCTTTGAATCCTTTATTTTTCTAAGTCTATCAAACTTTATTGAAATCATTGATCCTTTGAACTTTGAACTCTTTTGGTTCAAGGTTCAACGGTTCAACCGTTCAATCTTTCTCCTTCGAAGTCTTATTTTGTTTAAGTATTTTAATATTATTGAACTCATTGAACCTTTGAACTCGTTGAACCATTTTGGTTCAAGGTTCAACAGTTCAACAGTTCAACCTTCAATCTTTGAATCCTTCTTTTCTCTAAGTCTGCTGAACTTATTGAACTTTTGAACCTTGTCGAAGTGCTCAATTCTTTAAGTCTACCAATGTCATTGAACATTTGAACCCATTGAACCTTTGAACCTTTGGAGGTGGGGTTCAATAATTCAATGGTTCAATGGTTCAATCTTTTGTTTGAAGCCTACTGATAAGTCTTTTGATTGAACTTTGGCATTGAGCTAGCCTTGAAAATGCCTAAGTGTTGGAACTTCTTTCTGAGAAAGCTTGCATGTTAAACCTGCGAGTTCTCTAGCTGAGAAGACTCGAATAATTGAAGAATTTGAATGCTCAGAACATTTTTAGAGGAGGGAAGAGAGAATTTTGGCCTATAAGACAAAAATAGTTGATATGTTGTCCCTAAAAACAAGTGACAGATTTTGGGAACAACAAGACTTTCCATATTTTTACATGTATTTACACATGACAAAAGTACATGTGCAAATGTCTAAAGTGATTACAAAAGTGCATTTGAAAAATGGAAAATAAAGCAAGGAAGAATAGTTTCAATTTTTATCTCTAGTCTTCTTCATATGAGCATCGTACATGGTGATGGTTGCTTGCATCCTGATACTATCTGGAGTGACGGTGTTCTTGAATATTACCCTAGCTCTGACAATGGGATCTTTCACTACTGTAACTGATTTTGCATGATTTGTTAACCTAGTTTTTAGGTTATCTAGAGTTAACTAATTGTCCAGAATGTTATCCACAGAAGCCACTAAAAATGCTTTCTCCTTGAATTCTATTCAGAACATTCCTTCAAACTCTTGAATCATTTCTTCAGCTGAAATGAATTGGTTGTCTTGAGAGGTAAGTTTTCAAGGTAGCTCCTCCAATTTATGCAACAAACTGATATCACTTTGTTTACCGAAGTCTCTTGAAGATTTGAGGTCATTGATCAATTCCTTAAGCACCCAACTCCTATATATCAATGCTTCTTTAGTCTCAGTATAAGATTCTCTATCTATAATGATGCTGATTGATATTAGAGTGCTTATTTTTAGATTTTTCATATCTGTCCATTTATCAAGATATTTATCTATACTTTCAACATCTTGAAAAATGATACTGATAAGATCATCTAGTTTCGCTCTCATTTTCCTCATTTTACCCATCTTCTCAGATAACTCTGTGAGCAAGGAAATTCCTTGTGTATGCATCTTGTCTAAGTACTCTTCAATTACTTTTCCCTTGAGATAGGTCCTTTTTGGTTTCTGAATCACGGGGTCATTTATAGAGATAGCCTCTGGAGATATTGCTTCTGGAGTGACAATGATTCTCTTTATCACTGTAGTTAATTATTCCACCATTGCCTTATAATGATCCTTTATTTCTTTTTCCCTCTCAAATTTCTAAACCATAATATCCATCACTAATTGCAAATCACTCTTAGCACTTTCATGAGTTATCTTACCTAACTCAACTTGAGAGATATAGTACTCATTGATATCAAAAAATTTAAGAGTTGCATCCTGTGGAGGTTTTGTTATTTCCAAAAATTTATGCCCTTTATCCCCAATCATCTTTGAAAGAATCTTTGGCTTCTTGGGAGTCTTAAATTTTACTGGCACCATTTTACTGAAGTCAAAGTCATCTGGAGTGATGGCTTGTTTTTTCCTTTTGGGCGTATAAGTTGACAACCAAGGTAGGAGCACAGAAGTACTTAAATTAAGAGAAATCTCCATTGTTAGTGCTACTGGAGTAACACTTGTAGCGGTGGTGGAAATAATGGGAGTATCAGTAAGAGTTGCACCTTATGTTGAATGATCAAAAGCAGAGCTATCTCTGATATCAAAAGATGGAGATGACAAACTGGGGATTGACCCAGAGGAATGAAGAATACCTCCATAAGTGCCTTTGGGGTCATTAAAAATAATTTTGGAAGGAGAGGCTACTCCAGAAGAGGGAACACTAATTGGATAAATAGGTGAAGGAGTTATAATAGGTGTGCTAGGCAGGGAAGAAGAAACTCCTATTTTTGGTTGCACACCCTCTTGCAGAGACAAAGTTTCCTTTTCCTATTGATCTACGAACCTATCATCAATTTCCATTGGCTCTATTATTGGTTCTTCGGTGCTTTGCTTCTCAACCTCCATATCTGTTGTTTCTAGCTCTTTTTCTGTAACTTTTGACTTCTTCATCACAAAGTTGATATTAGGCCTATGTGGCCTAGAAGAAGAAGGAACATCAATTTTATTCTTCATCCTATTTTTTGCTTGTTTCCTTATTTTTTCTTGAAATTTGGCTTCTGATCTTGTAATGAACTCTTTCAAAGTGATTCCCTTATTTGCTAACCAATCATTAGTGTTTGCCAATATTGGTTTGAATCTTTTCCTTAAGGAAGTCAACTCCTTCTGAGACCATTGGATTGGGGGAAGAGGGGCATTAGCGACCTGTTTAGCATGGTATCTATTATTGATCAAATCTCTATCATCCACTAGATTTTCATGGATATCAACGAGTCCCAGATATTCTATCTGCTCAAGAGATAATCTACTATAGTCCATTTTTCTGATGTCTTCCGTTGTCCTCAAATCGACCCAAACATCTTCGATCATAGGCTCATGACATTGGGTCTTCCTCCTAATCATGTCCTTTATGCCTCTGTAGTAAAAATTTGGTCTCCTTTTGAAATGCTTCATGGTTACGAGTTACATTTCAGTCTCCATAACTCTAGCTTTTCCAGCGATCAATACTGAGAATCGGCCAATTTCAATTGGGAACCTCAAATCAAGTGTCTTAAGTTCCATTTGCTTATTATGTATGACAATAATTTGCTTGCACAGCTCCATCAAGACCAACTTGTTTGAAGGGAATCTTGGAGGCATATGAGGATGACCTTGGAAAAAGCCAACTTGTAGGTAAGAAAAAGAAGGAAACTACAGGAACATACATCCAAAGTCATTCACAACTTTCTAGGCTTCATCTGACACTCTCTTCTATTCTAATTAGGGATCAAAGAGACATAAAAATACTGCAAAGAAAGCATCATTTACTTTCCTAAAATGATGGATATAACACTTCAATTTCAATTGAGGATAATATTGATACACTGGGGTTGTTTTCTTATCTCCTTCTGATGTTAAACCTACAAATATTCTCATCAACGCTACAATATATACTAGGTATGATGTCATGTAGAATTTGGAAGTAGTGGATACCTTCACCAATTGCTCATGCAGAACATTGTTAATTTGTTCTCCCCAAAAAATGCCTTGTTTGCCTTGGAGAATTATCTTAATGAAGGGGAATATCCATTCATGAAACTGTGAAGAAGAAGGTAAACCTCTTACCCTAATGAGAAGGGTGATCAGGTCACCGACATCTTCTATAAAATCACTCCTTAGAAATTGTCATGGCCATCTTGACAAGTTCGCTCTGGGAGTATTGAGCCATCTATTATTGATCACTTTCTTCACTCTTTCAATATCTTTGTCATATTCCCTTTGTGCTTTAATGAAGTCAAGCTTCAATACTTCAGTAGCAAGAGGACACATGAATACTTTGTCGATGAACTTAGGGTCTAATCTAATCACTACATTACCACCAACATCTAACATAGCCTTGGTATCCTTATTAGAGAATTAAGCACACTAGAGAATGAACTCTGTGTGGTGAGCCGCTATAAGAAAAGAAGATACCAAATGAATATTACTCTCAATTATCTTCTTCATTTCATGGTTAGGATTGCTTGATTTGGTTCTTTCCATGACCTTAGCCATATCCACATGCTCGATCTATGTATCCCTAATGTCATCAACATTAGAAGTAACTGAGGTGATTGGAAAAACACCTTGATACTTGTACTTCATTGTCTTCAACTTATTCAGAGAAACCTCAGTCATCTAGAAGAGCTTTTGTCAAAAGTACATCGATGAAGAGGGATCCTTGAGAGAAACTGTGACAAGAATCATGATCATGCAATTAGGAGAAATATTAGCAACTGGGGAAAATTGCACGTTTGATGATCATGACCATGGGAATGTGCCTAAAAGGGCTAAGATGTGAGCAAGTCAGAAATTCAAAGGAAAGCAGGCTCAAAAAAGTGAAAATTTAAAATTTCCTGGAGTTAGGAAAATCAGAGGAAATGCATGTAGGGGCGGCAAAAATTGCTGCCCTTGCATGTGAGGGAAAGTCTTTGTGCATAGGTGGAAATTTTTTCCACCATTACATGTGAACTTTGTATAGGGGTGGCAAAAATTATCACCTATGCACATGGGGGGAAACTTGTGTAAGGGAAGCAAAAATTTCTGCCCTTGCACAAGTTATAAAGGACTGCATAATGGTGGTGATGTTCTCCACTATTACACTAATTCATTCAATTTTGTGTAAAGGCAGCAAAAATTTCTACCATTACACTAGTAATTGGTATTTTGGATATTTTAGTTTTTTGGTCTTGCCACCTAATGAGGAGGGGAGGGAGAAAAAAAAGAAATACACAACCTATAAAGGAGGAAAGAGGAAAACTAGAACTTAAAGAAAAGAGAGAGAACAAAATGAAAACCTGAAAACAAAATAAGGAAGAATGCAAAACTAACCTGATAAAAATGAGATCCTACGCTTGAAGCCAGAAAAAATGTAATCCCACTTATTCACGTGTTTGACTGGTTGCAGGGAGGAGGAGCAGACAACATGGAATGATCAAAATGAGGCTCAAATCAGGTTTATAAGGGCTAAAATTGATGCCAACCACTCGGTGCATGTGGCCATAAATGTCATGCAAAAAAATTGAGATCATGTAGGGGTGGAAAAAATTTCTACCTCTGCATGTGAGGTTTTTTTTTAAAAAATGCAAGGGCAGTGAAAATCACCACTCCTGCATGGAACATTTCAAAAAAAATGCAAGGGCAGTGATTTTTGCTGCTCTTGCATGGAGGGATGTAAGGGTAGAAAAAATCACTACCATTACACAAAAACAAAAAAATACATGCAATGGCGGCAAAAAAAAGTTGACTTTGCATGAAAATCAAAAACAAAACTAACTCCTTGATTTTGTCAAAGTTTTGACACTCTGATCGCATCGAGACCGCGATGAATTTCACATTTTTTGGCAAAGTTGTAATGAGGGAAGGTCACAAAATTTTCAAGGATGTCAGTTGACTAAACTTGAGATCAAGAAAAACTTGTCTCGAAAGATGAACTTTAAAGCAAAAAACACAAAATGGACAAGTTTCATAGGGGTTGTTCCAAAAATGAGCATAGCTGATTTTGGGAACAACAGTATGAAAAGAAGCCCCTAAATCTAATACCCAAGATTTAGAAACATTATCCAAGGAAAGAATTAAAGCATCTTGACTAACATTACCTATTATCATATTTACTTCCTTGGTCTCCTCATATTTGGTCTTCTTGTCCTGAAGTTCCCAACATTCCTTATTTGTGTGTCTACTTTTCTCACAGTGTCACCACACCATCTTGGTTATAGATTTATATCTTCTTTGACCCTTTGACTTTCCACAATTTCCTTTGCTTCTATCCTTTTGTCTCCCTCTAGTCTCCATCATCAAATCATTCCCTGAAGATGATTCTCCGATGCTCTTCCTTCACATTTCCTCACTAAGAATCACACCTATAACATCCTCAAACTTTAAAATTCTCTTAGCAGGGATGGCATTACTCACAACCATAGCCAAGCTATCCCAATTATTTGGTAAGGAGCATAAAATCAATAAATCCTTAACTTCATCTTTAAATTTAATACCAACAAAAGTTAGAATACGATCGTATTAAAATTATTCAAATGATCAGCTATAGAACCATTTTCAGACATTTTCATACTAAATAACCTTTTCATCAAAAATATTTTATTAGAGGTAGATGTTTTTTCATATAACTCCCCTAATTTTTTCATCAAACCAAATGTAGTCATCTCCTCTGAAATATTGAAGTCAACTAAAGATGCAAGGCACAACCGTATAACTCATAGTGCTTTTCTATTGAGCAAATTCTAATCTATCTAATTCATACCTAAAGGTTATCTTATTTTTACC
This sequence comes from Torreya grandis, assembly GCA_037957365.1. Lineage (NCBI taxonomy): Eukaryota > Viridiplantae > Streptophyta > Pinopsida > Cupressales > Taxaceae > Torreya > Torreya grandis. The sequence continues at coordinate 953,582 of JARHVA010000795.1, forward strand.
ATCAAAGGGAGATGAAGATATTTTTGAAACAATTAATCTTCCATCTTCACCTTCCACAATCCAAAATTCTACCCATTGAATTTTTCAACTCTAGATCTGCCATTATCTGCCATAACTCCCACTCAAGCTAATATCTTTCCTTGTGATTCACCACTTTAGCAAAAATACTAAACCTAGTTCTAATACTTGTTATTAGGAATAAGTGATTAAAATTAATTAATTATTCAATAATATGCAACATGAAATTCATTCCTTAGAATCACAGTAGTGGAGACATATTGAAGAAAAATTTAGATCTAAGCAAAAATATTCACATAACACTGATATAATGTGGTTCACCCAATGTGGGCTATGTCCACTAAGGGAATCTCAATAATATTATAAACAGGAGTTAAAAAAACTCTAAACAAGAAACCTCTCATAGAGAGAATTTTATCTATCCTGAATTCACACCAAAATTCTTTAAATGCAAAGTTACACCTCAAAACTGATCACACTAACTGCAGAAAGATTGCAAAGCTCAAAACTCAATGAAAAACACAATGAATAATGTGTTACCCCTCTCTTCTATTTATACTTTTCAAAATCCATTTAAAAATGTACCATAACCATAAGAATAGCCATATCCTCACAAAATAAGGGAGGTTTCAACCACATAATCCCCTAATTCTCTCAACACCTTTAAATCATACCCACTTCCCAAAAATGTGCCACAAAAAAAGGGAAGTGGTTAAAATTCTTCCCACCATTCTAAAAGGTAAATATTTCATGTTAAAATTATCTCAATAATTTTATTTTTACCTTAGCGGTGTTAAAATGAAGTTCACATTTAACAAAGGTCTAAGGAAGGCATATTCTTAGGTTACTCTTCTATCAATATTGCCTATAGGTGCTTCAACAAGAGACTTCAAAATATTGTTAAAATTTCAAATGTAAGGGTAGATGAGACTAGTAGAGTCAAGAAGTCAAAATTATAGGTAAGTGACTCAATTTAGAATTTTATTACAAATAATGATGAGTTATTTGTTCAAATAGATGATGAATATTAAAAATAGGAAGAAAGATAAGATTCTAAAGCTCCATATATAAGAATTTAGATATATCATCCAATCTCTAAAATTATTGAAAATGTTGGTGCAAGTTTGTAGACCAGAAGGAGAATGTTAATCAATCACAATCAACAAGACTTGGTTCTATTATCCATGATTAAACCCAAAACATTCATGAAAGCTAGGAAAGATGAAATTTGGAATGATGTAATAGATGAAGAAATTGATCAAATAGAAATGAATGAAACATGGGACTTAGTTCCTAGACCAAAAGATAAAAATGTGATAGGTACCAAGTGGGTTTTCAAAAATAAGATGAATGAGAAAGGAGAATTCACAAGGAATAAGGCTAGATTGGTGTGTAAAGGATATGCTTAGGTTGAAGGAATATATTTTGATGAAACTTTTACCCTTGTGGCAATAATGAAATCAATTAAACTCTTTTTGGCATATGCATGTTTCAAGGGTTTTAAGGTATATCAAATGGATGTGAAATATACATTCTTCAATGAAAACTTAGAAGAAGTCTACATTGAGTTACCTAAAGGATACTTCATGTCAAGTAATAAATATTTTATGTGTAAATTGAAGAAGTCTCTCTATGGTCTTAAACAAGCTCTTAGAGCTTGGTATGATAGGTTAGATACGTATCTTTTGAGTCAAGGTTTTAAAAAAGGGGTAGCTGATAGTAATTTATACATTAAAATAGAAGGCAATCATAAACTTATAGTGGTTGTATTTGTTCATGACATAGTTTTTGGATCTAATAATGATAATATGAGTAGAGAGTTTATAGATATTATGAAGACTAAGTTTGAAATATCAATATTGGGAGAACTATCTTTCTTCTTAAGATTGCAGATTAATCAATGTGATGTAGAGATATTCATTTCACAAGCTAAATGCATCAAGGATATGCTAAAGAAGTTTGACATGATGGATTGTAAACCAATGGGTACTCCAATGATCATAGGATGTAAGTTAAGTAAACTAGATGACTCACAAAAATTTGATCAAACTTTGTATATATCTATTATTGGAAGTCTTTTGTACTCTATTGCTTCTAATCCTGATATCATGAAAATAGTTGGTCTTATAGGAAGGTTTCAAGTTGATCCAAGATAATCTCACTTGAAAGAGTCAAAAGGATCTTGAGGTATCTTAAAGGCACCATAGAGTATGATTTATGGTATCTCATGGGTAATGAATTCACTTTGAAATCATATACTGATGTAGATTGGGTAGGATGTGTGGATGATAGGAGGAGTACTAGTGGTGGGATCTTCTTCATGGGAGAATTCTTGGTGTCTTGGCTAATCAAGAAGAAAGCCTCAATGTTGCTATCAACTATAGAAGCTGAGTATATAACAACTACTTCTTGTTGCTTGCAAGTCATGTGGATGAAACAAACTTTGGAATATTATAAGGTAAGACAAAATGGACCTTGTCATATCTATTTTGATAACACTAGTGAAATTAGTGTCTCCAATAATCCTGTTATACACACAAAAACTAAGAACTTTCCTATTAGATATCATTTCTTAAGATAATAATTGAGTAATCAAAGTGTTAAGTTGGAGTATGTGTCTATAAAAGAGCAGCTTGCAGATATTATGACCAAACCATTATCAAAAGATACATTTGAGTATCTAAGTTAAATCTTGGGTGTCATTTATTGCTCTAAGAATCAATAGAAGGTATTTTTTAAGGAGGAAAAATGGGTTCATGAGCTTGCTCTAGAGGTTTTAAAATAAGCTCTAGTCCAGATGAAGATTTGGTGGTTATGGAAGTGTCTTTAAGAGAGAAGGATAGTAAGCCTACATGGTGGTTCTTCATGGTGTATGGAGATTTAAACATGATCAAGTGGCAAAATTTCTAAGAAATATTAGGGGGAGTCCCTCTCAGATATTTCTTTTTGAGTTACATCATATTTTAGTACTTTTATGTGTTCTTTCTTCATCAGTTACAATGTTTGGTTGAAGAGAGTGTTGGCATGAAGCAAGAGGTTATTGTCAAGACAAGAAAATGTAGGATCAAGGTAAGGGGGAGTTTTTATCATCTTTATAAGGTGGTACTTTTATATTGATATTTTTTTAGGTCCTTGGGATCATTTGGTGCACACTTTGTCATTGTGTCAAAGGAGGAGAAAATTTTTATTATGAGAGTGCTTGACGAGAGAGAAGGAAGATGATTTGTATATTGTTATATGATATGTGTGAACATCAATTAGAAAGGGGGAGATTGTTTAATATTTGTCAATGATTTCATGGTGATTTAATGAAGGTGTCCTAGTGATTGGATTAAGTGCTTTGATAGCCTAAGTGACAATGACAAAGTGTGTAATGTGTTTGTCCTGGTGTGCTTAAAGTTGGCTTGGTTGATCTTCAATTTTGGCATGGTTAGAGATGTTTAGGGATGAGTATTATGATTTAATCATGTGAAATGGGTCATATAAGAGGTTTTATATTCTTTTATTACTTTTTTTCATGAGTGTAATTCAGCTAGTTCATCATTGTTCTCATCTAGACATTTTGAGTCCAATGGCAAAAAATCTAAGTAGGCAGTTTGATGACATGATAATCGCCATGTATGGATGAGTCAGGGGGATTTGGTCATATAGTTGTGATAAAATTAGTCCCTAATTTATATTTTATAAATTCTCAAGTCTATCAATGAATCATGACAAAATATATGCAAGTGTAAAGTTGGGCTCTCAGTCATTTTGACAATATTTTCCCATAGCCAAATTTCCAATGTGGCAAGAAAAATTGAGTAGGCATTTTGATGGTGGCATGTCTCACACATGTGGATGATCAAGATAATGTGACATATGGGTTTGTTTAGTTTTATTCCAAGTTCATTTTTTTAAACTTTTAGTTTAAGCATTGGAGCACGATAAAAGATATGCATGTTTAAAGTTGGCCTCCTAGACAAGTTTTTGGCATAGTTGGCTTTGTGAATAGATAAATCTGAGTGAGTATTTTTATGTCATTATATCTCACATGTGTGAAATTTATAGGAGAATATTGAAATATTTTTGGATTATCCTATTTTAAGATATCATATGGTCCAAATTTTAGAACATGCATTTGAGTGAAGCAAAATATATGGAGGTGCAAAGTTGGCCTTCTAGGCAGATTGCAATGGTTCTTATACTTAGTATATTTTGCACAAACATAAATATCAAGATAAAATGGGGATATAATGGTGAATATGAGCTAATAAATATATATTTATAGTTAAAAGTAAGTAAAATAGGTCAAATTTTTTGTTGGTTAACAGAGATAAAGATCAAGCTTCTTCTAAGATCCAATGGTGTGCAGGCAAGCGTACAAGATTGATATAATGGTGCATGTTGATCACGATGAGGATAAGTGTTTGAGGTTTAAAATTAAGAAAAGGTAAAACATAAGGATATAATGGCAAGTAGTTTTTTAAATATATTTATCAAATGGTGTGTGCTATAAGATAAAGACCTGGTTGATCTATAGAGATCGATGATTTACATTGAGTTAAAGTTATAAGATTGCATAAGATGAAGTCAATTGTTCAAAGTTTAACATTTGGGAATTGGTGTACTATGAATTAAAGGTATAATAATATTAATGTTACATGATAAATTTGAATATGTGAGAGAATTATATGAAAGTAAAGTGGTCTATGTTTAACTGTGATCGTTTGAATTCAAATATTTGAATTTAACAAAGGAAAAAATAGTGCTCAGTTTATGTGTCATAGCTTTCAATCCATACATAATTTGACCATGATATAAAAATAAAATATGAAGAGGACTCCATTTTTAATCTAATTAACATAATTTTAATATCTTTAAGTATGCATAGTCAAAGTTATGAGGGTCCAAATTTGACTATGTATTTGACTATGTTCTGTGAGTAACCTTAGAAGGGTAATTGAGCTCGTTCTGACATTTTTCTGAAAGAATGAGAAGGAGATACACAGGATCCACAGGATCAATCCAGGAGAAAGAACCCACAAAAAGAAACCTACAAAAATAATACTAGAGAATAAAATAGGTGATAATCCTAAAATTTCTATGTATACTCTCTATATTCTCTCGTTACAATCTATTAAATTGTAAAGTATATATAATACAAATAGTTTGTTTTATGACAACAAACTATTTGTTGTGATTACAAAATAGAGAAAAAAAATTATTTGTTTTCAAATACTATGAACAAAAATATTGTTGAGAGGCTCTCAACAATAAAACAAATTATATAAAATTAACCCTAGGTAATAAATAACTTGCCTTATTATCTCTAGGTAAGCTTAAATATTCATTATTCCAACACTCTCCCTTAAGCGGAACATAGGGAGAATGACAAACAAATATGGGTCCCGACTACTAGGCCTGAAAAGGTACCCATGTAAAAACCAATCAAATATATGAAAAATAAAAGGACTTCATGGGAAATCCCCCCCAAGTACAAATTCCTTCACCCCAAGCATCACTCACAACTACAGATAACAAGGAGAAACCAAAGGTTTAGTGAAGATGTCTGCAATTTGCTCAGTTGTAGGCACAAACTCCAAAGAAAGAACATCATGAATAAGATGTCAAATGAAGTGCATGTGAATCTCAATGTGTTTGGTTCACTGATGCTCAACATGATTGTGTGAAATAGCAATCACACTTTGGTTGTCACACAAAGAGTAGTAGGACCCTACTGTGTGAAGCCAAACTCACCAAGTAACTATCAAAGCCAAAGTGTCTCTCAACTAGCTTTGACAGCACCTCGATACTCAACCTTAGTAAAGGACAATGCAATAGCAGTCTGCTTTTTGCATGCCCAAGCAATTGGACCTGAACCAAGTGTGAAAACAAATCCACAAGTAGACTTGTGAGTGTTAACATCACTAGCCCAATCAAATTCAGTGTATCCAATAAGCTGTGTAGAACTCTATGGTGTGTAATCGATACCAAAGTGAGTGGTGCCTCGAATGTAGCACAAAATATGTTTGGTTGCTTGCCAATGACTCTCATGAGGCTCATGTGAGAATTGAGAGACAAGGTTCACAGCAAATGTGATGTCAGGATGGGTATGAATCAAGTATAAAAGACTACCTACAAGTTGCCTATACAAAGTTGGATCAACAAGAGGAGTCATACAAGTGGTAAACAACACAACACCTGAATGATATGGAGTGGGGGTAGGCTTACAATCAGCCATGCCAAATCGATGAAGAAGGTTTGTCACATACTTTTGCTATCCAATAGAGATGCCCTCAGGAGACTGAAGAACTTGAAGACCAAGAAAATAATGTAGAAGTCTTAGATCTGTCATATCAAACCTATCTGCCAACTTGTCCTTGATGTCATGTATCAATGAATCTAAACTGCTAATGAGGATGAGATCATCAACATACAAAACCAATATGACAATCTCCTCACCTTGCTTTAAGATGTATACATTGTGATCTGACTCACAACGAATAAAACCAGAACTCAAAAGAAAACTATCCATCTTCTCGTACCAAGCTCTAGGAGCTTGTTTAAGGCCATAGAGAATGACGAAGTCTACAAATCAATGATGAGTCCTACACAAATCTTGGAGGTTGCTCCATATAGATCTCCTCATGGAGATCACCATGAAAGAAGGCACTCTTCACATCCATCTGAAAAATTGACCAAGAATGTGAAGCAGCAAGAGAGAGTACAAGCTGAATAGAATCCATCTTAGCTACAAGGGCAAAGGTCTTAGAGTAATCAACACCTTCAACCTATGAAAAACCCTTAGCTACTAATCTAGCTTTGTACTTATCCACTGATCCATCTACATCATATTTGGTCCTATAGACCCATTTACATTTTACAAGTTTTCTTCCCTTAGGAAGAGGGACAAGATCCCAAGTATCATTCTTCATCAATGAAGAATACTCATCATACATTGCAACATCCCACTTAGGTATACCAATGGCCTCAGAAAACAACACTAGATCATTTGTACAAGCTTGTCCCAAAAGAGCAACACTAGATGTCTGTGAGTGAGTTTAATGAGAATCAGATAGATCATCAACTAAATAACCAGTTGCCTATAGAGTGCTCTTTGCCCACTTGGGCAAAGGTGGTGAAGAAGATGGTTGTGGTGGCTGAACAAGTGCAACATCATCATCATCAACAATAGAAAGCAAATCCTCACTATCCTCTATAGAAGAAGGAAGGGGAGAAGAAGAACTAGACGTACACTTCTGTGGAGTGGGTAGCTCATCAACCTGAACATCCCATCAAAACAACACATCATGTGTGATAGGATCAAAAAGGCGGTAGGATTTTACATCTTCACAATAGCCAAAAAAAATGAGTGGTTGGATTTTCTTCTCTAATGCTTTGCGTTTGTCATCAAAAACAAATGCCCATGCTTGACTCCCAAAGATGTGAAAATCTCAAATATCAGGCTTGATCCCAGACCAAGCTTCTTCAGGTGTCATATTTTGCACAGTTTTGTGAGGCATACGATTTTGAATGTAGTTTGCACAATTTACTGATTCAGCCCAATATTGTGGACCCAAATTTTTAGATTGAATTATACAATTTTCCATCTCTTTCAATGTTCAATTTTTCCTCTCTGCTACACCATTTTGTTGAGGAGTTTGTGGTACAGTGAACTGGTGTTGTATCCCATGCTCAATACAAAAATCATGGAAAGCATTACTATCATATTCCCCCCCCCATTGTCAGTGCATATATTTTTAAGAGGAAGAGATGATTGTCTTTCAACAAAGGCTTTGAAAGCCTTAAAAGTCTCAAAAACTTCACTTTTCAACTTGAGAAAATATACCCAAGTTATATGAGTGAAATCATCAATGAATGTGAGTGCATATTTGGCCCCTAAAAAAGAATGAGTTGAAAAAGTCATAAAATCACTATGAAACAACCCTAAGGGTGCATTTGCACATGTGGCCTTACCAACTAGAAATGGATCCTAGTGTTGTTTACCAACTAGACATCCAGGACACACCCCATCAATACATGAGACCTGAGGAAGGCCTTTTACAAGATGTTTTGTACTCATTTGTTGCATATATCCATAACTCAAATGCCCTAATCTCTCATGCCATAATTTGATGAGACTATTACCATGTTCTATAAGTGAAGAACCATAAGACATAAAAGACTCCAACTTATCAAAAGTATACAGTCTTGCAATATGGCCTATTGTACCTGTAGCAATTATCTCACTAGGATCATTACATTCTCTTATTATAACATCATTTGGAGTAAACTCCATAGTTTTACCAGTACCAAAATTACATAATTGATATATAGAGAGAAGATTAGAAGAGATTTGGGGTACAAGCAATACATTGTTAAAACATCCATCTAGTTTGTCAAGAGTATATGATCCCAAAATTTCAATCTGTGAGGAGTTACCCATAACAATATGTGATGTACTATAATCTATAAGAGAATACAATAGATCCTTAGAATGTGTGAGATGATGAGAAGCACCTGAGTCAAAAATCCATTGATCATGACATGAAGATGTAGCCCTGGCTGAAAGTGCTTTCCCTTTTCCTGCAGGAGAAGTAGAAGGAGATGGAGACTGAATGGAAATTTTTTGTTGTCTAACCGCTGCCTCTAATGCTTCCGTCTTCTTAAAACATCTACTTTCATCATGATTAGGACCACCACAAAAATTACATAGACCAAATGTTTTCTTCTTTTGCTTAAAGGACTGTTTGGTCTTAGTAGATTTAAAATTATGAGCTGTCTAGGTGGTGAACTCTAGAGGGTCATTTGAAGGTGCTTGCTTTTGTTTAGACTTAGTTAAAGGTTTTCCTTTGGAATAATTAATAACTAGAGCATGACTAGGACAAGGTAGAGCATCTAGGGCCATTAATTTTGTTTGTTCCCTAGTCAATCTTTCACAAAAAAAAAAGGAAGGCCATTTGAATTCATCACCTAATGTATCCATCATGGTATAAAAAGCAAAAGAAAAAACACTATATGGTCCTTTCAACTTTGACAAAATAATGAAAATTCACTCCTTATAACTTTTATCCTTGTCACTAGCTTTCAACTGTGACCTAATAAAGTTGAATTTTGCCAAGAATTTATCTATTGAAGGAAAATCTGATGGAGAGAGATTACTCAATTCTGCATCTAATTACAAAATTTTAAAATCATTAACTTTGCCAAATAGGTGTTTAAAATTTTCCCATACTTATTTTGGCATTGTAGCATCTGCAATGTGAAATTGAAGATTATCTGAGACATTGAGGCAAATCAATCCAAGAGCCTCATCCTGCTTACAACCATATGCATATTTGTCTTTTTCAGTGGTGAATGTCACAGGTGTTATTTCAAAAAAAAAATCTCCATAAGCCCTTTAATTGAAGGAGTTGTTGCATTTTTAGATTCCAAACATGGTAATTTGTGGAGTTTAGGGGTTCAAACAATTAGGATTCCATTCCCGATGATGACATTGACAGGAACAACCTAGACATTCTTTTTTCCTCAAAAAACCCCTCCCGTTACAATTTAACATCTCTCGATGAAATTTATTAGCCTTAGCTTATACAAAGGTACAAAAAATATGGATTTATGCAAAAAAAATATGTAGGGGGATTTGACCCCAAGACTCCCTCCCTACCAATTCTTTAACAAAATAACTCTAGCCACTTTAGCAAAGTTGACTTTGTTCATTTAAAGCTAGAGACTTGCTTTTAAACCACTAAAAATTAAGAAATTAATTAAAAAAAAAGCCAAAATAATTCACACATGTGAGATGGATGCTGAATAATGTTTGGCTTTATCATAAATAATTTCTTGTTCCATCAAGGCGTGGTGATCAGGAAAAATTCTGATGAGAATTTTATAAACATTTGGCAAGGAAAAAACCTCCAAGCAATTTTAGAATGAGCTCCATAGGATCTGATCAAAGGACAGTACAGCCTGATCCAAATCCATACTTTTCAACTAGAAATGAAATCCTGGAATGTCTGCTAACTCATAAAACTTTCATATTTTAATTTTATGCAGTATAAGGCATTTAAATGAATAAAACCATATGGCTATGCTGCAAAACAAAATAGATTTTGAAATCCCTGTTGTAATCCCCCAAAATGATGTACAACCTATAAATAAACTGTACTGATTGATCTAGAATGAAAGCTAGCATAGTCAACTTTCATGAATAGGTGTCAGATTTTAGAAAGGACATCTATACGATCTACCACAGTAAAAAACTATACAGGTACTGCAATCTACCAGAAAAAATAGTTAGACAGTTTTTGTCTAGAAGAGCTGTACGGCCATGAAGGAATGAAAAAAATCAAGTTATACAAGATTCTTGATTGAATTTTATACACCCCTATACCAAAAAATTCTAGTTTTGGAAATCCGTACTGTCATAAATGATCATAAAGTATAGAAATTTCCAGAAAAAAACTTGTAAACAAGAACCAGAATGTGAGAGAATAACAAATATTTGGAACACATCAATAAAATAATGTTTTGCACTGTGTTAATAGATGAAAATGATGAAAATTTAAAGGGAAGAGGATCTTCAAATAGAACTCCATGATCTGATACCATGAAAGAATGAGCAGGAGATACATAGGATCCACAGGATCAATCCAGGAGAAAGAACCCACAACAAGAAACCTGCAAAAATAATACCAGAGAATAAAATAGGTGATAATCCTAAAATTTCTCTGTATACTCTCTATATTCTCTCGTTACAATCTATTAGATTGTAAAGTGTATATAATACAAATAGTTTATTTTATGACAACAAACTATTTGTTGTGATTACAAAATAGAGAAAACAAACTATTTGTTTTCAAATACTACAAACAAAAATATTGTTGAGAGACTCTCAACAATAAAACAAATTATCCTAGGTAAATACAACTAACCCTAGGTAATAAATAACTTACCCTATTATCCCTAGGTAAGCTTAAATATTCATTATTCCAACATGTTCTGATGTTTGATTATGAATTAGGTATTGGATCATGTTTTATACTCCATGAGGATAATATTTTTGAATTATTAATGTTTTAAAAATCATATTAAGTATGAAAAAAGGTTTATAAATTGACTGTGTATTCATTCATGGTGACTGTGTGCATAGAATGTTGTTTGAGTGAATTGTAATTAAGCATAAGAGTACTATGATGGTTTTTGGAAATTAAAGAGGACCTATAGATCATGTGGAATAGTTAAATACATTTTAAAATTGTTATTATGTTTCTTAGTTTATTCAGAGAAGTGTCAAAGAGCTGAATGGGACTCCATAGGACCTAAAAGTGACTTAAGGCCTATTTGAAAATGGATTGTGCTTAAATGTGACCCATGTGAGATCCCTTAAGGGTGATGGAATTTATTATGGACAACAAGGAAATATTATGGAATTGATAATTCATGAATGATCTATATATGTTTAAATCAAATATGTTGGTTTCTAGACTTTTGAATGAGACTAGTGCAAGGTGTATGTGAGAGTTATGGATCAAAGGAGAGGTAGAGTGCCCAATTGATGAATTGATGAGTAGAGTAGATTGATGACTGTGTGTATGATCTATAGGTCATATTTATGATGTCATAAATTTTTTCTTGTAATTTTAGGATATGCAAATACGTCTAAGTGTGCATATGAGGATAGTTTGAGTAAAGAAGGAGAGAGAAGTGGCATGCCTATATAAGAGGCCTATATGAGATAGAGAGAGAGAGTTTGTACAGGGTTTAGATAAATAGAGATCCATCATCAAGTGTTGAAGACATTAGTTATAAGGTGGAGGTGTTCAAAGGAGGGTCTAAAGTACTTGATCTTCCTTATGGTTAGTTGTTCCTTGTGAAACAGGTATTTCACTAAAGCCCTTTGGTCAAGAGGATATGATCCAGGTTTGCTTGTCTAAAGGAGTTGACTAGTATTTTGTTTGTAATTTATTATAGGACAAGTATTCCATGTGTTGTAGGCTTGGGAGTGGGTTTTATTTCCCATGAGTCTTTCGCATAGGAACTATGTGTTATGTGTTTGATCTTGTGTATGCATTGAATGAATGAGCTCTCTTTTTAATGTTGCTTGATCAAGTTGGTATATGTTGATTGTTTAATAGTTTAAAAAGATTAGAAATATAATTAAAATATCTAGGCTCACTGATTAACCCCCCCCCATCTTAGTGATTTTACCTCTAACATAGGGATGTTGAGAAAGAATTTGGAACACTTGTCTACTAAGGAAAACCATACAACCCTCATAAATGACTCTAAATATGACCCTATAGTGACATGAAATGACTTAGAACTAAATTTGACTATGACCAAGGTTAATATCATATCAAATGACATCAAATAGGACCATGACACACAATACAAGATCTTATAAGACCCCTATATCAATTTTTGTACTATAGGGGTTGACTTCTTTTGACTTGTGGTCAAAATAGTCAATAGAAGGCAAAGAGGCATTTTAAAAAATGAAGGTTGTCATTGTTTGTGCATTGACATTAGTTTGTTCTGATTTTAAGGAGTTCATTATTTATTGTTACACTTCAGATCATACACTCTTAAAAATATTAAATTAGAAAAATGAAGAAAGTATTGAATCCTCGATTGCCTTCATGAGTTATCTCAAATATTATGATTTAAAATATTATTCTGAGGAAAAACATACCTATGCAGTAGTGAAAGTAGTCAAACAATTCAAGTAGTAAAGGTGCCAGGTATAGTAGCTAAATCCATTTTGACCCAACAAGAACTTGGTTCTAAGTGGAGAATCTGGATAACTAAAGTTCAAGATTATGATCTGGAGATCAAGCCCATGAAGCTAGATCAAGGAAAAGGATTGTGTCAACTCATGGAAAAGTAGGGAAACTTTTAGTCAAGTTATTCAATATATTTTGATGATCAAGGTAACAATGAATTTCCTCTAGTATTATTTTTAAATTATACTAATGAATAGTTTTCTCACATTGCTTTCTTCTTGACATATGGGGATGTCCTTCACATTTTAATGTTATGTAATGCATAATGATCAAGATACAAGCCAAAAAATATGTCATATGGGATGGCACTTTTTTTAAGAAAAGCATTGATGATTTTTTTCTAAGATGTGTTGATAAAGAATAATATAAAAAGCTATTATAATCTTTTCAAGATCAACCCTATGGAGGGTACTTTTCTGCTAGGGTAACAACCTATAAATTACTCAGGGCCCATTACTATTGGCCAACTTTTTTCAAGGATTTGTATGAATGGATGAGAAAGTGTGAGGCATGTCATCAATTTATAGGCAAACCTAGATGGGTAGCACTTCCTCTTTGATTGGTGATAGTTAAAGAACCTTTTCAGCAATGGGGACTAGATTTGTTTGGGACATTGAACCCTCATTCGAGTGTAGGTCATACTTATGTTCATGTATGCACTTGAATATGCTTAATCTAACCATTTTACTAATCCCATTATTTATCCTAATTAATCTCATAACCATAATCCTAATTAAATAACTACATAATATCCCCCTTCATTCTTCTTCATCCATTAACCTTATCCCTACCCAACAAATCAATTAATTTACCTGATCCTTATTATTTCCTAAATAATCCCACTTGTCCATTATTTGGGAATTTAAAATTCCCATGACCCACCTACCTACCTACTCTTAGACGTTCTTAAAATCCTACCCCCTAGATTCTCTAAAATGCCCTAATCACATGACTAATCTATCAATAATCATAATTAGACCTCTAAAGAGATTTTAGAGGCTTCTACCTCTAGAACCTTCCCTCCTATAGAATCATCCAAGGAATTTTTAATTCCTAAGATAATCCTTCACCATTGATCGCTTACCCCTAAATTTGAATAATGGCCATTGATCTTCCCTCATTATTCTTATATAAACACCATCACCCTTTCATGGCCAAACTAACTATTGAATCAATGAAATCTCCATGTCAATGATCAAACGAATCCATCCAAGTATCTTGAATCAAGCTATCATCATGATGTAAATTTGATTCTACTTGTGAGCAATGTTCTTCCTTAATTCTTTAATCTTTTTGTTGTTTAAATCTTGGTTTGGAGCAATTAGCTTTTAGGATCGAATGCTAGTATGAATGTCTCATTCTTCTTTGCATTTTATTCTTAAATGGCTCTAAATCTTAATGGTAGAATGACATTTTGGTTATTTTGATATAATTTCGTAATCAAATCCAATTACTCAAAATTTCATTTATACATTGGTGACCATAGTGGGAGTAACCATTCAATTTAACCATCGTACATGTTATGAGTATTTTGACAACATGCAAGATTGACTAGATGAATAATAAGCTCTCGATTTGATTAAATTTCTACGTACATGTGAAAAGTAATTTTGCTCTATAAATCATGGTATTTTAGTTGTAGTTTTTTTGAATGATTAATGATTTCACACTAATAATTATTTTGACCACTAACGGCCTATCATCTGATAGGTTTTTGAGCTTTTTGTAATATCATAGATTCGTAAAAGTTGATTTTGCCACTAGAACTATGGTTTTATCTTTTAAACTTGTAATATTTCAAATTGTAATTTTTTAGTTAGGTTTTGAATTAAAGTTGCAGTTTTACCATTGAAAAGCATAATTTCAACTTAATATTTAAAATCATTAGTGAAATTTACTATTGTGGCCTTTAACATGTTTTTTGCTTCTCTCTAGTTTTTGTTTGCTTATAGGAAAGGGGGAGGTGATGCTTAAATCATCATCAAACATCTAAAAAAACTCTTTTGTCACCTAGTGCAAAAATACCACTTTCAGGTTGGGATTTTTATTAAAATAAGTGATTTTGCATAATTATAAGCGATATTAATCTAATCAAAATTTGATCATATAGATATAATATTAAGAAATTTCAAACACTTTTTAATTTTTTGAAAATATTTTAATCTATTGTAAATATTTTATCATCTTTTTAATACTTTAATTAGTCTAACTGTCAAATTTTAAATGTTTTTCCCTTATCGACAAAACCACAAATTTTGAATCATGGGTTCGTAGTTAGACTTATGGTTTTATCTAACCATTAGCAATTTTACTTGACCTGTATAGTCACCATCACAATTAATCCACTTCCTACAAAACTGTGCATTAGCCATTTGTGATATTATCTGAGACTTGCAATTGTGTACTCTCTAGAAGCGATTTGCATATAATCGACTGTGTATTTATGGTTTTGCCTTATATAGTTGCATGTTTACACTCTTTTTGTATTCAAATTGTCTTTTATTGAGTGTATTTTTAGGATCATTTTTAGTGAATTTTGAGTCATTTTGAGCATCCTACAAGACCTAAATTACATTTGACATTGAGGGTGTTGCCCCCAAATTCCGCAAGGGGCACTACCCCTTGACCCTGTTGGGGGCTATTGCCCCCAAACCCCCACATAGTGCCCCCTCATTTAAAGAAGTTATAGATCCAAATCATGATTTTTTTAGTGTTTTTATTAAGGCCTATTAGACTAATATTATGTTTATTATATGGGTGAATCTAGTGGCTATTTTGACTTTCTAACATCTTCTTTTGTAGGCCATATGTATTTCTAATGTCTTGTCTTACAAGTTACCCCTCAAAATTGCCAATTGAAACTACTAATCATTTATCTTATAGGTCATATATCAAAGACATTTGGAATTTTAAAATCTTGTACATATATTTATATATATCACACTTAATTAAATCAATTAATAAATCTTTTTGTTTGCGTGTGTGTCACCCAAGGGCTACAGTGGTGTATGATCTCCTCCTTATATCCTTGCAGTGATTCTTCAAGGATAAAAAACTACTAACAAACCCTACCATTTTGCTTTTTATATGGGAAATATGATATGGAATTGACACCGCGCACTTGACATAGTCTTAGGGAGATAGTGATCATGGATTTCACCACCACACACTAATCCACACTTCATGTTCTAACATGTATACACATAATATTTTCAACTTTTATCAAATATTGATGCTTTATCAATTGTATGAACATGTTGAGACTCAATGTCTCTAAGTACAAGCCCTAAAAGGTGCATTGGGAAAGGGGTGGGTAGATCATTGGTGCTTCGCATGATTATTTTCCCTTATTTCCACATATTATCAATTTAACCAGCTCTTGAAAACCATTCCCTAAGCTATTAATCCTCCTTTGTACTGTCCTTCAATATTTTGCCACTTTTCATCTCTCTTTTCCTCACCATAATTCCCTTTTGATAGCCAGCTGTACAAGGTCAACTGGGTCAACCCTATTCAATTTCAAGATAATTTCACTTTAGAATTAAGTTAGCCTTTCGCTGACCTAGCTTAGGACCTAGTGAATAATTGACCAAAATTGTATAGGGTTGACTGAGTCAACCCTATCATCTGACATATTCATAAGGGTTTAGGGTGAGATCCACCTATAAATACAAGATCATTTCATCATTATTTCAATATGCAATCAATAGTTATTATTTGCTTGTGCCTCTTTACAATCTGCTCTTCCACCATTCTACTTGAGGATTCTTAACTTAGGGTTTCTACTCATAGAATATAGTCTTGTGAAAAAGTCTTGGATGTTTTGGCCTTTTTAGTTATCCTTACAAACCATAATAACCTTTTGCGAATCCCCTTTTTCCAAGGTAGAGATTGAGTCTCAATGGATTCACATTCAGGTAAGTATTCTCTAACTTTGTTCCTCTCTTCAGTAAATAGAAGTAGCATAAGTATTGGCTTTGAATAATATTACTCTTTATGTTCCATGTATTAGGGTCTTAATTATAATTAGCTTAATTAAAAGTATCTCATACATGTTTTTATTATTTAATAACCC
Organism: Torreya grandis; assembly: GCA_037957365.1. Lineage (NCBI taxonomy): Eukaryota > Viridiplantae > Streptophyta > Pinopsida > Cupressales > Taxaceae > Torreya > Torreya grandis. The sequence goes on from JARHVA010000795.1 coordinate 970,439, forward strand.
CTCATGTTGTCTCACAAGCTTTAGTGAGCACTAGAATAGGTTTACTTTCTTGTTATTAACATAGGTGAAATATTAAAACCTAGGAACCCCTTAGGGTTATTATGTAATTATATTAGACTAGAGGCTTTGGAACCCTCCTTAGCATAGATTATTGTGATAATTAATCCCCTAATTAGGTCTATCAAATCCCCATATTTGTCATGATTCCACTTAAAAAATGTATTTCCAATCAAAAGTGTAGGTATGTTTTATCTTCTCTGATCCAAGATCAATTTATAGACACGTTGTATTTATGATTGCATACATTCTGGTGAAATCGACATGAATCTAACCATTTTAGGATTTATTCACTTATTTCATTCTTTTATCATTATTTTTATCATATATTTTCCATATCAAGTCGACTGCATCGACCCAATTCTAATTTTTGTGTGCATATTTTTAGGTATAGGCTACTAGATCAACTCAGTCGACCTAATATAATTTTCCAAATTTTTAGACATCAAGTTTAGCATACCAAGTTGACCCAATCAACCTTTTATATTTTCAAGCATCCTATTCAACATACTAGGTTGACCCAGTCGACCCTGTATAGTTTAGGCACTGAGCAACAGGCTCCTACAAAACTAGATCAACCCAGTCAACCTTGTTAGTAGGATTTGTAAACATTTCTAAAGATTATTTGATATAAATCTCACTTCTCTACATATTAAAACTCACTAAGGTTCTTATTTATCCTTTTTCTCTTTCCTTATAGTCTTTTCTCTTCATAATTTGAAGTCTTTAAAACTACCTTTGTCTAGCCAATTGGATCGACCCCATCGACCCAATTATGTATTTTATGTGTTGTCTAGATAACTAAGTCAAATTTATCAACCTTGTTCATTCTTATACCTTGATTTTATAGTGTAAAGGTGCACTGTCGACCCTATTCTGTATTTTGTGCATACATTGTCACCTACATTGACACTGTATCATATTTCAAAGTTGGAATTAACCCTTATATGCTAGTAATTAGCTCACACTTTCATTTCTTGTTATTTGCATTCTTATAATATATAGCATAGTATAATTACATGGTTTTCAATTTACCATATATTTGCACTATTTTCTATTTTATGCACACATAACTAAATCATAAAATATTAGCAAGCACTTTAATAATTGTCTACCCAAGGCCAATCTACTTGGACTTCATCACTGAGGGGGAAGCCAACTTGGTTTTTTGGCCAAGTATAAACATGTGGTTAATGGTATATTCTTGCTAATCACCTAACACCCTTATTTTTGTGGTGTGTGAAGTGAGGGGGTAGGCCCTAATACCAAGCCTGTACCATTGCCAATACAAATCCATTTTAGCCCAAAGTTCCTAAAACTATTCTTAGATTGATATTTAGTTTCTTGCTTATATCTAACTTCCCATCACATTTAAAATCATATTATAATAATATAATAAGCATTTAGGTTGACCAAATAGTTATTTTTTACTTTTTGAGTTGATTGCTTGCTCTTTGTTCAATTGTATTTTCTATTGCAAAAAATTGTATTATCTAGTGTTGTTGAAAGGATTTGTGTTATGTACATCAATTGGGTTAACCTCATTAATCCAATTGATTGTTTGTTTCCTTTTAGTTCTTACTTTTTCAAAGTATTTTCAAATTATTTTTAGTACACAGGCATTTCATTACTTTTTTCAGCCTCTATTTACTATACTAGGTTGACCCAATCAACCATGTACTAGTTATAGGCCCTATTTTCTATGCTAGGTCAACCTAATCAACCTTGTACTACTTTCTACCTTATTTATTTTATAATTCAATTTTTTGTCTTTCCTTATTAGCATATTATTCATTTATCTTGAATCATAATGAATTTTCCTATCAAAATCTTCTTAGATAGCTTGAATCCATTTAGATACTATATGGGTTGTTCATTTTTGTCTCTCTTTTCCTCTCCTGAGCACCATCACTCTTGGGTTACCTCTTCCCTTCCTTCATTTATGACCTGTAACATGGTGCAAATCACACCTCAAGATGAAATTGATGGGTTTGATCTTTTCTATACTCACCAAGATGTTTCTCATCTCCAAAATTTTCAAACTAATGTGGGGGAAATTGACATGAATTTAATCAATAATCCCACTAATAATCCATCTTCTAGTAACCCTCTCCCTAATACCAATTCATGAATTTATCCTACCAACACCAACCCACCTCCTAATACAACTCAACTTCTTGCCCAAATCAGTCAACAAATGAACATAATGCAAAATATTAACACCAATCAAATGATGCAACTTCAACAACATTTGATTAATATGGCTAATCAACCTCCAACTATCCATCCTCAAGCTAATCCCAATTATATTCTTTCACCTCTTAGAGATGCCTCAGGAAATGTTATTCTTTTGCCCATAATTAATAATAAGATTCTTAAAACTATTCAAAATGAGCCTTTAGCCCCATTTATTATATCCATTGATATTGGTAACATATCTCCAACTATCAAATATGATGGGACTAAATATCATGCCTCATTTCTTAAAGCCTTTGGAAACCTTTACAAAGATTGGATCCAAACTAATACTTTCACCACAACTAAATTCTTAGTTAAAACTTTCACTAACAATGTATTAGAATGTTATAACCAATTACCTCAACATTCTATTTGGAAATTTGAAGATTTGGTTAATCTCTTAGTTAAAGAGTTTCAACACAATAATCTTCCCTAAAATTTTCTTAGCCATTTCATCAATGCTAAGCAATCTCCCACTGAAACATCTCATGACTTTATCAAAATATGGAAATCATTGGCCTACAAAGCTGACTATAACATGATTGATGATAATTGTGCAAAATATTTATCACTACATTGACTCCTCCTCTTTAATATAAGGTTCAAACCTTTGCTCCCTAAACACTTACTGAGGCTCTTGACCAAGCTAAACACAAGATTTTATCGTTAAGCAATTTGAACCTAATAATAAACTTCTAAAAGGATATTTTGAAACATCTACCAATGCTATCACTAGTAATACTCTACAAACCAAGCCTGGAATTTCCAAAACTAATATTCCTTCACCTTATCACACATCTCTCTTAGTTTAGCAAATGAAACACTTTTTACCACCCTCTAAAGCTTTCATTTATCCTAATAATCATCCCAAGTGGTAAGACCCTAATCTATTTTGTTGGTTCCATGCCGACATTGGTCATTCCCATGAGTCTTGTAGAGGTCTTACTAAATTTTTTGTTTCCTACATGCTTGGTGATTCATTTAATCATAAAGCCATGATCAACCTTCATTTTCAAGAGTACACCACTACTTCTCAAAAATGACAGGTTTCTAAAGCTTCCACTTCAAATAACAAAAAATATTTTTCAAATAGTCAATCTAATACCAAGTATCTTTGTGTCATTGATGTCGATTATGACCAATATTATAATAATTCTCAATATATTGGCACTACCAAGGTCAACTACCATCACAAGTCAAGTCACAAAGATCCTGTTACCAAGCCTAAGAAGCCATATTTAGAAGAACAACTTCTTAAAGATGCTACCACCACTAATATTTCTTTTAAATCCCATGAAGAACCACCTCCTCCTTTTGATTCTCCAACCACATCTATTCCTTCCAAATCTAATTTACCTCCTAAACCTCATACTGGTTCTTCTAAATCTCATTAAAACTTCTCAAAGAACTCAATTCTATGTCTTTTAAGATTCCTCTTATGGATTTGGTTTGTACCCCACCCTATCATCATAAGTTACTTATACAACTCCAAGAAATTGAAGATCCATCTTATATATATGAAGAACCACCGTCTATTGATTCTCAACCTACAAATGTTAATACCATTAAAACTATGTGTTCTTATTCTAATCCTTCTATTGAATTTCTTGAAGAAGACATGATCAATGATGAATTTCTTTTTCATGCTGATGATCCACCACTTTTTTTTATCAAAATAGCCATTAATACTACCCTTATTCATAAATTTATTGTTGATGAAGGCTCTGGTATTAATGTGACATCTTTGTGGTGAATCCAACAACTTAGTTATAACAAGGATCATCTTAAGTGAACCCATCTTACTTGTTTTGGTTTTGATAAGACAAATCAAAAGCCACTTGGTTGTATTTAGCTTCCATTAACCATTGGACCTAAGATAGTTCAAACTAAGCTTATGGTCCTCAATTTACCCTTATCTTATAACATACTCCTTGGTCACCCATGGACTCATAGAATGAGGGCCATTGCTTCTTCTAGTAGCCAATGTAATAAATTCTGACATAATGGAAAATGATATAAGCATGAATCTTATCCTAACCCATGGAGTATTCAACTTCCTAATCCCAAATCCCAATATCACAATCTTATAATTCCTAAGATCAATAGTGCTCCTTTACTTGAGTTCATCAACATGAATCTTGATTTACAAATCACTCTTATGGATTTTGATGATGATGAACCCAATGATTTGCAACATAATTATAATACCACCAAGCTACCTCCCTACATTTTACAATGGCCTCTTCATTCTTTATTACCTAGAGATCATATTATTCCTCTTATTGATGAAATTACTAATTTTCCCCCTCTATGCAATGCTCAAGAGCCTTCTTTACCTGAATATGTCTTCACTTGCATGACTTTGGAGTGGCTAAATTATTTCAAGATCCTCTCATCATTTCTCCTCATACATTTAGTAATATAGGGATTTCACCTTTTGAAACTTCCCCTGACTCTCAAGCCTATACAATTTCTCCAACATATGATGATAATTACATAATGGCCCAAGCTCAATCTTGAGACTTGGATGTCCATCACCATCTGGAAAAAAATTCCCAAATTCATGCTCTTAATCAGGATATCCATACCATTTCTACAGATCATGACTTAGATCCTCAGGGTCATGTGCCTCCTGATAATTCTCTTCTTATTGATACTTCTTGGGTGGTAGAGTAAATTATAGCTTACAAACCTTCAAAAATTCCTTCATCTCCTTTATCACCTATCGATCCAATCATTTCCTTTGATTCTTCTCCCATCACTAAATCCATTAACACTTCAACTCCTTCTAACCCATCTACTTATTCTACTTCTAAGGTTACACTCGATGCCAAGGCCATCACTGTCCATAAGATACATTCTAAGTATGATCACCATGGTAATCAAATTACATATCTTGAAGTATATATTGAGTATTATGGTCCTCTTTCCACCTTGCCTAGCAATGAATCTATTCTAGAAATGCTTCATGCTCGAGAACCTCAACTTCCTCGACAACATCATAAACTTGGGAATTTTAAAGTTTTAATAACTTCATTGCTAGCATTAATCCTAAAACTAATCCTATTTCTTCCTTTCCTAATGCATCATACCATTTTCAAGATGATAATGCCATGCTTATTGAAGAAACCACTCACATTAAATATGGTACTTCCTCTTATCCTCGACCAATTACTATCTCTTATGAACTCTCACCTACTGAACATGATAATTTTAGCTTATTCTTTGATAAGTATCATGAGGTTTTTACTTAGTATTATGAAGACATGCCTGGTATTAACCCTATGATTATGATGTATAATATCATTACTTATCTTGATGCCAAGCCCATACATCATAAACAAAGGAAATTTTCACCTAAGGTTTCTACCTTATGTCACAAGGAAATTATCAAACTACTTGATGCTAAATTTATCAAACTAGTAGACTATTCTGAATTGGTTTCTAACATTATCCGTGTTTAGAAAAAGGTCACTATGGTCATTTGCATTTGTATTGATTTCTATAATATTAACCTCACTTGTCCCAATGACAACTTCCCTTTACCTTCAATATATGCCATTATCGATTCCATAGATGGTTATTGAATCTTATCTCTTATGGATGGCTTCTTAGGATATAATTAGATTCATATTACCTTTGAGGACCAACATAAGACTAATTTCACCATAGAATGGGGCACTTATTTCTATGTTAAAATTCCATTTGGTCTTTAAAATGTCAGAGCCACTTACCAATAAGCAATGACTCACATATTTCATGACCTTATCCATAAAATTATTGAAACCTATTTGGATGATCTCATTGCTAAATCTAAAAATCATACAAATCATCTATCTGATCTTGTTATCATCTTTGATCACCTCCTTAAATATCAAGTTAGACTCAATCCTTACAAATGTGTCTTTGGTGTCACATCTAGAAAATTGTTAGGATTCCTAGTCTCTCTCCATGACATCAATGTTGGCCTTGCTAAGATTAGTGTTATCATCAACATGCCCATTCCTTGATCTATTATTGATATTTGTACTTATTTAGGTAAACTTGGGTCAATTAGATGATTTGTCCCTAAAATGGCATATCACATACACTCCATCAATTCTCTTCTCAAGAAAAGTATTGCTTTAGAATGAACTTACCCTTGTCAAAAAGCCTTTGATAACATTAAAGAGTCATTGCTTCACTTGACTACAATTTGTCCTCCTTCCAATGATAGACCCTTGATTTTATATACTTCTTCCACACTTATTTTAGTTAGGGTAATGCTTTTCCAACATGATGATACTGGAAGAGATTATGTTATCTATTACATTAGTTGAGGCCTCATTGATTATGAGACGCGTTACACCAAAATTGAATGTGATTGCCTCACCATCTATTTCACAGCTGAAAATCTTCGCCATTACATGCTTTACCAAACTACTTATGTCATCATTCATTCTGGTCCCCTTCATCACTTCTTCTCCAAAGCCTTTCTTTCTAGAGATATAATTGGAAAATGGATGGTCTTCCTTATGTAATTTGATCTTCACATCATCATTCAAAAAGTTATCAAATGGCAAGTCATAGTTGATCAACTTGCCATAGCTCCCATACCAACTACGTCTCCCCTTCAAGATAGTCTTCTAGATGATAATATACTCTATATTGAAGGTCTTAATCAAGTTATTTCTCTCAAAGATTAATTTCATAACTTTACTATTGATATTAAGGAAAATAATATTGATGAATCCTCTATCTCCTCCGATACTAATAAACTTAAATTAGTTATCGAGGAGCTTCCTAAAATTAATGTCAACTTACACGAGGATACCTGGACCCTTCACTTTGATGGTGATAAATGCCTTCAAAGAGTTGGGGTAGGTTGCATTCTCACAAGTCATCTTAGTAAAATCATTCATTTAGATTTTTATTTCACATTTGATGTTACCAAAAATATAGCCAAATATGAATCTCTCTTCTTAGGCATGAGAGCTGCTCTCAACCTAAACATTCAATATTTTCATGCTTTACGTGATTCTTAGCTTATTTACCACCAAGTCAATGGTCATTATCAATGCAAAAGTGAAAAACTCATTACATATCATCTAATTACAACCACTCTTGCTAATGATTTCATCTCTTTCACTATTAAGCCTATTCTTAGATATCAAAATTCCGTTGTTGATTCCCTTGCCTCTTCAGCATCTCTCTTTCATCCACATCAAGTCCTTTTCAACCCTAATTTTCTAATCCAAATAAGAAAATCTTCATCTTCAACTCAACCATAAAATGCACTTCTCTTCCACATTAATGTTGTTACCCTTTGATAAAGCTTGTGGTATAAAGACATTATTCAATTCTTGTAACACCAAACTTATCCTCCTAACTTAGACTCTCATGAAAAGACATGCATTTGTAAACAAACTTTCAAGTATGTATTTCAACACAACATCCTTTATTATTTTAATGATGAAGGTACCTTTCTTCATTGTGTTATGCAAGATGAGGTCCCTCCTCTTCTTTAATAAGCACATAGGGGCATTTACGGTGGCCATTGTAGCAGACATGCTATGACATGCAAATGCCTATGTATGGGTTACTTTTGGCCTACTCTTGAAAAGGATGCAATCTAATATGCTAAAAAGTGTACTCCTTATCAATTTCAAGATGATATAATCCATTCACCTCCATCTGAGATTCAAACCATTGAATCTCCTTAGCCATTTTCTATGTGGCTATTTGATCTCATTGGAAAATTACATTGCTCCCAAGATGGGCATGTTTTTATCATCACTACTACCAAATATTTTACCAAATGGGTAGAAGCCATTCCCCTTGTTAATGTTATTAGTCCTACCATTTCCAAATTTATTCTTAACCAAATCATTTTTTGCTTTGGGTAACTTAAAAAATAAACATGTTAAACAACTTTGTGCTAAATTTGAGATCAATCATAAATTTTCCACTCCTTATCATTTGCAATGCAATGGATAATCTGAGGCCACTAAAAAAATTGTCAATAAAATTCTCCAAAATATAATTTGTGAAACCCGTACAAGTTGTCATCTTCATCTTTACCCTGCTCTTTGGGCCTATCGGACTAGCATATGTACTACCATTAGGGCAATGCCATTTTCTTTCATCTATGGTTCTAAGTCAGTTCTGCCTTTGGAAATTGAGCTTCTTTCTCTTTGTATATCTCTTCATGATATCATTATCGGTGAATAATTATGTGAATCTCATCTTCATTCCCTTTATCTCCTTGATAAACATCATCTTTCTACTCTACAACATAACCGCCAATACAAGTCTTGTATTACCAAACAACATAACAAACATGTTAAAATATGCATATTTAATGTTGGTGATCTTGTCCTTTAATTAGATTACACCCATGATAAAAAAAAAAGGTAAATACACCCAAAAATGGTGGGGCCCATATTTATTCAAATATATTCTTGGTCCAAGCACCTACCACCTTCAAACTAATGAAGGCCATGTTTTTAAAGAGCCCTCCAACGTATAGTTCCTTAAAAAGTTCTTTACTTAAACATTTACTTATTTTCATGATTTCTATATACATCTATCTAACACTTTTTATAGGTTAGATGGGTATTTTCCTCTACAATAGTTCCCTCTTTTTGCAAACCCTTAGTCCTATCTATTTGGTCTTTTGGTTCCCTTTTTTCTCCCATGATTTGCATTGTAAAACCATGGATAAGACTAGATATTCCTCATGATGTACCATAGTATTCTTTATTTTTATTCCTTTTTACACATTTTTTGGCATCCCTTGGGTTTCTCTTTTATGAGTTACAGTATAAGACCATGGATAGGACCTGGCCTTCCTCATAAAATTACCATCGTGTTATTCATTTTCTATAATATATATATTTTCTCCTTATTCTCAACTTTAGCTTTTGCTTCTTTTGGTAGATAGAATCAACACAACAATATATGTTAGCATGTTTCCATACATTTCCCTCATTCATATGATAAGGAATCACACTTTATTATTATTGTATCCCTTTCTTACCCTTTGTCACATTTTTTTTGTGATTTGAAGTAATTCAAATTTTTCCATGTGTCATTCCTCTTGATTTCCTCTTCCCTTTCACTCCACATTGGATAAAACAAGGTCAAAGTCAATATATCACTTTTATTTTACCTAAATTTACAAGAATCTTAGACCCCATGCTCTTTGAATTTCTCTCTCATAGCAACCAAGTCCCAAGTATTCAAATGAAATTCATCTTTATCACCCATGTTTAAGTTTTCAAATCTATATGGAGGAGGAAGAATAAAAAGCCATAAAAAAAGTTAAAAACCAAATCATTTGACATAAAAGGCAATGATATATAAAAGGAAACATATAAATCTCAAAAGTCAAATCATACCAAAAGACATGATTCTAAGCACATCTCCTATCTCTAATCAAAGGTCAAACTCCACAATTGACCTCACATAGAGCCAAGGTCCATTAGGGTGTGGTAGGCTAGTAGATTGGAATAGGAGAATTCAACAAACTCTATGGTACTACCTACTTTCTCATGCAAGTACCCAATCTTCATAGTAGACCGACGGCTCTATAAGGGGTCCTGAAGAATGAGGAACACATTATGGGAAGGTAGATCCATTTTACTTTTCATGCATATAGCTTTCATGGGATGATCTATAAACTAAATTTATTGACCTAAGAATTGTGTAGCTAAGAGAAGTTCTTCGAAGTCCTTAAGGTTGAATGTCCTCTTGTTTTGATAAACATAATTTGAGTGTCTTAACTTTGATAAAGAGTTCCTCTACCTTGGTTTTTCCTTCATTTTCCCCTCCAACCATTTCATTTCCCCCCTTGATAGACAAATTATGATTCCAAATCGGTTTTCTCTCTTCTACATTCCCTTCTTATTCACCTCTTAAAAACATGCTATCATTACTTTATTTCAATTTTATCTATCCTTAGAGTGAAATAACATGTTTGAGTCACTATGGATTACTTTATTTATACCATACATTTCTATTTCTAGACTTGTTTTGCTTTTCTTTTACCATTTATCATTTGTTGTACTATCCAACTATTATGAACACTTGAGTTCGTACCCTTTTTCCATTGTTGAGTGAGGTTGGCTTGTTAATTCTCACTCATCAATGTTGTTTTCCCTTTTATGCACCTTTTTCCATTGTTGAGTGAGATAAGGATTATTACTGCTCACTCATCAGTGTTGTTTTACCATTTTTTTTCTTCTTTTACCATTGATTTATTTTATCACCATCCTATTTGACATGTATCCTTGGTTTGACTTGGTGATTTTACCTTTCTTACTTAAGGTTTACTTGTTTGAGTTTCTTGGTCTTTAGTATCCTTGGCTTTTGGGTTACCCAATTTACTCGTATTTTTGACTTGGTCATTTGGTTTAACATAGTACTTGTTATCCCAACTTGTTGAATTCCCAAGTATATCCCTTACTCATAGCACTAATTATCTTGGCTTTCTTGTGTTTATTTATTTTTGCTCTTTAGTTTTGTATTCTTGTGTTTGTTGAAAGTAGTCTCCATGCCCTACACAATGAAAAATAACAACACGACAGATAACCATTCAGTGATAAAGGTAAGTTAAGGTATGATTCACATTTAATTTTTAGTTATTTCCTTTTCCATCATTTACTTTTAGTTATTTTTTCTTTAAAATACTATAATTATTTTTAGCATTAGAGTTATGTGTTCCTATGTTCTTTATCGAAGCACCATCCCCTGTTGCACCTTAGTGACACATTATGAGCTTCGAGTGGGGCATATGTATACACATTATATTTTCAAATTTTATCAAATACTAATGCTTCATATATTTTAGTAACCCATCAAGACTCAATATCTCTAAGTGCATTTCCTAGGGGGTACATCTGGAAAGGGGTGGACAAACCATTGGTGCTTTGCATGATTGTTGTCCCTTATTACCATGTATTATCAATCCAACCAACTCCTAAAACCCATTTCCTAAGATATTAATCCTCTTTTTTATACTCTTTTAGTCTTTTCCCACTTATCATCCCTCTTTTCCTCACCTTAAGTCCCTTTTGACAGCTGACTGTATAGGTCAACCTTGTTCAGTTTTAGGATATTTTCACTTTGGAATTAGGTTAGCCTTTGGCTGACCTAGCTCAGGCCCTAATGAATAACTGACCAAAGTTATCCAAGTTCAATTGGGTTGAACCTATTAACTGACATATTTGAAAGGGTTTAGGGTGAGATCTACCTATAAATATAAGATATTTCATCACTATTTCAATATGTAATCAAGAGTATGATTCATTTGTGCTTCTTTACAATCTACTCTTCCACCATTCTACTTGAGGAGTCTTAGCTTAGGGTTTATACTTGAACAATCTAGTCTTGTGGATAAGTCTTAGATGTTTTGGACTTTCTTAGTGATCCTTACAAACCACAACAACCTCTTGAAAATCCCCTTTTGGCTAAGGGGGAGATTGAGTCTTGACAGGTTCACATTCAGGTAAGTATTCTCTAACTTTTCTCTTCTCTTTAGTAGATAGAAGTAGCATAAGTATTGGATTCAAATAATATTACTCTTCATATTCCATGTATTAAGGTCTTACTCATACTTAACTTAATTGAGATTCTCTCATACATGTTTTAATTGTTTACTAACCCCTCATGTTGTGTCACAAGCTTTGGTAAGCACTAGATTAGATTTACTTTATTTTTATTAGCATAGGTGAAATATTTAAACCTAGGATCCCCTTAGGGTTATTACATGATTGTGTTAGATTGGAGGCTTTGGAACCCTCCTTAGCATAGTGTATTGTGATAAGTGATCCCCTAATCGAGTCTAGTAGATCCCCATATTGGTCATGCTCTAGCTTAACAAATGTATTCCCAATTAGAATTGTAGGTATGCTCTATCTTATCCAAGCTAGGATTGATTTATAGACATGTTGCATTTATGATTACATATATAGTAGAGTATAAATATCAAAGATAGTTATTGTTAGGTTAAGTGTTTGACTTCATATAGGTTATCTGTGAAGGGGAAGAGTTAATTCTCTAAACCATGCATTAGATAGCACCCGACATAGACTTGGGCCCCACTATACCCAGTGTATATCAGGGACTCTGCTAGAAAGATTATTTAGCCTATCATAGGTCTATCAACCATAATAGGCAACTTATTATCGAAGTTAGTATCAGCTCTTAAGTGACCATCACGTGCAAATGGGGTTGAGAGGGTTCAGTAGATTTTATGATGGGTCACTGGCCTACATCCTCACTCATGAAGCCATTAGATGGTGTAGTCATCAAGTTACACTCTCATTCAATTTACTAATCTTAGGTTTGCATTTTGTTTGATTAGGTGAGTGTTGTGTTATACCAGTGTTGTTTCTGAGCCAAGTCAACCTCTTACCTAAGCCTATTAATTATCTAGGTCTTTACCTATATCATCATCTTGTATATCTTTATCTCACCATCATCATATCATCCTCTTGTACATATTTTCTTTGTACATTTATGTACATCCTTTAGAGCCTATATCATATTGCATTATAAGTCTAGTCTCATCCGCATATCACTAGCCATACCCCATCCCTTATTTACCTTAATCAAGTCTTGTCATCTCTCCATCACATCTTATCATAATCCAACCTCATATTCTTCACTTAGCCTTAAGTTTAATCATCCATAGTATCATCTTTATCACTTAATCCACCTTGTCCATAACCAATCTTGGTCACATCCTAGTCCTTTCATCATCATATTACCACATCATCTTTCCTTATCTTACTCATCCTTGGAGTCTTGTTCCAAACCATATTTCCCATCAAAAAACTCACCTTAGTTGACCCTAGTCATTTTTCTTGACCTTGTCTAGCCTAATCACCTTATCCTTTGCAACCTAACCTAATCATAGTCCAACCCATCCTTACCTCATCATACCCTTGATTATATTAATCATCCTATCAAGTCTATAGTCAAACATCAGTCTTCATCTACATTGGCAAACATTCTTGTCATATCAAGGTCTTCAGCATTAGCTTACTTATGTCTAATCATGTTTGAGTCAGAATCACATTTCCTATAAATCTATTAGTCAAAATCCTCTCATCCTATTTGATTTGATCATCTTAGTCTTGAGATAGACTTAATACTATCAATCCTAGTCAAAATCAATCTCTTGGGCTAGTCTATCCCCTCATCTAATCTTAGATCTTATTGTAGCTAGCCCAGTCTAATCCAATCAAAATCATCAAAGTCTAGCTCATGTCCTAAATTGGTCAACTTAAATATTACATAAAATATCCAATCAAACCTAAGATCGGACTAAAGTAAGCCTTTTGTCCAAATTTTTTCCCCCCATCCCATCTTCATCCCTCAATCTATCCATTCAATCCCCTGCACCTACCAATTAGGGCCAATAAACCACATCATCTATACTTTCTCCCATCTTTATCCATGGGACCTAGAAAAAAATTGGTCAATACCCTGATTGAGCAATGCCTCATCACTAATAGGGATGCACTTATTTTGTGCCTCCTTGAGCTGATAACTTTATGTTCAATAAACTTTGACCCCATATATCCAAGATTACCTCTAGTGTGCACCCATCCACACTAGTCAATTCCTAGTCTTCACACCACCCCATCCCTTTCAAATCCTCCATCCACTAGTCATATCTAGTCGTCTACCCATTCCTACTCTAGTAAAGGGAATCCTATCCTAGCTACCTCATCAACTAATCCACCCATTCAGTCACATCAACTCCCATCTAATCTAAATTCTAATGCTTTTACATCTACATCACGAAGTAAAGAGAGCCCATATACTCCTCTTCCTATATCATTAGAATCCCTCTTCCACTAGCTTGTTTCCAGTGACATGATAGTTTATCCACCCATATATCCTACCAAGCCTAATCCCTCTTAGTACAAAGCTAACCAATATTGTGTTTATAACTAAACCTGGGGGTATACCATTAATCAATGTCATAATTTTCATAACTATGTCCAAGACCTCATTGATCATGGTGATATAAATATAAAAAATGAATCAGATGAGTCAACATCTATGGGTGATAAAGAAGAGGAATGCCAAGATCCCATTCTCTATCATGATCAGGCCCTTCCCTTTCTAAACTAAGGTCAAGACACCACCTCCATATTCCATGGCCCCCCCATATTTGACAAATCCTCCATCAAAGATGAGTTTGTACCCCATAAGCCTAGTCCCCCATTTTCTCATGATTATTTCCTTCATGGGCCTATCTTTGGTGAATCTATTCCATCATATTAAAGATCCCATGTTGAGATGTCACTTGCGGATAATTAATTTTATACTAGCAACATTGCATCTTGTACATCAAAATCAACATTAGATTCAACACAAGTTTTATCTGCATCAAGATCATGTTCAACACTAGTATCTAAATTAGATCCCTCATCAAAAAAATCATCCCTCATTAATATAATAATAGATGATGACTATTCTGCTCTTTTGAAGATACCTCTAATTTAGATTTAAAAATAATCATCAAGCATATTTTTGATCCCAATCAAGATGATGAAGTCATAATAGAGTTTTTACAAGCTTTATCTATCAAATATTGTTAGAGTGAATCTGATCCTACTTTGGAGGCATATATGATAAGAACCTGGTGCTTACAACTGATAGAATATCAATCTAATGCACATATATTAATCTAATTACACACAAAACATTCTTTTTATGGAAGGAACAACTTTGTATCACGGGCCTCTTTGAGGGGGAAACCTCCTATTATAGAAAGCTCTAATTATAAATGACTATTTAATGCCTATAACATCATATGTCCCTTCATTTATGCTATTTCTCACCTACCCCACTCCTCATTCTAATGCATGTGGGATTATTCCTATTCTACTATTATACTAGTATACCCATATCTAGGTACATTACATTCCATCCCCCTTAAATATATTTTGCCCTCAAAACATGATAAGAAATAGGAGGACCAAATGAAGGCCAGGCCATTCATATGAAAATAGGTTGAAGACCATATGGAAGCTTGGCCATGCATTCATTTTTGCTTCCACTTCTTCTATTTGTGTTGTGATAGGAGCATGTACAATAATAATGAAAACATAAGCATTGAAATAAGAGGTGAATGTGCATAATTATGGATGAGTGGAATAATCAAAACTGGAATCAAGTGGGCCTGGCAATGAGAGTAGAGCAATGAAAGTTGAAGCTTGGCAATGATCACCTTAAATATAAAATAGGGGCACACAAAAATAGTTGTCCTTGTGAACCAATTAAGGGTACATGCCATTCCTCTTAGCATTATTCCTTGATGTATGTGAAGCCTCAATTCCCTACTTGGGATTTGTGATTATTGGCTTAGGCTTATCTGGGGTCTACTTGAGCATGATGGTTTCCTGAATGGACTCATTGGAGGATTTCTCAAGCACTTTTGGTGCTTTCTTTAGTGCTTTTATAGTCTAATGGGTCATTGTTGAGAAATGTTCCCAGTTGATGTAGTCTTTAGCAAGCTTGGCTAAGCCTATATCTTCCATAATTATGTGAGGACTAAACATTTCAATCTCATGTCGAATTATTTTGTTAAGACCACTGATGAAGAAACATGGAAAGAAGGCATCAAAGAAGCCTACAGTCTAGTTGGTGAGTGCTTCAAATGATTCTTGATATTCTTGGATGGTCCTCGTTTGATGAAGTTGAGTCAAGGCCATAATGAAATTACCTCCAGATAAAATAGGAGTCCCCATGATTAAAATCAAATGGACATCAGTTTCAACTAAATATGCATTCGTTACAATATAACCAATATTTTGATTTTTTATTTTTTTTGACATTGACACATGAAAAGACAACTAAACAACAATTATTATGAACAATAACTTAAAATTAACATGACTAAGATATTGCACATATTGATGATTGACAATACAAAATAAACTAGACGACAAAATGATACTATAACAAAATAACAAAAATACTTAAGAACACATAAACCATACTACATATAATTGAAACCTAAAGAACTTGACATGATAACACCTAATGACTTTAGCAATTAATTTACATAATATAAAGTATTTTAAAACAATGACACATAATATGTAAAAAAAAACTTAAAACCACGTGACAAAACATAATACCACTAAAAATAATTATAAATAAAATTTAAAGAAGCTAAAGTGAAACATAATCTAACCATATCTATCTATTTAAACAAAACACAACGTAATTGAAAACCTAAAGTAAAAATAATATTAGGATCTAAAACTCTAAAAAGGATGACACGTAGGCATGACTCGATACCTAATTTTAAAAAATGTGTCAATGGTAAACAACAAAAAAGACATAAAAAAGAAGACAAATACCATGTAATAGAATAACATGAATAAACAAAACAAAGACTAGTAAAGAAAAACCTAATACCACAGCTCGTCCTTAGAAAACCATAGCTGGGTAATTGCAATAGGAGGTGTTTGAAAAAAACAGCAGGACACATGGCGTGGTGGAGGCATATCCATTGAGGCAGAGCTGGTAAGGAGGGAATGGCAACATGGTGAGAATTAGAAATGAGTGGCCACTAAGTGGAATAAGAGATGCATGATCCTTGCTCAGGGCATGATGAAAGCTCAACAGATCTATTGAGGAAGATCGATGCCAAAGATGCAATACTGTGAATATATTTGTACATAGCTGGCAATGCAGATCATAGAAACACAAATGGCCAAGGTGTTGGACACGTTGTAACACTCTGTCAATGGAGCACATAACCTGTGCTTGCTATCCAAAAGTGCTCCTTTCTTTGAGCATGACATAAAATAAACTGAATACAATCGGATCAGTGCAAATTTAATGCCATATAAACATATTCGATCCTAGTGCAATGCCACATATCTAACTCAATCCATATATACTGCAAGCTACCAGACTTTTAGGCTTTCTATAAGCACAAGACTACATGACTACAGAAAAGAGCATGTATGGCCAGATCTAGACAGATTTACAGATTTATGAGTCACATCTACAGCAGAGTCGAGTGTGATGGGTAGTGCGATAAGACAGTGCAAATATTGTATGTTGTGGGGAGCTTGATCCAAGTCAAGCCATGGAGGCAAAGACAAGAATAAGTCAAGACTATGTGCAAAGCAAAATCCCTTGATGTTGGATCTAGAGATTAGGGTTGATGTAGTGACGAGCTAATTGGAGGTGAGGCAGTAGTCTGATATCGATCCAGTTGATGTGGAGAACAAGTTGCCTTTCATTGATATATAAAATAGCATCCAACTGAGTCTTGGAATGTTGTACATCTGAATGTAGATATAAAGACTATATACGCATAAAATACTCTTATATACCATATGGTCATGTTATTGCAGGCTATAAAATATAAAGTTGTATAGTATATCTTTTAAACCGTGCCAACCCAATACCAATGGCATAAAGAAAGTTATGATCTAGAAATAGAGAACTTGCCAACTATCAGATCTCAGAAGATATATAAATTAGTTTGCACACAGAAATGAATTGATTGCAACAATGTATTGGTAGGGTGATTTTGAGCATAAGAGAGGCTATAAAATAACATATGATTGTAATATGGACTATGAACAACTACAAATCTAGAAAACGCATTGAAAGACCTCACAACACACAATAAACAAAATTACGGCAAACAAGAATACTGTAAATGATTGAAAACTCTCTTGAATCTCAATTTTTACTGCAACAAAAAGAAAAAATTGGTGGCTCGAGAAAGTGCTCTGATACCAATGATAAGAACCTGGTGCTTGCAACTGACAGAATATTAATCCAATGCACATATATTAATCTGATTACACACAAAACATTCCTTTTATGTAAGGAATAACTTCGTATCATAGGTCTCTTCGAGGGGGCAACCTCCTATTAGAGTAAGATCTAATTACAAATGACTATTTGATGCCTATAACATCATATGCCCCTTTATTTATACTATTTTTCACCTACCCCACTCCTAATTCTAATCATGTGGGATTATTCCTATTCTACTATTATACTATTATACCCCTATCTAGGTACATTACAATATACTACAATTAGTCCTAGTAATCCCTTTGTTGATCTTGAGGAAAGTTTCTCTGATGTCAAAATTGGGTCTCCTAGGAACCCCTATGAAGACCATGCTTCCCTATCACCCCTCATTGCCCTCATCATACCATCTCGCCACCTCCATCCATCATATACCCCTATCTTCCTATCAATGATCATTTAATCACCACACTCCATAGGGATGAATAAGAATATACATTGTTGGATCCTCCCTTGAGCAACATAATAAGTGCCACAAATGTAGAGGTCCAAGCCCATATTCAAAAAGTCATACATGATAATCAAATCATCTTTGATCCCATAAATCAAAATCAAGAAAATTCAAATCATCGACCTAATAAAAAAGTGTCTTTCCCTAGTGAAGCTCAATGCCAGGCACTAGGGGATCATCAAAGTCAAAAATCAGTCTCCTCTGGTGAAGTTGAAAATCAGGCACCATGGGGCAGTCAAAGTCAAATCCAAATAACAAATCAAAATAATGTCAAAATTATTATCAATATGGTCGATAATCCTTCAAATAATTGAATCAAAGAAAAATTATGTAGTCCAAAAGTCTTGGATCTCTTAAAATATTTTATCACATAGTACTAATCAAATGTGGAATGCCCAACATCTCCAATGATGTGTGTGACTACTAGTCCTAATCTTCCAAAACCCATTACATCTTCCTATCATGCTCCCATGATGCCATCAATTCCTACCATACATTGCAGTCCATTACTCCCCCATCAACATCAAGATCTAAACCAATCCATACCTCACATTACCTACCTGAGCAACATTGTCTCTTATAAGGGTGATGAAGACACCTAGTCTAGATATATGGAGGGGTACAAATTAAGAGTCAACATGGGTCATAAGGAAATTAAGAGTCAACATGGGTCATAAGGAAATTAATAAATCTAGTGGTGACAACATGATCCTAACATCACATTTGTCCAAAATAGGTGTTGGCTAAAGATCATAAAAATGTATGCAATCTTGCATCTCACCTACCTCTAATAAATTGATATGCTAAAAAATTAAAAAATTAAAAAAAAAATCATTCATTCAATGGTGAAAACCAATCTTTTGGTGCCTTAGAAAAGTACCATGATGAAAACTAGTTTTTAGCATCATGGTAAAATAATATGTTATCAACAGTGTACCTCAATACTTGGGAGCAAGATCTATTTCATCCACATCATCTGTCAGGGTCTTGCTCCACCAATAGAGCACATATGATTACTTCTTGTATTAGCAACTAAACACGGAATTTAACCAGAATCAATAAGTAACTAGAAATATGAAACAACACAGGAATATGAGAGACAATACACAATTGTATTAATAATCACTCAGAAGAATATACAATAAAGAAGATGCCACTTCTTCTTCCACCTCAAAGGCTCGCCACACCTCAAGACCTTCTTCTCTCTCTCTCTCTCGGTCCCAACAATTAACTCCAATACAGAATTGATGTTCACCTCTCCAACCAGTCAGTAACACGCTGCCAGTATGTCAAGTACACAACCGTACTCCAAGTAGATCTCCTGCTCTCTGCTGCTACCTGCAAATCACTAGACCTTACTCACCATTGTAGATCTCCAAAAGAAGCCATGCTCACCTGCTGACCAAGATCATACAAATACGAAGAACCCTTCTGATTCTCCAAACTAGTACCCACCTTAGTATTGTGGCACTAGGAGGAACACACCATTGCTCTCCTCTCTTAGAAGGAGCTTATTTGCTCTCTTACTCTCTAGCTACACCATTTACAATACAGCCCATGAGTCCATAAATAGATCCCAGACTTGAACAATAATAGAACTCTAACTACAATAATTAGACACGCAGCTCATGACTTAAATTAGTCCTTAAACATGCAAACACTCGCTTCACTTAACTGAATGTTCGTCAACAGCAGTTCTGGAACCGCCACAGGTGACCGACGCCGGTCCCTACTTGCCTGGTGCTGCCGACATCGGCCGACTCCCTGCCATCGCCGGTTGCCTTTTGCACTGCATCTGACCGACGTCGGTCATGCTGCCAATGCCGCTGCTTCTGAAACTCCAACAACCTTCTTTCTTCGTGTTTGCAACAAGTTGAAGCTTTTAGCTCCACACCCTACATCATCATTGTCTATCATAGCACTTATTCCATTACCATTGTATAGTACATCCTCTTATGTCCATCCTTCTTCTATTCTTGACCTTCTTAGGGGATTGGAAGATGTCTTGACAAATATTTTATCTTGGCATATTCTCCAATAGACACTCGAGAAATTAAATCTCTGATTTTTTCATAATGTGGTCATTGGCAATCCCTAGCCCATTCTTCCTTGGTCCTCATCTCCTTTTTAGCATGACCCTCATCCCATCCATTATTCCATATGTCTTTATCTCGGTTGCTAGGCTTGGTATTCCCTTTGCTAGTAACCCCCATTTGTATAATGTACATACATATCACAAAAAATCCTAAAAATTATAAAATCCACAAAATCCAAAAATACCTCAGTCATCCTGTCATTTATCATCTTGTCCTATGTCCTAAGTATCCTATCTTATCTAAGGTCTTATTCAATCTTATAATATTTTCATCCTATCCTATTGCCTTACCCTATGTTTTAAGTTGTCCATGTCTTCATGCCTTGTCTTGTGTCTTGACCATCTTATCATCTTGTCTTAAAGGTCTTATCATCTTGTCATCTTGTCTTGTCCTATGTCCTAAGTATCCTATCTTATCTAAGGTCTTATTCAATCTTATAATCTTTTCATCCTATCCTATTACCTTACCCTATGTTTTAAGTTGTCCATGTCTTCATGCCTTGTCTTATGTCTTGACCATCTTATCATCTTGTCTTAATGGTCTTATCATCTTATCATCTTGTCTTGTCTTATGTCTTCATATTCACACCCAAGTCCTTATCCATAACCTTATCCTATCCAACTCACTAGTCTATTCCAAGTCTATACCCTTGTCTAAACCCATATCCTTAATCCACTTTCACTTCACATCATGATTATCTTAATCCAAATCATCACCCAATCAATCCTCCCATCGACTCTAATTAAGACAATCAACAAGACACAATGCATCTCAATGTAAATACTTGTGTGTGTTACTGATCTACTATGTATTTTTTGACTTGTTTATATGTATGTTATGTATATATTTTATTGTCTTATGTTTGTCTATGTTTATCTTATGTTTGTCTTATGTTTGTCTATGTTTCTTTTTGTCTATCAAGAAATGAACAAGGATTCTATGATGACACCACAAGGGCTATAATGATGCTTTTTAGTGCCCTTGATGATGTGGAGTTCACTATTTTTCCCTTTTATAATCATGCACTTTGTCACAATGTCCTCTTAGTCATACCTATATCATAGGGCATACTACCAAGTGTTATATTTCAATCAAATTACTTAGACTATGATGAGCCTTATTACAACAATGATGGCTTGATAATCCACACACTTATCATTTATCCTATCCTCTATCACCTACCTAATATTGTAATCATCTTATTCCCATCATCAATTTGATCATCTCAATCCATTCATCTAGTATCCAATCATTCATTTAATTTATTTATCATCGCATCTATATCCTCTAGCCAATCATCTATCATAATTCTAGTCATCCACATCTAACATTTAAACTCAACTTTCAATCTAATAATTGTCACACTTAAAACCTATCTAACAACTAATATGTCTAAAAATCCCCATCATCCTAATATTCTAATCCATCATCATCATCCTCTATCATCTAGTCAAAACTACATTAGCATGATGTCTTTTCAAACTTTGTAGGCATCACTTGGCCACTTTTTAGTGCCCAGGGATAGCTCAGCCACTCTCACCTCTTTCCTCACCATACATCATCTCATCTTTTGTGTCCCTCATAATCCTCACATCTTGCATCAATAAAATCCTTGAGCTATAATATCAATCATTAATCAATCAGTCTAATTACCATTCCTGCAAGCATCTCCCTAATATTTTTATCAATCACCCACACCTGTCAATTAGGCTTAAAAGTCACAACTTCTATATTTTATTCCATCAGTCATCCATTATCTCATACTCCCTTGCATATGTCCTTGTTAAGGGCATTATTTTATTAATCATAGTGGAGCTCATTGATTTGATGCATTGCATTTTGCTGTTTAAGCTAGAATTTTCACTTTTATGACTAAGAAGAAATAAAGAGATAACAGTTGTAGAAAAAGGTAAAATAGAATTGGTAGAAATGCTAGCATGAACCAGATGAGGTGGAGAACTCTTCTTTGGCTAGGGGAAGATGACCTGCATAAAAAAGCACTCAAAACAAGCTTGTTTTTTAGACGAGATAGGGTGGATTGCCTAGCTGATGCTAGATCCAAGAAAGCATGAGCTTATCTATAGAGGTTGTCAATCCACACTCGTAAAACAAGTTAATGTTGAAAGTAGATGAATGAAAGAAAGCATACATAAAATTAAACAAGATGAATACTTTGCTAATATAGGCTAAATATCTAACAAACTAATAAAAGAGATGCTAATTTACTAAATGAATGTTCTATTCTATTTTGGTCTGCTCTGGTTTGGCCTAGTACAAAAAATGGGAAAATAAGGTCTGGTCAATGGTTAGTTAAATGGTAGAAAGATGAGGTTTTTGGGTTAGAGGGCTAATCATTGGTGGTTATGGGTAACCATCATCATCAGTTAGGGTTAACCATCAATGGTTACCTGAGGGGGCTAGGAATACTCAGAATGTACATGAGAATAGATTTGTAGATCTAGTATAGTTGAGGGTACAGGTCTATTTGAGATCTAGTAATGATATAATGAGAAGGCAGAGGGTCCAAAGTAACCAAAATGAGATGGGAAAGGTGTAAGGATGAGGATACTAATAGATATATTCACGTAGATGGAAAGGAAATAGAAATGAAAGCAATCAAATGCTTACCTGATCTTGAAGAGATTTTTATAGCATAATGGTGCTTGAAGGAAAGATAGAAGAAATTCATTAGAGGTTCAGGTTGGTGGCTATTGGATAAACCTGCATGAAGAATGTTCAAATGCTTGGAAGACTTGAATATCTATATGCAGATAGCCTAAATGTAGAATTTGGATATGTCTTTGTCAATCCATTTCTCCTCTTGCTCACTTCCTTTTATAAGCAAAATGTGATGGAGTAATGAGGATAAGGATGATGAGTAATGAGGCATTGTGATGTGTTAGAGGATGAAGTGAAGAAAAGTATTAAATTATGTTCTTGATTACCTTGGGAATAGCTGGTGATGTGTTACTAGCTAAGGGACCTAACCATCGATGGTTAGGGTAACCATTGATGGTTAAGGTAACTATAGATGGTTAAGGTAACCATCGATGGTTAAGGTAACCATCGATGGTTAAGGTAACCATCGATGGTTAAGGTAACCATCGATGGTTAAGGTAACCATCGATGGTTAAGGTAACCATCGATGGTTAAGGTAACCATCAGTGGTCAAGATATCAAGCATAAGTGGGTTAAAAAGTGGGTGAAAGGGGTGAAAATGGTGGATAAAGGGTGTTAACTAGAAAAAGTGAGTTGAGTTGGCTAAGTTTAGCTAACTTGGACTCAAGGTGGGTTGGGACAAGTTAAATGAATGTGTGGTTAAGTTGGGAGAAAGAGATTATTAAGGCATTATGATGACTAAAACTGAGTGCATGGTTTTTTAGTGTCTACATTTTATCCCTTTTTGTTATGTGGCTCATATCTACAAGCTAAAAAATAAAAATAGATCATGTGGTTGAAGGTTGGTTGAAGGTCAGTTTGCCCCAAGTATGGGAGGAGTTCCCCCTCAAACTGGGAGATGATGAGGAAAATTTGAATCGGGTCAGGGTTTGATAAATGGTTTATGGTTAGTCACAAAGGTGGGTGACTAAAGGGTGGTTCAAAGTTGGGAATTTGTAATGCAAACATATGCACAAGATGTAATAAAAATGTTATAACCAAGATCACACAAAGACTAAAGATGCCAATGTTGGTAAAAATAAGCTCAGCGCTAAGAAGATAGGTGACCAATGGACCACGTGATCGTATTATGATGGTTGGTACACTTGTTAGCCTTCTAATCAAAATGGATCAATGTTCATGTGGGTATCTGAATTTAGAAGTGATCCCATGTGTGGGTATCTAAAATTGGAAGTGATCCCATTGAGGACTCCAATGTTTTGGTCATGCACTAAGTGAAAAATGTTCAAATGTTTAAATGTTCAACATGGCAAAGTTGGTCAGTACGGTTAAAAAGACCACAGAAAGGTCACCATAAAAAGATGTGAAAGGTTTGGGTCAAAATGGTCAATGTTTGAGGTGGATATGGTGTAATGGTTCAAGGATAATGTTCAATGTTTGATGGTTGAAAATAAAGGTATGACCGAGTTGACTCCATATGCACTAAGCAAGTGAACGTTGCCTACATAGTTCCATGGACATAGTATCCAAAATAAACTTTAAGCCATATGTAGTTCTAGATCTGATTGGATGATTGTTAAAAGAGGAAAGAAGAAGGAGAAGATTAATCTCCAAAAATCTTGGGGAAGGAAATTCCCCAAATAGGTTGAGGTGGTTGTCAATTAAGTTTCCCCAATTTGACATACCACATGGTCTAGGTTTTGTTGAAGCTAGTATTGGTTTTGATCGAAGAAAGTAGGTTAATAAAGGGGTGGAGAGTAATAATCTATAATAACTAAGTGATGGAGAAATAATCTCCAAGATAGAGTCCTTATTTGGTTTGGGGTGTGGTTATGAAAATGTGGGAGAATTAGGAGACACATGTTTCCAATAGTCAATAATAGAAGGGAAAGAAAAGAAGCATGATGCCTTTTTGTTGGTAAATACCGAAAACATCATCAAATTTAGGTGGAGCTTAGTGAATGTTAGCCTTTCAAAATATTTGCATAAACATACTTTGGTTGATAAAATTAGGTCTTGATCACATTGTGTCTAGTAAGCTCAAAATCCCTTGATTCATAGAGAATGGAAGAAGGGGAATAAGTGGTAAGTGAATGGTAGATGGGTGAATAGGGAAGATAACCTTATGTGGGCAGGTTTGCCCCTTTTATAGTTGACCTAAGAACCAAATTTAGATAAGTCCATATCTAATGTTCGACATAGAATGATCAATGCAGGAAGTCTATTGAAGGGAAAGCTAATGACAATTTTCTTGGGATGTTTATTTTGTTTTTGAGAAAGGGTCTATTTGTGATTTTGCCTTTTTGCTTTTGAGGAGTTTGTGAAGTTGATCAATGCAAGAAGCTTCAAATAATTGATTTTAATATATATTTGACTTATCCATCCTTCAAGGGAGTGGTCTAGGTTTATAATTTTTGGTAGCCACCCTTCAATGGAACAATCTATCTTTTAAGCAATGTTAAAGAAATGGGGTAGCTATCCTTCAAGGGAGTGGTCTATAGAATGCTAGAAATTTTGTGACCCAAATTATATATTTTGGAATCCTAAATAGTTTGAATGCTAATTTTAGACATAGATAATTCTAATGAGGCTTAAAGGTGTACCTTTATGAGGGCAAACTTTTAGCACTAGAAGGTAGTGGAGGGTGGAAAGGAATGGGTTTTGAGAGACAAAAGACCATGGGATTTTGTCTTTCAAATACTAAAAAGTATCCATGAGAACCATGCTATGGATAGAGCTGAGGTACCCATATTCAGGATTAGGTAATAGTTGTGATGGATAATCACATGGTTATGTTTTAATTGAGTTGTCCTTAAAAGTAGAGGAAAAAATGAGTGTGAGGGTATAAAATCTCATGAATCAAGGGATGAGCTTAAGTTAGACAAGAAGTTGAATTCGATCCTTATTTTAACAGTAGAAAGGATGTAGATGAAAATAATTAAGAGGCTCAGGTTATGGTTTACCTTTAAAGGAGGATAAATGATAAGCTCTTGATCCATAATTATGGGTAATGATGTAAGGTCTAAGCCAATTAAAGGTAAACTTGCCTCTTTTTCTTTTCTCCATGTTAGTGACATGTTGGTTCTTTTTGAGGAAGAGATCTTTGATTTTGAATTCTCACTCTCTCAAAAAAATTTATAGGCACGCATAATGTGATCTTGGTAAACATGAAGGTGTTTAAGGGCTACAAAGTGATGTTCATCAAGTAGCTCTAGTTGGGCTAAGCATTCTTGTTGATAGTCACTTTTAGAAATAATGTCTCATAATGATATGCAAAGAGAGGAAATTTTTACTTTGAGAGGAAAGACTACCTCTACTCTGAAGATAAGGGAGAAAGGGGTAGAACATGTAGAGGTTCAAATGTTGGTGCAATAGGCCCATAAAGTGAAAGGGATATGTAAGTGCCAATCCTGACCTGAAGCGTTGATGACCTTGTTTAGCATTTTATTCATAATTTTATTGGAAGCCTTAGCTTTTCCATTTTCTTGTAGATGGTAAGGAGAGGAAAAACTAAGTTTGATGCCAAAGGTATTACAAAGACCTTGAACTTACTTATTCTTGAAATATTTGCCATTGTCAGTGATGATCTTATGGGGAACACTAAAATGATAGATGATATGGTGGTTGATGAAATCAATGATATTTTCAGCATTGGTAGAAATAAAAGGAATATCCTCTACCCACTTAGTGAAGTATTTGGTATCGGTGATGATAGAGCGGTGATGTTGTGAAGAATGAGGGTTGATTTCTCCAATGAGGTCTAATCCCCATTGTGATAAAGGCCAAAGGTATTTGGATGTTTGAAGGCCATGCGTGGGTACATGATGTAAATTAGTATGTTGTTGACATTTAACACACTTCTTTACATAGTCACATCAGTCTTGATTAAGGGTGAGCCAATAGTATCCAGGGTGAAGGATACATTTAGTGATATCTAGGCCACCAAAGTGTCCACCATAGATTTCATCATGGGTTTCTTTGATAGCATGAGAGGCCTCATGAACATGAAGACAATGGAGAAGAAGACCATCAAAACCATGTTTGTATAGGATTTCTCCTAATATGGTATAACATGAAGTGGTTTGGATGAAATCTCATCAGGCATTCCTAGGGAGGTTAAGAGGAACCACACCAAGGTTGAGGTAGTTGAAGGTTTTTTCATACCAAGTGTCTGAGGTAGATTCTCATATATTATAAATAGTAGTAAGGTCAGAGTAGATATATGAGGGTTTGAAAAAATGGTGAATGGTGAAAAAGAATTTTGAAGTGGCAGGTTGAGTTGGGATTTGGGAAGCAAGGGAAGCCATTGTATCCGTAAACTTGCTAGTGGATTGTGGAATAGATTGGACAGAGTAATGGTCAAATGATGCCAAGATTACATCAACTAATTATTTATACTTTTGTAGGACATCATTTTTGCATTGCTAAGAACCATTAACTTGGTTGATGACAAGTTGGGAATCACCAAAGATGATAATGATTTTGACTCTCAAGGCTAAGGTGGTTTGGAGACCTATCACTAGGGATTCATACTTAGCCAGTTGTTAGTATACTCATGGTCAAGTTTGAAATAAAGAGGAATGGGTTATCCATCAAGGGGAATGAGAACAACTCTAGAACCCCTACCATGTTGGCATTTGGATCCATTGAAGAATAGGGTCACTTGATAGGTGATGTCTTCCTGAGACAGAGTCATAATACATTCATCTAGAAATTTAAGAGGAAGGTGTTGATGGTCTAGTAAAGGATATTTGGCTAATTGGTCAATAATGACTTTCCCTTTGATTGAATTTTGCTAGAGGAACTCAAGGTTGAACTTAACAAGGAACATGAGCCACTTAGCCATACATTGGTTTTGGTATGGTTTAGAGTGCATATAGTTGAGGGGGTTAGTGTTGGTGATGATGTAGGTTTTGTGATTGAGGAAGTAGTGATGAAGTTTGGTAGCTATGAAGATTAGGGCAAGGCAAAGCTTATTAATATGGGTATACCAAGTCTCATACTCTATAAGTGTTTAACTGATATAGTAGATAGCTTGTTGTTTATTTTGTTCATCTCGATGTGCAAGCATTGACCCTAGGGAATGGTTAGTGGTCGATATATAGAGGTAGAAGGGTTGATCCTCCTTAGGAGGGGTAAAAATTAGTGAATAAAGAAGGTATTATTTGAGTGAATAAAAGACCTACTAATAGTCTTTAGTCCACTTAAAATAAGTGTCTTTCATGAGTAGATGGTGAAAAGGTTGACATCTATTGGATAATTGAGAGATGAAATAGTGGATGGAATGGAGTTTGCCTTGTAGGCTATGAATTTATTTAAGGTGGGTTGGAAGTGGCATATCAAGGATGGCTCAGACTTTGGTAGGGTCTACTTCAATTCCTCAGAGAGAGATGATGAAGCCAAGGAGTTTTCTAGATAGGACCCCAAAAATACATTTATTGGGATTTAGTCTGATGTGAAAATGGATGAGGCATTTGAAGATGATGATGAGAATAGCTAGGTGGTCCTTTCTATGTTTAGATGTTCCAAGGAGATCATCCACCAATAATTTTATGAATGAGGTCATGGAAGTTTTAAGTCATGGCACATTGGTAAGTGGCTCCTATGTTCTTCAAATTGAAGGGCGTGACCCTATAGCAAAAGGTTCCCCATGGGGTGATGAAAGAGGTTTTATGTTGATCCTTGGGGGCAATCAATATTTGATTGTATCCTGAGAAGCCATCCATAAGGGATAACATTTCATAGCTAGAATTAAGCTCAATAATTTGGTCCATGCTAGACAAAGGAAAATCATCCTTTAGACAAGTAAGTTTAAGGTCACAAAAGTCAAGGTAGAGGCGAAGTCCCCCTATGGGTTTGGTGATAGGGACAATGTTAGAAACCCATTGAGGATAGTCTATGGTTTGGAAGAAGTCTATAGATAGGAGATATTATAGATCCTCTTTTACAATAAGTGTGATGCAAGGATGCATCCTAAAAAGATTTTGGTACACAAGTTTGGTGTTAGGATAGGTGATAATGTTATGAAGGGTAATAGAGGGGTCAATTCCTAGCATGTCCTTATAAGACCAAGAAAATGCAATGCTACGGTCACGAAGGAAGGAAACTATCATTACTTCCCAAAATCTAAAGATTGACTAATTTTGATTGTGTGGGGACTATCCTAAGTACCCAAGTTGACATCGATGGTAGATTCATTCAAAATGGTCTTCTTCTCAAGAGGAAGAGATTAATGGATATAAGAATATTTTGTACCAAGGTAGGTGAGAATGGAATCATCATCTTGTTGTCAGATGGTATGTATGGTAGGAGAATCATGTTTGATCATGTCAAAATGGATGAGAGAAAGGGTTCTAGTTTGGCCATCATTTTGATAAACTAAGGGGCCCAAACTAACAGTGTTGATCTAAAAAAAAGTTAGGAGGAATGACCTCAAAGTCCTTAGACTTAGAAGGGGAATTGGTTGGTGAGGAATGGGTTTCATCCTCAAAATTGGTGATAGGTTTCAGTGAATTGGTAGGTTCTTCATGTGTTTCAAACCCAAGGCCAAAGGACTCTCAAGAATTTTCAGTTTGATCATGGGTAGCTCAAGGGATCCCTGTTCATAAAGGCCAAGACCAAATCCTTTATAGGCACACCTGTCAAGATATAGTTTGGAAAATTCTAGTTTGTCAAGGTATGATAAGTTTATGATAAATGGTTTGGTGGAAGAGATAATGATGGGAGCAACAAGTGGATTATCAAGTCCCCCATAGATGTTGTTGGTTTGATGGTTGGAGAGCCTAAAAAGAATGATGGAGCCAATGTTGGGTCATAGTTGGGATCATGGATGAGGCTCCCATACTCTTGATGAGTGAGGAAAGCATCCAAAGCTAAAATATGGTATTCTCCTAGTGAGAGACATTAAAATGTGGGTTCCAAGGGGTCTTCTATGGGAATTTGAGATAAAGGGATGAATGAGATCATTAAAGCTTCATCATGGGTAGTGGTGGAAGTGTTGTTAGTGGGTGGTGAAGTGGATGAGGTAGGAATGAGTACATTTTTTGGATGATAGGTCATATTGCATGAATCAAAGGGACTTGGGTCAGCTTTGATGGAAATGAATTGACCTACATTCTCAAATTTGACACATTGGTGTAAGGTAGAAGGGACATAACTCGTGGCATGAATCCAAGGGCATCCAAGTAAAATGTTGTATTAGAACTCACCCTCTACAACATAGAAGAGTTCAGGAATAGTATAAGGTCCTAGACAAATGTGAAGGATAATCATGCCTAAATTAGTGGCCATGGTGTCATTGAAAGAGCAAAGGACCACTGCAGCTTTAGACATGATGTCCTTGGGTAGTTGCAGTTCATCATAAGAATGTGAGGAGATAATGTTGATACTAGCTCCTCCATCAACCATCACCCTTTTGATGCAGGTGTAGTTGATGTATGAGGTGATAAACAAGGGAAGATCAGGATCCTTTAGGATGAACAGATGGAATTTTAGAATCCAAAAATGTGATGAGGTTAGAATGGTGAAGAGTACCAACAAAGGCGGTTAGAGGTTGAGGATCATGTGGTTGAACCTTAATGGATTGAAGGGTCTCAATGAGTTCTTGGAGATAATGGGGTGAGGTGTTGACAAGCTCATAAAGGGAAATATTTACCAGAGTTTGGTGAAGTTGCTTAAGTACTATGCATTATAAGGATTTAGAGGGGTTGGAGGAAGGGACACCCAAAATGGATATTTTAGGTTTTGGTGATGGTGTGGGTAAAGGTGAAGGTATGTGAGGTTGGTTAGTAGGTTGAGATTTGGAAGGGTATGTCCATAGGATGAACACTTTATCTTTGTCTTTACCCTTTTGATGGGCTCTAGATCAAGTGACCAGGTAGATAGTATGGATAAGGGAAGGCATTGGACTAGATGGTTGTTCTGGTTTCCCCTCACTTTTAGATGAAAGTGTAGGAGAGGGTATGGTTTGGAAAGGTTGAATGAATGGTTGAGTTGGTAATGGGATAAGAGGTGATTCATCTGATAATAGATCATCATCATCCATCAAGTTATGGATAAGGGTTTAAAGAGCTTTACATCTTTTTGTATCATGTCTATGTGTTCTATGATAGGCACAACTTAATTGGTCATTAAACTAAGATAGTGTAGGATGTGAGTAGTCAAATTTATTAGAAGGGTCAAATGGTTTGATGGGTGGTAAGCAAATAGAAGAAGTTTTCAAAAACCTTTGTAAGATGATGGAATAGGATTCAGTCAAAGGTGTTGAGGGTGCTAAGGTTTTGGTTTTAGGAGGTAGAGTGGGAGTCCCTTTTGGAGGAGGTATCACCATAGACTGGGAAGATGATTAAATAGTTTTCGTAAATGATTTAGGTTGGGGTTGTATAGTTGGCATTAGCTTTGTGGAGGATTTAGAAGTTGAGGGTGCTTGCTTAGTTATAGGTGAAAGAATAGGGAGGGAAATTTTATCCAAAAATGAGGATGATGAGGTTGATGATTTGGTAGAAGATGTAGGTGAGGAAAAGGGTGAATGCTAGAAAGATAAGGAATATGGAATAGGGAGAGTGGAGGGATGAGGTCCTTAGATAGAAGGTAAGGTGGAAGGAGGTGGTATGGGTCTAGCTCGAGGTGGAGATTTGATTGGTTTGATCCTTTTGATGGGTTTAGTGGGTGTTTGTTTTGATAGTTTAGAAGGGGTCAAGTCCAATTTCAAAGTTGGATGAACAATATTGGGTGTAGGAAGTATCCCCAGGTTTTTGATGGGTTTGGTTTGGGATATGATGGGTTTAATTTGAGGGGTAGATGATGATTTGGGGTTTTTGAGTGGAGGAAGGTTGGAAGGTTCTCCTAGAGTCATGGAAGGAGAAAGGTTGGTTGGAGGTATGATTAGTTTATAGGTTGAAGGAAGAGTGGTTAAAGGTTTGGGTTTGTTTTGATAAGGTGGACCAAGATGATGCCAAAAAGTGGCTCTATATAGGTTAGGTTAAGAGGTGAAACCCAAATTTTGAACCAATCTAGAAAAAGGTTTGTAGATGGGATTAGTTTCTTGATCCTTAGTTTCAAAGATTAAGCCTTTAAGTGGAGGTGAGGGAATGTTCTCAGGAGAGGGTTGTAAAGTTTGGGAGGATGATTCCACCATGGAAGGTGTAGGAAAAGAGGTTTCCTCTTTTGGAGTGGTTTCAAAAGAGAGGTTGGGTTGTTTAATGATAGATGTGATAGGTTTAAGTGAGGGGATGGATATGGTTTCTTCCTTTGGTTAAACCTCAAAAGGAATGATAGGTTATTTCTCCTCCATGGGTGAAGAAATAGGTGAAGAGGTGGTTGAAGCAATGATTTCCTTCTTCAATTTTTCTAAAGGAGGTGTGGGTAAGTCCATGGTTTTCTTGAGTGAGGAGGAGGGTGAGGTGGCTTCCTCAGTTTGGATGTCCAAAGGAAGGGTTGGTGAGTTGGCCACTTCAATGAATGGGATGGATGAAATGGAGGTTAAGGTAATGGTATCCTCAACAAAGGGTTCATCAATGATTGTATCAACCGTATTGAACTCATGTGTGTGAGATGATTCAAGTTAGTTTTCATTATAGTTGGTAGAGGGTGTATGGGTGGGAAATGGTTTATGAAAAATATCAAGGGTTTGATTAGGGGGTGCGTTAGGATTGTCAAATATGAGTTCCCCCTTGTCAATCACGTTTTGGACAATCATTTTGAAGGTATTACACCTACTAACATCATGTCTAATAATGCGATGGTATACACATGAATCATTTTCATTGTACCAACCAGGTGTGGGGTGAGTAGTGCCAAATTGTTGAGGAGGTTTTATGGGTGGAAGCTGTATGATGTTTTTTTTGAGTAGTTTCTCCAAAATTGAAGCATAAGATTCTCTAATAGGAGGGTATTATTTTTGAGTTCCATGGGTTTGATTTGGGTTGGGTTATTTGAAATAGTAAGAGGAATTGGTTGAGGGGTTGGATTGGTTAACGGTTGGAGGTGGAGGGGTTTTGAGAACAACTAAGTTGGTGGATGCCTTAGATTTAGAAGGGTTGGATTGATTGGTGGGTTTTGATGATCAGTATCATTATATTTAAATTGTACTAACTAGGTGTGGGGCGAGTAGTGTCAAATTGTTGAGGTTTTATGGGTGGAAGTTGTATGATGTTTTCTTTGAGTAGTTTCTCCAAAATTGAAGCATAAGATTCTCCAATAGGAGGGTATTATTTTTTAGTTCCATGGGTTTGATTTGGGTTGGGTTATTTGAAATAGTAAGAGGAATTGGTTGAGGGGTTGGATTGGTTGACAGTTGGAGGTGGAGGGGTTTTGAGAACAACTGAGTTGGTGGATGCCTTAGATTTAGAAGGGTTGAATTGATTGGTGGGTTTTGATGATGAGTATCATTAGATTTAAATTGTACTAACCAGGTGTGGGGTGAGTAGTGTCAAATTATTGAGGAGGTTTTATGGGTGGAAGTTGTATGATGTTTTCTTTGAGTAGTTTCTCCAAAATTGAAGCATAAGATTATCCAATAGGAGGGTATTATGTTTGAGTTCCATGGGTTTGATTTGGGTTGGGTTATTTGAAATAGTAAGAGGAATTGGTTGAGGGTTTGGATTAGTTGACGGTTGGAGGTGGAGGAGTTTTGAGAGCAACTGATTTGGTGGATGCCTTAGATTTAGAAGGGTTGGATTGATTGGTGGTTTTTGATGATGAGTATCATTAGATTTAAATTGTACTAACTAGGTATCGGGCGAGTAGTGTCAAATTGTTGAGGAGGTTTTATGGGTGGAAGTTGTATGATGTTTTCTTTGAGTAGTTTTTCCAAAATTGAAGCATAAGATTCTCCAATAGGAGGGTATTGTTTTTTAGTTCCACGGGTTTGATTTGGGTTGGGTTATTTGAAATAGTAAGAGGAATTGGTTGAGGGGTTGGATTGGTTGATGGTTGGAGGTGGAGGGGTTTTGAGAACAACTGAGTTGGCGGATGCCTTAGATTTAGAAGGGTTGGATTGATTGGTGGGTTTTGATGATGAGGATCATTAGATTTAAATGTGGAATTCTTGTTCTAAATTTTTAATTTTCCTTCCTTGATAGATCGGATTTCTAGTTTTCGTGCCATGGTAAAGGCCTCATAAAAAGTTCAAACAGTTTGAACTTTGAGAGTGGGCGAAATGTGTTTGGCACAACCTCTTGAAAATATCTCAATCAATTTAACTTGTGGTAATGAGAAAGAAAGTTGGTTGATAAGATCTATCCATCTAGAAATGCAATCGGCAACCGATTCATCATCAAATTGTTTAATGGAATAAAGGTCGGTTATGGAAACTTTTTAAGATATGTTCACCAAAAAGTGATCTAAAAAGACTTGGGCAAATTGGGTGAAATAAAAAATGGAGTGCTTGGTGAGAGCACTATACCAATCAAGAGTGGGTCCTATCAAAGACATGGGGAAAGTTTGAAGGAGGAAAGCATCATCATGTGTGATTAAATAACACAAATAGAGAAATGCCTTCAAATGTTATTGTGGGTCCTCCTTGCCTTAAAATTTGGAAAATTTAAGAATTTCCCATTAAGGAGATAGGATCTAATTGGGACAGATAGATGGATAGGTTTGTTGCATATTTGGTCATAAGAGAGAAGGTTATGGGTTTCTGAGATGGATGACTTGAGATTAGTCATTTTGTCAATTAACATCTTGACCAAGTTGGTTTGAGGTTGGGTAGTGGAATATTGTAGGATAGGTTGGGTTGAGGTATGGTAGATGCAACATATTGATAATGAGGTTGTGAAGATTTTGTATATTCGTATGTGGTTGTAAAATGTTGGGATGGTGACCCATAAGGATTTGTGGGTACATAAGATTGAGTGGAAGGGGCTATGTGACCTTGTGGATTAGGCACATATTGATAAGAAGTTGTGGGAACTTGTTGAGAGGATATTTTAGTTGGAGGTATGGATGTATGAGTGGGTTGGGGTTGAGTTTGAGTAGTAACTCATGTGTTTATGGGTGGAAGAGTTTTAGGTATAGAAAGTACCAAGTTTTGGAGATGGGTATAAGTTGGTTGGGTGGTGATGGTGGAAGGAATGGTGGAAAGAGGGGTAGAAGCTACCCCTAAGGTGGGTGGGGGATAAGTAACAAGAGGTTGGGTTACCTCTACATTAGATGTGTGGGTTGTTCTAGGGGGTGTTTGATTATGGGTCAAAATATTGGATTATATTAGTGTGGTGGTAGAAAATGTGTTATGGGTAGATTATGAAGCTTAGATAACCAAGGGTTGGGTACAAGTAACACCCACCATAAACTCATGAGGCATGCCTAAAGGAGGATCCATGGGAGGAACCAAATCAATTGGGGTATGATGAGATAAAGTGTTAAGATAGTGTTGAAGGTAAATGGGGTTATTATAAAGGAAAGTGGTGAAATCGGCATAACCCTCAACAATAATCTGTGGCATGGTAGGTGGGGGAAAATGATGAGGAGAACCCTCAACCTCTGAATTATACTCCATGGATGATGAAGAAGAAGAGGTAGGGGATGTTTGATGGGTTTGATTCCTTAGTTTTTACTTGGTAAAAACCATGTGAGGAATTGAAAAAGAATAATGAACCTCTCACCTCAAACAATGAACAAGAAAAGAAAATTTTAAGGCAAACAAGGTACAAACTAAAAGTGCAATTAATCATAGGATTCATTTTAAATCACTTCTAGCTTATGCCTTAGAGAGTGTGAAATAAGTTTGGATTATGAACTAAGTACTAAAAGAGCAAGTTAAGGATGGTTTCAAGTTTGTTATGGTGCTCAAAATGAATTTTTACTAGACCAGGTACATGGCCTGTTATTGGGATCTTGCTCCCCATACTTCACGAACCCAAAGTTGATCTAGGTTGCTTAGTCAATAGATACCATTTTTATAGAGTTTATACTCGACTAGAGAATGAAGTAGGTCCTCCCCTTGGTGATGAAATCCAAGTAGGATTGCCAAAAAGGGTAAGGTGATCCAATGGGTGATGAAATCCCAATGGGCCTTATCTCAAGTATGTTATGATGTTTGTTTTTGTGCGAGTGGTTTAGTTGTGTAACATAAGTGTGTTATGATTAATTCATTATGATTTAATTAACTAGGTGAGCTAAATCAAGTAGATAAACCATGAATGCAAAAATTTATTTTATACACAAAAATAAATGTTCAAATTTCATTTGATGAGCATACAGTAAAGAAGAAAGGGAACTAGGCCCCACAACAAAAAGAAATAGAATTAGGGTCCCATCGGGTGTGCCAAAATGTTTAAGCTAGAATTTTCACTTTTATGACTAAGAAGAAATAAAGAGATAAAATCTGTAGAAAAGGGTAAAATAGATATGGTAGAAAATCCTAGTAGAAATGCATGCATGAACCAGACAAGGTGGAGAACTCTTTTTTGGTTAGGGGAAGATGATCTACATAAAAAAGCACTCAAAGAAATATTGTTTGTTAGATGAGGAAGGGTGGATTACCTATTTGGTGCTAGATCCAAGAAAGTATGAGCTTATTGTAGACACTAAAATTCCACACACGTATTCCCAAGTGCCATGACCCCTAATAGGCCCCTTGGACCCTTTTTCCTTACCTAGGCATATCTTCAGTAGTTTAGCTTTATTGATCTTAACATGGCCTTTTAGTATATTTTGGTAGTTAACCTCAACCATCGATGGTCAGGCTAACAATCAACAGTTAGCCCAACCATTGATGGTTAGGTTTAACCACTTGATCTTCCCACATACAACCAACATGCATGCATCACCTACCCTTTCTAAATATAGTACATCTAAACCTATTTGTGAAGCATTTCATGGATGAGATATATTTATAAACCCCAGTTACACTCCCTCTTGAACCTTTGGCCCTTGTCTATAAGAAGGAGAAATTTATAATAGCAAATCCATCTATAATTATAATCAGGAGCTTAAGTCATCAAAGTTTTCTCTTATAGGTCATTTAGCATTATCAAGCATTATCATCCCCTTTTTTAGAGTCAACTTACCACCGCCTCTCAACCAAGTCTCTAAGCACCGTTACTCTACCGAAATCAAGCCAAATTCTACCCACAGATCAATAACACCTATCACTTACCTAATCCACTTCATGTAAGACAAGTACTTGTTTATTTCCATCCACATACTTTATTTCCCTTTTGAAATCAATTTAGACCTTGCCAATAACCATATATTGACAAAGTCTAGAATTAGACACAGTCAATCTTCATTCTAGAATCCCAACAACTAGCTATTGACAAAGTCTAGAATTAGACACAATCAATCATTGATGGTCAGCCTAACCACTGACGATCAGGCCTAACCATCGATGGTCAACCCAATCATCTATGGTCACTTATGGTAAAAGAGGAAATAAAGATAATTTCACTTCTTTTGTCTGACCTAATTAACTTTTTTGTGTTTTCAACCACTCACAGGGATTTTCTAGATTCTCTGAATCACACCTTGACCCACTAACACTAGTACTAATTAGTTTATCACTAATTAGATCATTTCTAGTCTATTTTCTAAGCAAAAAATTCTTGTTATCATTTTATTACCCTTTTGATCATTGATTCAACTACTTTATTTCTAATTTATTAACTTAATTGTTCTAAAATGGTGGATTGATAGCCCCTAATGAAGCTCTCACTTACAGGATCTAGCAAGCACTAGGTAATCCACCTAGCTACTTGTCTCACCCATGAATTTGATTTAGTGCTTTATTACATTTAGGTCATCCTCCCCAGCTAAAGAGGAGCTCTCCAAAATCTTCTCATCCAATGCACACACTTTTATCAAGTATTTCTACTACACCCATATTGCCAATTTTACTACCTTCTTCTGAATAATAGCAAAATTTAAGTGAAACATTTTGGCACACTCGATGGGACCCACATCTCTACTTGGGTTTTATTTTTATCCACATTTGTATGCTTCTTTCTCTTTCTATGCTCATAATTGAAATCTAAATTTCATTTGGGTCTATAACATACTGCATCCATTGATTGTCTACTCCTTCTAGCTCACTTAGCTTAATTAATGGCATCAAGATTAATCATAGCACACTTATGTTACACAACCAAACCACATAATCAATCAAAAATTATAGCTCACTTGAGACAAGGCCCGACTAGGATTTCATCACCTAGCGGTCACCTTACCCATTCTTGACAATCTTACTTGGAGGTTATTACCAAGAGGAGAACCAACTCAACTCTTTAGTTGAGTATAAACTCTAGATATCAATATATATTGGCTAAGCACCCGACACCCTTATCATTGTGGGACTGTGAAGTGAGGGGGTAGGCCCCAATACCAAGCCACCTATTAATTCTAATATAGATTATTTTGAGCACCAAAACTAACCTAAAACTATCTATAGATTGCTTGTCTAGTACCTGATCTACAAACCAACCTTTGTTACACATTTTCATAAACTAAGGCATAAGCCAAAAGTGATCTTAAAACTAAATTTAGGCTTAAACATACTTTCTAGTGTGTTCCTTGATTACCTTGACCATTTTCTTTTTCTTCTCTCTATTTAAGTGGTGAGTCCATTTCTTTTATATTCTCTCCCACCTTTTTGTATGGTTCTCACTTAACAACAGTAAAAAGACCTAGTAGAACAAAACCCGTCACCTAAATCAACCACCTGTACCTCTTAATCTATGGAGCATGTCTCT
This sequence comes from Torreya grandis, assembly GCA_037957365.1. Lineage (NCBI taxonomy): Eukaryota > Viridiplantae > Streptophyta > Pinopsida > Cupressales > Taxaceae > Torreya > Torreya grandis. The sequence continues at coordinate 1,009,432 of JARHVA010000795.1, forward strand.
AAGGCAAAAGATTTACCTAATCCATCGGGAAGCCCTACTTTCCCCTAGGTATTCCCTAAGGAGAAATGGACTTTACCACCTTTTTAGATAATAATCTAGTGGCCCTTCAACACTATCTTAACACCTCTTCTCACCATATCCAAGTTTCATCTCCACCTCAAGACCCTCCTTATAGCATGCCATCCCACCTTATGGAGGGAATCCCTATTTCCATGGTTACCACCCAACCTTTGACCACTTAGGCATCCTCATCTATCAACCCCTTTGATGATATGGTTGAGAGCCAACCTATCCAATCAACTATTACCCTTACACCATCTACCCCTACTAATGAATCCTATACCTTGGGGACAACCCATCCGTTAACCCATCATGTCAAACCTAACCCATTGGCTAATACCTCTTTACCAAGCTTAGGGGTACCTATCCCTTTTACCTCACCACCCACTAGCATAAAGGTCATGACCACCCCCTAATTACCAATTCAACCATAGCTCAACCTACCTTAGCATCCCAATAATTACATTCATCATCTAACCTCAATTATACCCCTAACATGCAAGAGTATATACCTACTATCCAACTGCTAACATCCACCTATCCTTATATGTCATCTACCCAACCTCCCATAACTTCTTATTAGTATGGGGCCATCACCCAACCTCCTTTCAATTATCAATATATTCCCTAACCATAATATATGCCTTATAACCCCTTGGGTGTACCACCTCAAATAGACTTAATGAAAATAATCATGGATAAAATGGCAACTCTTGAGTCATCCCTTTCAGGAGCCCATAACATTTTATCTTATGATTAAGTATGTAATGAGCCCATTCACCCTTCAGTCCCTACCAGACCTTATCCAACCCAATGGGAGCTTATAAAATTCACCAAGTTTAATAGTAAGTAAGACCCCCAACAACACTTAAGAGCATTTAGGCATTCTTGTTACATGATTGCCTACGATGATGCCTTGTTTTTGTGCACATTTCTTATGTCTCTTTTTGGCCCAGCACTGGACTGGTATAGTGCCATTACCAAACATTCCATCTTCTCCTTTAACCAATTAGCTCAGACCTTCTTGAATCACTTCCTAATCAATATATCTAATAAAGTCTCTATCACTGATCTTTATTCCATTCACCAATTTGAGGATGAGTCTATAGCTGATTTTGTGGTTCATTGGAGAAGCTTGATCAACCAATTCTCATTATCCTTGCCTCAAATTGAATTGATCAAAAAAAATTCCCATGCTTGTGCCAAGCACATCTATTCTACATTACATGTCCAAATATTTAGAACTTTTGATGAAAATTTTACCATGGCATGCAAATTAGAGAACCAAGCTATAGATGAGGGTAAATAGAAGTTACGAAACAAGAACTCTACTTTCAAGACCAATGAAGCCTCCTCCTCTAAATCATCCAATTAAGATAACTTGGGGCTAAGAATCCTTAAAATCATCACATTCTACCCTAACAAACATATCTAAACAACTAAACATTCCTAATTTGTTGCCTCCACTAGCTTCCCAACAAAACACCACTCCTATGGATATTGTTCCTAAAGGAGAAGCATTCCTATCGATACCTCTCATATATGAGCCATTTATCTCAACCTTAATTCCCTCACCTCTGGAAGTTAACCAACCTATCAACAAGCATCCCCAATCTACAATTATATCTCTTGCATCCACTACATGAAAAGCAAAACCAGTACTCAAACCTTTTTCCACATTAGTGCAAAAATTGGAATTTTTCCTAAAACTAGATATGGATAAAGCTACCCTTATGACAATAGTTAGGCCTCCCTTACATCAACAAACCCAAACCTTCTAGCACACCTTTAACCAACCAATCTATCATCTTTCCACCACCTCTCAAACCAATCATAACATCTACTGACCCCTCACATTCCCCACCAACCAAGGCAATTGTGCCTCAAATAAGCAAACCACCACACAAACCTATTACAAACCTTGGTACCTTCCCCATACAGAGTTTGGTCTACCCATCCCTTAAATTGGAGTTGAGCCCATCTAAAGTTCAACCCAAACCTTGACCCCAACCAACCAAAAGAGCAAAACCATCAAGTAGCCACATGCCTAGGGTTTTTCCTTCTTCCACCCTACCCTCTATCTTGGGTCCTCATCCATCAACTCTACCTAAAAGGTAAATCCCTTTTAACATATGTCATCCACTACCACTTGTTATGCCAACCCAATTATAGTCTGTTACACCATTTTTTTTTGAACTATCGATGACCAAACTATCAAACTCAAACCCTCCAACCACTAATATGCCCAAACTAAAACCATTACCTAGAAACATCACATCACCCAAGATTTATCTTACTAAACCCACTCCCATGAAAAAACCCCGCTTACCAACAAAAATGACAACCCCTAGGCCTTTCCCACCTCTCATTGAATCTTATTCAACCATTTTTTAAAGGTTGTTACTATCTTTGCACCTCACCTTACCTCCTTTTAGACCCTTCGACCCTCTTGGTTCAAAACTAGCTTGGTATAATGACCATCAAATATGTTCCTATCATATGACACTTGGACATGACATTGAGAACTACAAAGCTCTCTTCAAACCATTATCCATCATCTCTATAATGAGGATGATATCTTACTGGAAGAGCTTCCCTTGACCCCTCTACCAAGGCACCCACTGGCCATCTACCAACATGTATTGTATCCTCGACTCTCACCCCAAAAATATGGAGAACCTACCTTGTTAAGCATGAAATATAATGAGAGCGCGTGGGGGGGGGGGGGGGGCGTGGGGCATGGGGGTGGTGAATCAGTATATTATATATCTTTTACTTAATCTGATTTCTTTTCTTTAACCACTTAATCATACATTCAAGATATGAAATAAAAATTTGCACCACATAAGAGAGAGAGAGAGAGAGAGAGAGAGAGATGCCAGATTTTTATGTGGAAACCCAAAGTGGGAAAAACTATAGAGAAAAATCTCAAGTATATGAATGAGTACCAACTCAAAATATAAAGTTCACAAGCACTAACTTGTAGGAGCACCAACCCCTTTGCCGAGCACCAACACAGCAACTATTTGTGAGCACTAACCCATAGGAGCACCAACCCCTTAAAAATTTCATGAGCACCAACCCACAGGAGCATCAACCCCTCTTGTGTATAAAACACAACTATCTCTCAATGTTGCTTACTCAATAAATGATATAACTCTATAATATCTCCTGCTTTTCTCTCTTTGAAAATAAATACAAACCATGAACTCTCTTGCATATAATAAATAGCTTTTCAAGCCTTTATTTATAGCTTTCTAAATGACCTTTGGAATTCACCATTTTTGACCCTTCAATCCTCATGGAAAATGGTGCCAAACTTACATAACCCTTTGAATTCTTGCTTTTGAAAAGTCATATGGTGACCCTTCATAAGCAAAAGCATCATTTCCTCTTTTATCTTTATCTTGGTTACTTTTCATATTCCTTAAAGTGTCCCTTCATGGAAAAATGTGTCATACCTCTTTTATCTTCACATGGTGACTCTTGAAATTCCTCAAGATGACTCTTCATGAGAAAATTCATCCCATTCCTCTTTTTTACCCTGTGACTCTTTGACTTCTCCATGGGCCCTATTTTAACATATATGCAACAAAAAATATATTCATTAATATTAAATAAATATTAACACACATTAGCCAAGATGTGAATATTAAAAACACCATTAAATGCAATGGGGCCTATATCACCAATAATGCTTGACCTTTGACATCAATGACAATATTTCCAACAATCTCCCCCTTTGTCATTGATGGCAACCTCAAACTGAAACTACCACATCCTAAAACCTACACATACTACCATCTAAAAAACATACAGTAACTCCCCCTTACTATATCAACCTGTATCTATTCCCTATACCTATTTTTGCACCTGTACCTGTTATTCTCCCCCTTTGACATCAATGGTAAAGGGCCTACCTAGAGCTAATACTTATCTCCCCCTAAACTGATGTTGAACCTCAATAGAAAGAAGTAAAATAAATTACTCTCAACTTCTCTCGTAGATACTCAAATGTGTCTTTTGGTAGTGCCTTTGTGAAAATATCTACAATCTACTCTGTAGTATTGATATACTCCATCTTAACCTATTGATCTGCAACCTGCTCTCTCAAGAAGTGATATCTAATGGGAATATGTTTTGTTCTTGAATGCATCAATAGATTCTTCAAAATATTTATAGCACTTGTGTTATCACAAAAAATATAAATAGGTTCGTCATACTTTACCTTGATATCTTCCAAATTTTGCTTCATCCAAAGCACTTGAGTACAACACAATATTGCTTTAAGATATTTTACTTCAGCTATAAAAAATGATACTAAATTCTACTTCTTGCTTAGCCATGATACTAAGCTATCACCAAAGGAGAAAGCTCCTCCACTTGTACTCTTTTTGTCATCCAAGCACCCTGCCCAATTTGAATCTTTATAAGCAACAAAAGTGAAATCTCTACCTGTGGGATACCATAATCTATAATCCAATGTCTCCTTGATATATCTAAATATTCTCTTCACCAAATGAACATGACTATATTTTAGAGATGACTGATATATTGCAACTATACCTACTACATGCATAATGTCTGGCCTCGATGTTGTCAAATATAAAAGACTACTAATCATAGATCTATATAATGATTGATTTATAATAGGTGAATCTTCATCCTTGCTCACCTTATTTCTTATACACATTGGTGTGCCAACCGGTGCACAATCCTAAAAACCAAATTTATTCAACTTGTCCTTGGCATATTTACTTTGAGATATGAAAATTCCTTTATTTGACTGAAATATTTACAATCCTAAGAAAAATGACAATTCTCCAAGCATAGACATCTCAAATTATTTTTGCATTCTATCATAAAATTCTTATGTCATCTTTTCAATATTTCTTCCAAAAATGATATCATCGACATATACCACAACAATCAATTGATTCTCACCTTCTATTTTGATTTAGAGATTACTATCAGCAAATCCTCTCTTGAAACTTTGATCTCGCTGGTACTTCAAGTTTTACATACCAAGCTCTGGAAGCTTGTTCAATCCATACAATACTTTCTTCAATATGCATACATAGTTACTAATATCTAAGAGAATAAATCCCTCAAGCTACTCAATGTAGACCTCTTCTTCAAGATTCCTATTTAGGAAGGTAGATTTGACATCCATCTAAAACACTTTGAAATTTTTTAACACTGCATATGCAATTTTTAAACACTACATATGCAAGAAACATTCTAATAGCCTCTAACCTTGCCACTGGTGCAAAATTTTCTTCAAAATATATTCTCTCAATCTAAGCATATCCTTTACATACTAATATTGCTTTATTTCTGGTCATTTCTCCATTTTCATTCAACTTATTTCTATAAACCCATTTTTTTCCTATCACATTGTGATCTTTTAGTCTAGGCACTAATTCTCAAGTATCATTCTTTTCTATCTAATTTAATTCTTCATCCATAGCCTTAACCCAATGCTTATCATGTCTAGCTTCTAAAAAATTTCTAAGCTAAATTTTGAATAACAAAGAGTAATTAACTTACTCAGATTCACTTACCATCATTCTTCTAGTGTGAATTCCTTCATTTATGTCCCTGATGATGTCACTTTCATTATGATTTCTCTAAACATATTTAGATGGAGTTTTGGTTCCCTTTTTCTCCTTCTTCTCATCTTCATCTGATTCTTCAAAACCTTCCTCTTCAATGATTTCAAGAATGTCTACCGGATCATTGATTCTTTGTGTGCCATCTTCTTCTATCTTGACACTTGCACTTTCAACAATTTTCTTGGTTCTTTTGTTATAACATTTATAATATTTATTTTTGTAAGAATAACCAAGAAATATACCTTCATCTACTCTAGATTAAAACTTACCAAGTTTTTCATCAATTCTCTTTATGAAGCATCTGCTACCAAAAACTCTGAAATAATCAATTATTACTAGTTTGTCTTTCCATAGCTCATAAGGAGTCTTATCACTGTTGACTCCCAATAATTCTCTATTCTAAATATGCATTACTGTAGCAATTACCTCTCTCCAATAATTATCTACTATCTTGGATTCATTTAGCATTGTCCTTTCCATCTCTTGAACTGTTCTATTTTTTCATTCAACTACTCCATTTTCTTATGGAGTTCTGGCTGCTGAATAATGTCTCTTTATTCCATGATCTTCAAAAAACTCAATAAATTGATCTAACATAAATTTTACTCCTTGATATGATCTTAGACACTTAATCTTCAAATTGGTTTCATTTTCAAATAATGCTTTGAATGCTTTCTAATGTCTGAAAGCTTCTAATTTTTTTTTTAAAAACATTACCCAAGTCATACGTGAAAAATCATCAATAAGCAACATAAAATACTTATCACCTTGAGCACTTTAATTTCTCATAGGTCCACATAGATTAGTGTTAACAAGCTCTAGCATCTAAGTAGTTGAGTATTCTTTTGTTCTGAACTGCCTTCTAGCCTGCTTCCTATGCTGACAAGGTTCACAAAGCATATCGGATGGCTTTTTAATATTTGGAAGATTTTTTACTGCTTGCTTCTTGATTATGTTGAAAATATTGTCAAAATTTATGTGCCCCATTCTCCTGTGCCATAGCCAACTTTCTTCAATTTGACTCAAGCAACATCTTTGACCTTTGATGTCTGATAGCATATACAAATATTTGCCTATTCTCTGAGCATCTGTAACCAACATATCTGAATCTTTTCTTCTAATTTCACAACATTCTACATAAAACTTTAGTGTGTGCCCCTGATCATACATTTGACTTACACTTAAAATATTATGCTTAAGACCTTCTACATATAAAACATTTTTAGTTTTGGTTCTACCATTATCCAAACTTAGTGTACCTTTTCTAGCAATTCTAGTAGTAGTATTGTCTTTGAATTTCACTATGCCAACATTGATCTTCTTCAAGGTTATGAACTTGATCTTATCTACTATCATGTGCCTTGAACATCCACTATCAATGAACCATGGCTTTTCTTCATTTCTTGCATGTAAAGTAGTCTACACCAACATAGATTTTTTAGGTTGTTTCCTTTGCTATGAACCTGTCTAAAATTTATTTTTGATGAATGGAGCCTTGAAACTCTAGTCCTTGACTGACTCGAACACACTTCTATAGTACCATGCTATGTGTCTAAATTTGTTACACTTATAACATATTATGGCCTCTTCATTAAATCTTGATAGAGGAGCAAAAGAGTTATGGTTTCTGTGTGACTCTACATGACTTTCCTTCTCCTTATTTATGAAACTGTTAGCTCTTTTTTGACATTATAATTCCTTATGACCATGTCCATTAAAATAAAAATAGGAACCATAAAAATATGACTTATTTGTGTATCTCTGACCTGATTGCCTTTTGTAGCTCTATTCCCTCCAGCCTTCTTTGTTTGAGATGTCCTTTGTATTCTTAACATCTTCCCTTTTTATTTCTTCTTTTGTAAGATCTTCAGCATAGCTCTTTCCTTTTTCCTTGTCTATGAAAGTAATGACCTCCTCTTTTTATTTTTCAAATCTAATACCTGTCTTATCTGACATTTATCTTTGATTTTCTAATATCTTATTCAACATATTAGTGTTATTCTCAAATTTTGAATCATTAGTTGCTCTATCATTGATTGCTTTATTTGTTTTCTCAAGATCTGCTTTTAAAGAAGCAATTTCAATAACATACCTTTCACATTATTTACTTACTATTTTCAACTGTGTCGTTAGATCTTCTTCATTCTTCTTGGCTTCTTCAAAGTGTGCTTGTATATCTTCAATTATTTCCTTTGACTCCTTTTCATTTTTCTTGATCTGGAGCTTTAATCTTTAATTCTTCTTTTCAAGAGCTTTTAACTCTTCTAAGGCAAAAATGATTTCTCCTTCTAGATTCACTTCAACTTCATCCTATTCTTATTCTTGATCATCTGTACTTTTACTTGCGGAGGCATCTTCATGTTTGGCTATGAATAGAACCTCTTCTTCTTCTGAGTCACTGACTCCACTATCTTCGACTGAGCTAGGATCTTTAGAATAAAAACTCTTCTTCTTGAATCCCTTCTTGAATTTTCCTTTGAAATTATTCTTATATGTAGACTTTCCTTCTTCATTTTCATCATTACTCTTATTTGGGCATTTAGTTACAAAATGTCCAATCTTTCCACAATTAAAACATTTAAAAGGTAATTTTCCTTGATATTTACCTATGCCCTTTTTCGGCTTGTGAATGAATAGAGCTCCATTATCATCTTCATCATTGCTATAATTATCACTAGATTCTTAAATTTTAGCCTTCTCTTTCTTTGATGTCTTGAAAGCCACTTCTCTCTTTGAAGGTTTATCTTGTTTAGTCCACATCTCATATGCCATAAGAATACCATGAAGCTCATCCATCTTTAGCTTGGCTAAATTATTCATCTCTTCAATTTTTAAAACTTTTTCATCATATCTTAATGGTATAGATCTCAAAACCTTTTGAACCATAGTCAATTCTTATAAATTTTCTCTAAGACCTTGAATCTGATTGACTATTTGATCAACCCGCAAGAGATAACTTGATATATTTTCTTCTTCTTCCATCTTCAAACTCTCAAATTGTCTTCTAAAAGTCTGAAGCTTAGCTTGCTAAACCTTTCCATCACATTTGTAAATATTCTCAAGTTTTACCTAAGTTTCATGAGTAGATTTACATTTCATAACTTTAACAAATTTTGATTCACATAAACCACATAAAATATAATTTAAAGCTTTAGCATTATTTTTACTTGCCTTCTTTTCTATCAGAGTAGTTATAAGTGTTTGTGGCTCTTCATATTCCTCCACCACTGCTTGCCATATGTCAAATCCAAGGGCCATAAAATAAGTCTTCATCCTTATGCTCCAAAAAACATAATTCATCCCATCAACCAAAGGTGCCTTATTTGTAAAAAATCCTTCATGTGATCCAACCATCATGCTTTCCCGATCTTCCTTCAGGTTGTAAAACATTTTCAAAAGGAACCTACTCTGATACCAATTTTTAATCATGAAATATACTAAGAGGGGGGGTGAATCAGTATATTATATATCTTTTGCTTAATCTGATTTCTTTTCTTTAACCACTCAATCATACATTCAAGATATGTAATAAAATTGAAATAATAATGTGCACCACACAAGAGAGAGAAAGAGAGAGAGAGAGAGAGACTAAATTTTTACATGGAAACTCAAAGTGGAAAAAACCATACAGAACAATCTTGAGTATATGAATGAGTACCAACTCAAAATACAAAGTTCACAAGCACCAACTTGCAAGAGCACCAACCCCTTTGCCGAGCACCAACATAGCAACTATTTATGATCACCAACCCATAGGAGCACCAACCCCTTCCAAAATTTATGAGCCCCAACCCACAGGAGCATTAACCCCTCTTATGTATAAAGCACAACTATCTCTCAATGTTGCTTACTCAACAAATGATAGAACTCTACAATATCTCCTACTTTTCTCTCTTTGAAAACAAATACAAACCATGCACTCTCTTGAATATAACAAATGGCTTCTCAATCCTTTATTTATAGCTTTCCAAATGAGCTTTGGCATTCACCCTTTGTGACCCTTCAATCCTCATGGAAAATGGTGCCAAACTTGCATGACCCTTCATATCCTTGCATTTGAAAAGTCATATGGTGACCCTTCATAAGCAAAATCATCCTTTCCTTTTTTGTCTTTATCTTGGTGACTTTTCATATTCATTAAAGTGTCCCTTTATGGAAAAAATCACCATACCTCTTTTGTCTTCACATGGTAACTCTTGGAATTCCTCAAGATGACTCTTCATGAGAAAATGCGTTCCATTCCTCTTTCATATTTTACCCCGTGACTCTTTGACTTCTCCATGGGCCCTCTTTTGACTTATATGAAATCAAAAATATATTCATTAATATTAAATAAATATTAACATGCATTAGCCAAGATATGAATATTAGAAACACTATTAAATACAATGGGGCCTATATCACCAATAATGCTAGACCTTTGACATCAATAACAATATTTACAACATACCTAACCTCCTATCACATTGTTCTCCTCTATCCATACCATCAACATAGTCACATTGTCATAAAGAAGGGATAAATGAAAAGCTAAGGTGTCCATTCTATGGACATACCTACCTACTCATCCTAAACTAAACTCGATCCAACCCTCTACATCCTCATCTCCACCCAAAGTAACCATCTTAGGCACCTTTAAGAATAATCCTTCTAAATCCATCAGGAGGGTCATTCTTAAGCAACTTCACCAAACTCTAGCTAAGATTAACCTATATGAGCTCATTTACACCTCACCATCACCAAGCCATGACAGAGGTTATGCAGGCCATTGAGGTCTGACCAAGAGACTCCCAACCTATAGAGGCCTTTATTGGTGCTCTCCAACTCTCCATCCTTATCACCTTCAAGGACTTAGATATACCTTTCATTCACTTTGAAGACCTAGATCCACCTCTCTTTGTCACTACCCATATCAACCAAACCCACATCAAATGGGTTATGATCAATGGGGAAGCTAGTATCAATATCATCTCTTCCTATGCCTATGACCAACTCAAGCTATCAGACAATATCATATCTAAAACTTTAGCCATCCTTAGATGCTTTAATGAAACTATGACCACCATTGTATTTCACATTCATCTAGGTCCTCACACATTCCCAAAACTTTTGTATGTGGTTGAAGGTGAATTCTAGTAAAATGTTTTACTAGGGAAACCTTGGATATGTGCCATGACTTGTGTACCTTCTACCCTCCATCATTATTTCAAGTTTAAACATGAAGGTTGGGTGGCTACCATACAAGCTGACCCTATCCCTTTTGTAGCATGCAACATGACTTACTGACCTAATGATGTTCTCCTACCTCCATCCAAAGCACCACAAAAGCCACCACCCATGAAAGTCAAAGCCATTGTTTCCCCTCCTACAGAAGCATCTACTAGTTCATCTATTTCTATAGACCAAATACATAGCATTGATCCCTTGGATTATACCTTCCAATGTCTTACCCTTGGATAATACCATCTCCTCACCCTAAATGCCCTCCTTACTCCCCAAGAATACAAAAAACTCAAACACCACCCAGGTTATGACCCCAACATTGGATCAATTATCCATTTAGGGCCTTCTAGTTTTTAAACACATTTTATCTATGGGGGAATTGATAAGACACTCAACATTTCCATCACCCACCCTTTACCTCAACCATTTACCTTTAACTTCTCTTACTTGGAAAAACCCAACTTCACCAAATTATACCTTCACAGGTGTGCATCGAAGGGATTTGGTTTAGGATGGTATGAGCATGGCCCACACACATTGAATTTGATTGAGACCCACAAGCCTCATGAGAAACATGACCTTAGATTCATTCTACCTAATAATAAGAAGGCCAAACAAACTATCCCTACCATTATCAAAGAAGAACCCCCTTCCTCACCAACATCCCCTCCACCTATGTGTGAAGATGAGGACATCATCCCACCCAGCTTTTTTTTTGTCAACATGATTACCCTTGGCCCCCTAAATTATCAATAGGAGGGGGCATCCATATCCATCCCTTTTACTAATCCTAAACTCATGGGAGAAGACTCTCCTACCATTAACATTTTTTAGTGTCAAGATGATGATGATATTCTCACCTACCTTGGTGCACTAGATTCCTCCATCCACAAATATTTACCTCTAGAAACCTCAACCATGTTGAATGAATCTACCATAGACATTAACATAGGCACTCTATACAACCCCCACATCATCAAACTTGGCCAAACTCTCACCCATGAGGAACTACAGGACTACTTGACCTTCCTCCACGAGCATAGCATCACATTTACTTAGTCTTATATTGATATGCCTAGTATTGACCCAATCATTGCCACCCACAACATCATCACCAATCATGACACCAAACCTATCAGATATAAACTTCATCAAATGCATCATTGCATATCCCCCCTTATCAAAGAAGAGCTTCAACACCTCCTTTCAATAAATTTCATTCAACCCATAGACTATCCCCAATAGGTTTCAAACATCATATCTATCACTAAATCCACAAGGGGACTATGTATCTTTGTGGAATTTCTTGACCTCAACCTCACCTACCTAAAGGATGACTTTCCTCTACTTAGCATTGACCAACTTATTGATCTTATAGCAAGTCATGAGATATTGTCACTCATGGATGGCTTTTCAGGTTATAATCAAATCTTGATTGCCCTTGAAGATCAACATAAAACCACATTCATCACCCCATATAGAACTTTCTATTATAAGGTCATGCCCTTTGGCCTTAAAAATGTTGATGTAACTTACCAATGGGCCATGACATATATTTTTCATGACCTTATCCATACAATCATTGAAGACTATCTAGATGACCTTCTTGAGAAGTCAAAGCTTTGTAAATATTATTTAGTTGTCCTTAAGATTATCTTTGAGTGACTTATCCATTATCACATCTACCTCAATCCCAAGAAATGCATTTTTGGGGTCTTGTCAGGCAAACTTCTTTGCGTCATCATTTTCCTTCAAGGAATTAAATTTGATCCAACTAAAATTAAAGCCATCCTCAAGATTCTACCTCTAACCAATCTTAAACAAATCCACAACTTGTAGGGGAAACTTCAATCCATTTATCACTTCATCTCCTAGCTCTTTGATTGGTGTCAGCCCTTCCACCACCTATTGAAAAAGGATGTCTCTTTCAAGTGGAATGTTGATTGTCAAAAAGCCTTTGATGCACTCAAAGATTACATGCTATCCCCACTTGTCCTTACACCTCCTAAGGATGATCAACATTTATACCTTTATATGTCCACCATAAACCACTCCCTAGGGGAAATTCTTGCCCATCGAGATGAATAACATGTAGAGTAATTTTTTTATTACTTTAGTCGTATACTGGTCAAATACAAGACTCGATACACACATACTAAAAAACTATTTCTATCCCTAGTCTTCATGACCACCAAACTTCACCACTACCTCCTTAACCACAAGACTTTTTTCATCACCAATACTGACCCCCTCAAATACATGCACTCTAAACCATACCAAAACTAGCATATGGATAAGTGGCTCATTGACCTTGAGTTTCTCCAACAAAAATCAATCAAGGGCTAGGTTATCACCAACCAATTAGCTGAAGCACCCCTAAAGGACAACCACCCTCCCCCATTTACATTTATATACAAGTCCATTGCAAACTTATCTCAAGTGGATTTCACCAATTAGGTAACCATGTTTTTTTATGGTTCCAAATGTTAGTGTGGTGGGGGAGCCAGTATCATCCTTGTCCCCCTTATTGATGAACCACTTACTTTATCCTTTAAAATTGAATTTGAATTCACTAACAACATGGCTAAATATAAATCCCTAGTAATAGGTCTCCAAACTAATTTAACCTTAGGAGTCAAAAAAATCAATATCTTTGGTGACTCCCAACTTGTGGTCAACCAAGTTAATGACATTTACCAATGTAAGAATGAGTTTTTATAGTTGTACAAGCAATTGGTTATAAAATTGCTAGCCTCATTCAAATGTTACCATATTCAAACCACCCCATGATCTACAAACAAATTTACCGATACTATGGCTTTGCTTACCTCTCAAATGTTGTCAGGTACCCTTAAACTCCAAACTAGCAGTCATTGTCCATCACCTAACCAAACCCTCCTACACCAATATTACTATCCCACCCTCAACCAAGACTATTGTGATTACATGAAAAAGTGTGTCAAGTGTCAATAACATGCTAATTTACATCATGCACCTAGTAGTAGCCTTTGTGTGTCCACAGATTTTTGGCCTTTCTCATAATAGGGTCTAGACCTCATTGGCAAAATCAACCCCCACTCTTCGCAATGACATCATTCTATCATTACCGTAGCTAAATATTGTACCAAATGGGTGGAAGTTATTCTCCTTATCTTGATTAAAGATGAAAATATTGTCGAATCCATCACCCATCATATCATCTATCATTTTGGTGTTCCCCATAATATCATCATTGAAAATGATAAATCTTTCAAAAATAAACAAGTTTAAGGCCTTTCTGATGTATTTGGTATTACACTTAGCTTTTCATCACCTTATCGCCCATAAGAAAATAGACAATTTGAAGCCTCTAACAAAACCCTTAACAACATGCTTACCAAAATGGTCAATACCTTAGGGCAAGATTGGCACTTGCACATCCCCTTCACCCTATGGTCATATTGCACTAGCATTCAAAACCCCACTGGTGCTACAACATTTTCTCTCATATTTGGAGTTGAAGCTATCTTACCTCTTGAAATCCAAATACCTTCTCTTTGCATATCATTTCATGACCTCATTTTGGAGGATGATTACCATCAAGAATGTTTAGCACATCATTACCCATAAGTATGGATCATGGGCTTATCATTTGTCCTCTCTCAAAGGCAAACCAAAACCGAAACCTCTTAATGATTTGCATTTTCATCCCTTTTATTGTTAGATAAAGATCATAATTATCATTTGTCTAACTTAAGCTCATCCCTTACAACAACATTCACTTCCCTCCTTTTAGGGGAAACTAACTAAAACTAAATCATGTGACTATATGTCACAACTATATTCTAGTCTTAAACTATGGACACCATGACTCTATCCATGGCATGATTCTCATAGTACTTCCCATCTCTTTCAGATTAGTTCCTATGGTCTTTGTTCCCTAAACCTCCTTTTCACCTACTTGCACCCCATGTTATTTTAGTTTTGCCTTCATAAAGGTAATCTATTGAGCATGTATGAATAGGTCTATGTCAATCAACCTCAAGCAATAACAACTACAATATCAAATAGCAAAAACAAACTACGAGTCATCCTTAACATCCAAAGACTACTCCCTTGAAGAACAACTATTGGAAACTCATTATAAAATTACAAAACATAAGGTGGACTGCTCCCTTGAAGGATAGATATCAAAAGCATTTGAGCTAACCATATAAATCTTTAAACCACTCCCTTGAAGGATGGCTAGATAAATCATTAGTCAAAGCTACCAATTTATTAGAAGCTTCTCATATTGATCATCTTTTTTGACCCCTAAGAAAAATTCAAAAGCAATTAAAAAGGCAACAATTTTATTTTGAAGCTGCAATCAACTCTCTTACATAGCAATAAATTTGGAAAAACCATAATCAGCTCTCCTTAGTAGACTTCCTACATCGATCAGTCTACACTTTATATATGGGCATAGACTTGTTTATACCCCCTCTTTAGATACCCATAGAAAAGCCATACTAATCTCACTAATGGTTCTAGTTTCACCCATTCTCACTCCACATATCATATGCATATGTACTATGAGCTCACTTGACACAATCTTATCAGGATCCATATCTATCAACCTATGCATGCAAATGTGAAACATTTGAGAGGCTTAGGTTCACTAAGCCAATCCAATTTTGGGTTTCATGTCAGTCCTTACCAATGAAAAGCCATCATGTTATTTTTCATATATTTTATTAGCATATTTAATCCTATAAACATGAACAACAAACAATATTCTAAAATCACAAACATCATGAACTATATCAAAAAACAACATCATCTATCCACCATAGGCACAATGTAAACATATAGATGTTAGCCACAAGCATTCACCTATCCATGACATTATGTAAACTTCTAAATATGTTATTACACCATAAACTAAGAAGTAAAACATCATAGCATATACCATTCACCATTCAACACACATAGCTATAACATGTATCTATCCATAACATGTCCTATCTAACCATGCGTAGAATTAAAACATCATAATTCACCTTTCTACATATCACATGCCTAAGTTCTTAAGTCAAATAGCCATAACCATGAGCATCCATAACCATAAATCACAAACATGAGAATAACATAAAACATCGAATGGCATACATCATATACATAAAATAATCAAAGATAATACATGTGACAATGTCAGCTCTCTTTCAAAATATACATCTCCTACATCGACCCGTAGGTTGAAATCAAAAATCATATACATAACACTAATATCATATGTCAATCAGGCCCCTAGAACACTCAGACCACCTGCACCACTACCACTATCCCCATCTATACTTATACCTAATGGTGGTCCCCTTGGGACCCCTATTTGACCAATTGTAGTAGACCACTACCCAAAGGTAGCTAGCACAGCCCCACCCCCCAAACCAGCTTTGAACTCTACAAATCTCATGGCATGAGATAACTGATCTAGCACCATCACCCCATATTATTTTAGCTCCTATATAGTAGCTAGATACCATGCTTGTGGAATTGAATTTGGTGGCCCTCCTATCTTTGTACCTACCATACGCACACCAATATACACCTATAATGTGCCTATCTAGCCCTTTAGACTAGCTACCTACCCCTGTAAAATGATAACATGGGCCCATGCCTAGTCCCTCTCTACTATCATAGCCCCCACATGTCCTTATAATGTCATAATCTATCCCTACAACATGGCCACCTATCCCTATAAACTAGCTATCTAAGCCTAGGTTGCTACTAAAGCTACTATTGTTTGTGGGTCACCCTACCCTTGTCCTACCTCTAGATCCACATCCATAGGCTATTGACCCACTCAACCCTAGCTATCATTCAATTAACCAAAATAAGTAGTATTTTAACCAATTTAATAAAAACCCAAAATATAGGGTTTTAGCAAAAATTTCCCTCCCACCAATAAACATTCATCTGATTGTTACCTAAGTACACCAATTCTTTTCCCTTTAAACAAATAGCTAGTTAATTTAAAACAACACTTCATTCTATGAGTGATGTCGTGGTTGAAGCATGGGTCCCTTTGCCTGGGTGTACCCTCCTCCACCATCCATCTCAATCAAACACAACTATAAATCACTTTCCACCTTGTGATTACTACAGCCACACTCTGGTCCAAAAACACTACTGTCACAAATGGAAAACTCATCAGGAACGGAATGCACAGAGTCAAAGAGGGAAAAATGTGAAAATGAATTTTTATTTTCACTTTTTAACCTATTAGGTCTTTTATGGTTTCCACTTTGACCGTCGATGATCCGGGTGATCATCGATAGTTGACTCTTTTGGCCCATGATAGTTGATGGTTAGGGGCCCATAATTTTTTTCTTCTACTCTCCCTAAGCACAAAAAAAACACCTAAACTAAGCCCTTTCAAAAGGATCAAAATATGAGATCCTTACCTTTTGTAAAATCACTCATCCTTGGTAACTACATTTAACCATGTCTATCTTGACATTGGGAATTGGCATCAATCACTTACATTGTGCACTTGTTTATATTTTGTGCACACTCTCGATGATCTAGTCACCTATCAAACTCAACACTACCTTTCAAGCAAGAACTACATTCAACCTAAAGTTGTTATGGGATATTACATCCCCCCCTACGCTATGTAGGTAGAATCTACTTACCAATTACATGTGGATTTAGCTTAGTCATACCCCAACCACCCATTTTCCCATGTCCATCTCAATGACAACCCTATTACCCAAACTATGTGCATGTATTATGATGAATTTTACCTAGGTCATTTTGACCGCATCAACAGACCTTGACAAGTTACCTATTTGTATTTTTTCACCACTTAGTGTAAAAACTAGATCAGTTATATTTCTATGGGAGCACTTTCTACCTCGGATACCCATTGCATGTTGACCCATTTGGTGTTTTTATTGGAGCACTTCCTGCCTTGGATACCTAGCAAAATACTAAAACCACCTTGGAGACTAACAAGTGTATCCAACTGCCATGCCTACAACAATCATGTAATACATTGGTCACTTGTCTTCTTCACACTGACCTTATTTTTAATAACATTGGCAATATGTCTTTGCATGATAATGTCTATCACACCTTTTGTCACATTTTATGTGTACATTTGCACCTCACATGCTTAAATCGAGTCACACCCTCCTGACTCCACATTTACCCTTTGTCAAACTTGTCCTCACTTTAGTTGTACCTCACCAATTCCCAATTTGAGGGGGAATACATCCTCCCACTCTCAAGGCAACTAAACCCTTGACCTATACTTCATTTTTGTTTTGTCACTTGTTCACAAAAGTAGCACAATAAAAAGGGGGAAAATGTAAACACTAGAATTCTACATGCATATTCCCAAGTGTTATGACCCTTAACATGCCCCTTGGACCCTTTTTCCTTACCTAGGCCTATCTTTAGTAGTTTAGCTTTATTAAGCTTAACATGGCCTTTTAGGCTATTTTAGTAGTTAGCCTCAACCATCGATGGTCAGGCTATCTATTGATGGTCAACCCAACAATCAGGTTCAATTGCTTGATCTTCCCACATGCAACTAGCATGCATGCATCACCTACCCTTTCTAAATATAGGACATCCAAACCTCCTTAAAAATCATTGCATGGATGAGATATATTTAGAAACCCTAGTTACACTCCCTCTTGAACCTTTGGCCCTTACCTATAACAAGGAGAAATTTGTAAGAGAAAATCCATCTCTAATTATTATCAGGAGCTGAAGTACTTAGAGTTTTCTCTTGTAGGTCATTCATCATTATCAAGCATTATCAACCCCTTTTTGAGAGTCAACTTTATACCACCTCTCAACCAAGTCTCCAAGCACCGTTACTCTACTAAAATTAGACCAAATTCCACCCACAGATCAACAATGCCTATCACCCACCTAATCCACTTCAGGTAAGATAAGTATTTACTTATTTCCATCTACATACTTTGATTCTCTTTTTCAATCAATTTAGACCTTTCCCAACTCTTAGAATTCATTCCAAAATCTTGCCAACTAGCTATTGACAAAGTCCAAAATTGGGCACAATCAATTGTTGATGGTTAGCCCAACCACCAATGGTCAGGCCTAACCGGTGATGATCAACCCAACCATTGATGTCACCTATGGTAGAAGAGGCCATCAAGATAATTTCACTTCTTTTGTCTGACCCAATTCACTTTTCTATGTTTTTGACCACTCACAAGCCTTTTCTAGATTCCCTGAATCTCACTTTGACCCACTAACACTAGTACTAATTAGTTTATCACTAATTAGATCATTTCTAGTATATTTTCTAAGCAATCAATTCTTGTTATCATTTTAGTACCCTTTTGATCATTGATTCAAGTAATTGTTTTCTATTTAATTAACTTAATTATTATAAAATGGTGGATTGATAGCCTCTAAAGAAGCTCTCACTTTTAGGATCTAGATAGCGCTAGGTAATCAACCTGGCTACTTGTCTAACCCATGAATTTGCTTTAGTGCTTTCTTACATGTAGGTCATCCTCCCCAGCCAAAGAGGAACTCTCCACAATATTTTGATCTAATGCACACACTTTTATCAGGTAATTCTACCACAACTTGTATTTCTAGTTTTACTACCTTCTTCTGAATAATAGCAAAATTTGAGTGAAATGTTTATCTATAGAGGTTTTCAATCCAAACCCATAAAACAAGTTAAAGTTGAAATTAGATGAATGAAAGCAAGCATACAAAAAAGTAAACAAGATGAATACTTTTCGAATGTAAGATAAATATCTGATTAACTAACAAAAGAGATGATAATTTATTAAATGAATGTTTTTATTCTATTCTGGTCTGCTCTAGTATGACCTAGTACAAAAAATAGGAAAACAAGGTCTGGTTAATGGTTAGTTAAATGGTAGAAAGATGAGGGTCTTGGGTCAGAGGGATAACCATTGGTGGTTATGGGTAACCATCACCAATTATGGGTAACCATTGGCAATTACCTAAGGATGCTAGGAATACTCAAAATGTACATGAAAAGAGATGTTTAGATCTGGTACAACTGAGGGTATAAGTCTATTTGAGATCTAGTAATGATAGAATGAGAAGGTAGAGGGTCTAAAGTAGCTAGAATGAGATGGGAAGGGTGTAAGGAGGAGGATCGTGATAGATATATTCAAGTAGATGGGAAGGAAATAGAAATAAAAGAAATCAAATGCTTACCTGATCTTGAAGATATTTTTATAGCATAATGGTGCTTGAAGAAAAGCTAGAAGAAATGTTCCAGAGGTTCAGGTTGGTCGCTGCTATAGAAACCTACATGAAGAATATTTGAATGCTTAGAAGACTTGAATATATGTATGAAGATAGCTTGAATATAGAATTTGGATATGTCTTTATCGATCCATTTCTCCTCTTGCTCACTTCCTTTTATAAGTAAAAGGTGATGGAGTAAGAAGGATAAGGATGATGAGTAATGAGGCATTGTGATGTGTTAAAGGATGAGGTAGAGAAAAGTATTAAATTTTGTTCTTGATTACCTCAAGAGTAGCTAGTGATGTGTTACTAGCTCGAGGACCTAACCATTGATGGTTAGGGTAACCATCGATGGTTACCTTAACCTTCGATGGTCGAGGTACCGAGCATAAGTGGGTTAAAAAGTGGGTGAAAGGGTTGAAAATGGTAGATAAAGGGTGTTATCTAGAAAAAGTGAGTTGAGTTGGCTAAGTTTAGCTAACTTGGACTCAAGGTGCGTCGGGACAAGTTAAATGATTATGCGGTTGAGTCAGGAGAAAGAGATGATCAAGGCATTTTGATGACTATAACTAAGTGTGTGGTTTTATATTGTCTACATCCACTTCTTCCCCTTCATATTTTATCACTCTATCATAGTGTTTATTTTCTTTATCATCATATCACTCATCTTTAGCTTTGAGCTACACTCATCATTAATATTATCAAACCAATCTCATCCTAGCCTATAACTCTCCCTTTCATGCATCCTTACTTGGGATACATCTAAATCTTGTGGCCTTTTTGGCTTATCATCATACGGTTGATTCCAATTTGGGATGGTTGATAACCATTCTAAATTCATTTCCACTCCCTATGTATATGTCTTTTTCCATGGGCATCATCACTTTGTAACTCACTACTCAAGTTGAGTACATATTCATCATCTATCTCACATCTAGCATCCCATCCTCTTGTCTATTCATCGTATCCACCTCTCATTTCCTATTTTGAGTGGCCATCTAACTCATTTTTCTTCACATGTCTCCTCAAGGGGGCATCATGTCCACTAACATCCTTTCATGAAATAGTTTTTTCTTTGAAAGACCATTACTCCTTCCACTTTGTGTACTCACAATGCCCTTTTAAAGAGGGACAAAATATATTCACCTAAATATTTTTTCTCTAACCATTTTACTAATCCCATTATTTATCTTAATTAATCTCATAACCATAGTCCTAATTAAAAAATTAAATCATATCCCCTTTTAATCTTCTTCATCTATTAACTTTATCCTTACCCCAAAAATCAATTAATTTACCTAATCCTTATTATTTACTAACTAATCCCACTTTTCCATTATTTGGGAATTGAAAATTCCCATGACCCATCTACCTACCTACTCTTAGACTTTCTTAAAAGCCTACCCACTAGATTCTCTAGAATCCCCTAATCACATGACTAATCTATCAATAATCATGGTAAGACCTCTCAAGATATTTTAGAGGCTTCTACCTCTAGAGCCTTCCCTCCTATAGAATCATCAAAGGAATTTTAATTCCTTGGTAATCTTTCACCATTGATATCTTAACCCCAAATTTGAATAATGGCCATTGATCTTCCCTCTTTCTTATTATATAAATACCCTCACCCCTCCATGGCCAAACTAACTATTGAATCCATGAAATCTTTGTGTCAATGAGAAAATCAATCCATGAATACATCCAAGTCTCTTGAATCAAGATATCAGCATGTTGTAAATTTTAGTCTATTTTGAGCAATATTCATCTTTAATCCTTTAGTCTTTTTATTGTTTGAATCTTAGTTTAGAATAATTAGCTTTTAGAATCTAATGCTAGTATGAATGTCTCATTCATCTTTGAATTTTATTCTTAAATGGCTCTATATCTTAATGGTATAATGACATTTTGAGTATTTTGATATAATTGCATAATCAAATCCAATTGCTCAAAATTGTATTCATACAGTTCTCATAGTAATAGATTACTTCACTAAGTGGGTGCAAGTGAATCCTATTATGCACACAATTTTAGAGTTCATTTATAACTTCATCAAATAAAATATCTTAGTTCAATAAGGAATCCCACAAAATATTGTTACAGATAATTATTCTAACTTTTCTTCTTCAAATATGATTGCATATTATTATGGGTACCTGATTTTATTGTCTCATTCATCAAACTATCATCCAAAAGGGAATGGTTAGACTAAGTGAAATAATAAGAACTTGTTCACAATCATGCACAAATTAGTTGATGAGAATCATAGAAATATATATAAAAAGATATATGATACTCTTTGGATATATTGCATAACACCTTAAAAGGATATTGGGATGTCTCCATTCTAGTTGTTATATGGAATAGATGTTGTAATTCCTATAACTCTTGAGTTACCTACCCTATAATTGTCTATAATTGTTGATAATCCAAATTTTGAAATCCCAGTAAACAAAATAATTTTATACATTTAACAATTGGAAGAAGAAAAGACATAGGTGGTTGATATAATTATAGAACATCAAGTTTGTGTTAAATTTTTATTTGACAAGAAGTCAAATAAAATAAAATTCTAAGTAGGAGACTTGGTCCTACTCTAAGATAGTCGCTAAGAACCAAATGCAAGTCAAGATAAATTTGATTAACTCTGGATGGGTTTATTTAAAACTAGGCACTTATGTGATAATAACACTTTCTATCTAGCATATTGTGATGGAACTCATCTATCATTATCCTTCAATGAGAAATATCTCACACATTATTTCCATTGAGAAAAAAGGTAGTCCTTTGTTTGTATATATATGTAAATAAAAATTTGGTCATGTTTCTTTTTTGGTCATTCTTTTTGGCTTATGCTATGTTCACTCTTTTCTTTTCCTTTTTTCCCTCTTTGTTGGTTTGTCTAGTTTTGAGTCCGTCTGGCAATTCATATATTCAAGGTAATCAATGACTTTGTATCCCACTAAGCTATTACCACATGTATATCCTTGTTCACCTTTGAGTTGTTCTCCTTTTCAATCATGGTTTGTCCTGGTTATATCATTCTATAATGTGAACCCTACATAAATGAAAGTGTTATGGTGACTAAGTTTGATTCTTGATCAAGTTGTATCTAGAGTCAATCATAAAAATTTTAAAATAATTTTCTCTTTGCATTTTAGTTCATGTGAAAACATGTAATGAAAATGCCCTCGCATACACTATCCTTTAATATATGTGATAGCATCTATCAGTCTATGTACTTGATGCACTTGCATACACTATATTTTAGGATATGTGAAAGCATCTATTGTCAGGGGAGAAAATACCTACAACAATCAATATGCTCTGATACTAACTGTTAGGTGACCCCTTATCCAACGGAAGCACAATTGATTACTTTCTTATAAGCAATTAAACACGGAATTATACCAGAATGATAAAGTAACTAGAAACTTGAGACAATAAAGAATTTGAGGGACAATACACACTCTTGTATTAAATATTACTAGAAGAAAATACAATAAGGAAGATGCCACTTCTTCCTCCACCTCAAAGGCTTGCCACACCTCAAGACCTTCTTCCCTCTCTCTCTTGCTCAACACAAAACCAACTCCACAACCTGAGTTGCTATCCCTCCTTGAATGCTTCAGTTGATCTCCTTGACCTTACACCTGTAGATCTCCTTGACCTTGCTTGCTTCAATGCTTTACTTGCCTTCTTGATTATTACAATACATGCCTTATGGGTCTTTAAATAGAATCCCATGCTTACAAAAATAGAAATCTAACTACAATAATTAGACACGCAGCTCGTGACTATAATTAGTCACTTGACATGCAAACACTCGCTTCACTTAACTGACTGCTCGTCAACAACAGTTTTGAAAATACATAGGCGACCGACGCTGGTTCCTACTTGTCTGGTGCTGCAGTCATCGGCCGACTCCCTGTCGTCGCCGGTCTCCTTCTCCACTGCATCTGACCGACGTCGGTCATACTGCCGACGCCGGTGGCTCTGGTTCTTCAGCATCCTTCCTTGTGTCTGCAAACAGTTGAAGCTTTTAGCTCCACACCTTAACATCTATCAAGCTAAGTATTTGATGCCCTCGAATACACTATCTTTTAACATGTGATAGCATTTTGATGGCTTAAGGACCCATCATTTTATTGAAGATCAGTCACTTCTCAGTTGATCAAGTTGGTGTCAAATTCAAGACTCAATTTCTTAATGGATAAAATATTTGCCTATGAAACCAAAGTTTAAGTTATTTCCATCCTTTGAAGTTCAAAATCCCAGTTAGAGCCAGTTATCATCACAATTTTTTTTTTTTTTAAATATCAAAAATTTAATATTTTTGGCTAATTTTTTAGTTCGGGATCAAAATTTCCAAATTTTGAAAAATTAAATTTTTTCATAATTGATTAATTTTAAAAATCATGGGACAAATACTTTATTTTTTGAACTGTGCAAACATGCTTTCAAGCTTCCCCATGTAAAATATCATTGGCTTTCTCTATAATTTGTAAAAGTTCATTAAAATTTTCTTAAGATATGTAAATGCTTTTCAATTTTCCCTCAATTGTGTAAAAGTGCCTCGACACTTTTTCAAGTCATGCAACTTGTATTTTTTGATTTAGCACATAGTGCAATTGTAAATTAAAATAATAAATCAATTGAATTAATTTTTAATTGTTTTAATTTTATAATTTGTTTTTGAATATCCTGCTTCCCTAGGTAATGTAGATTTATTTTGGCCCTTCCCCTACCGTGCAAATAAAATATTTCTTTTTCACTACCATGCAATTTTTTCCCACTTCCCGGAACCATGCAATTCACAATTTATTTTTTCCCACTCCGTGTATATGTCATTCCCAGTCATTGCCAATTTAAGACTTCTTCTTCAACTTGCATTCAAATGTCATTATTCCTTCTCTGAATTATGTAAATCTCATTATTTCCCTAATTAAAATAAACTTCCTCTCTTCTAAAAGCTTTTTGAAGTTGCATGCAAAGCTTCACATGATATTTTCAAAGATAAGTGAAGTGAGATTTGAAATAAAGAAGCAAACTTCATTTTATTTTGGCTATTGAGGAAATAGTCATGCATCCATTGAAAGAAAGGTGAAGGTGAGAGAAATATAAATTACAAAAATAAAATTAGAAAATTGAATTTGTTTTGATACAAGGATAAATTGGTGATGCCAAAGGGGAAGGATAAAGGTTTTGATTTATTTTTTAATTTTCAAGAGAGACCGTATGATGTACGGACCAAGCAAAGAAATCTGAATTTATTGTAAAGGGATAAAATTAAATATTTTTGTTTTTACATGCTAAACAGAGTTGTATGATGATGCCTTAGCAATTGGAAGGGAGTGAAAATATAAAAAGATAATTTTGATTTGTTTTTTTTGTTGTATCAAGAAAAAAATTTACAGTCGTACGATCAAAGAAAGTATGCACGTTATAGAAAAGGAAGAAAAAATAAAATCATTTTTGTTTTTGTTAACAAAAAAGAAACTATATGATTCCATGACAAGTAAATAAAGATAAAATAAAAAAGAGACCATTTTAAATTATTTTCATCTGCCAAAATAAGGTTTCACGACACCATACAACCAAGAACAAGAGAGCAAATAATTTTTTTTTAATTTCCTTTACTTGATTTTTTTGTAGTAAAGTTTGTACAACCACATAATAAGAGGAAGATAGAAAATTAAACAATATAAAATGGCCAATCAATTTTTATTTTTTTTTGACTGCATGAGAAAAAAATTTACACCGTACAATCCATAAGAGAAATAGGGTTAAGTCAAAATTTGATTTTACTTCTTGCCAATTCATATGGCAAAATCAAGAGTAAGGAGGGTTTGATAAAATCATAAGAGATTTGTTTATTTTCTTTTCCAAGCCATTAAGGAGACTGTACAACCATGTGTGATTGGAAGTTTACAAAATTTTGAAAAATAAAAAAGATCTTTCCTTTTTGTTGTTTGACCCATAAAAGGAAGGTCGTATGACCCAAGAAAGAAAGGGGTGAGTTTTAAAAAGTTGAAAAGAGAAAAAAAAAATGTTTTGGCTTATTTTTATTTATCAATTTGACAACGTATCTAGGTTATGAAAGAAAAAAGATAAATAAAAAAGAAAATAGAATAAATTTCATTTTATTTTCCTAAGATAGTAATATGTCTATCTGACATAAAAATAAAAGTAATATAAAAGGCTTTATTGAAATTCATCAGGGGAAGAAAGTCGTTGAGCGAGAATTTGAAATTCGTACGAGATATCAAAAAAGTACTTGAGTGATTTTCAAAGGTGAAATTATGAATACAGCTTTCTAGTGCATTTTAAAATAACTTATTTTGCTTTAATTTATTTTATTTTGTCAATTTTTTCAAATAAACCATCATTGTGCAAATATCTCTCAATTGTCAATTTTCTCATAAAATTTAATGTCTTTTTCCTCTACTCTAGAAAAAGTAATTCCAAGCAAAGACAAAACAAGCATGAAATACCAATTTTAGGGTGTGACACCTCTCTCACCATTGAAATCTAATGTGGATAATATTACATATATTGATCTAGGTCATATTGACTTAGACAAATTTTGGGAGAGAATGAATGGGGTGTATAAAAGTAACTCTAGTCAAAGCATCTTCGATAGTGGATTATCACAAGTTGTAGATTTTTCAATTTTCATGAAATATCTTAAATTGCTCTTGATCATGGTAGATCACTAAATTCAGAGATGAGGGAAGTGAGAGATTCATAAATTGAGTTTGTGGCAAGCACGACTTCAAAATTTGAAGCCAGAGGTTGTGGATCCTGTGGCTGGTGTGGCTACCACTACGGGTGGGGCTTCCTCCATGTGTGGGGGTAGGGTTTTGGTTACCCCTAATGTGATTTATTTTGAGGGTGGGGGTTCTCTTCTTGCCTCATGTCTGGCTTATGGATCTCCTACTCTTGGTTCGAGTCCTGGTTTTGAGGGAAGGACTTTTGCTGATGTGGCTACATTTGAAGCCGGATTACATGACGCTCTTCCTCATGCATCATTTGGGCCTTCTCATGTTTCACCTGTAAGTGCTTTAAAACCTATTAGGGTAACTCTAGATCCTGAATCAGTTGAAGACATCTTCCATACGGCAGAAGAGCTTTCCTCTCTTGCTGCTATTTTTTGCTTTTGTGGCTTTTGGCCCTCTCTTGCAGATCTACATGGTTGGATCTCCAAGAACTAGATGCCACTTATTGAAAATAATGTCCAAATCTTCCCGTGTGCTAAAGGTTTTTTTATAGCAAAGTTCCTCTGCTCCAATGACAGGAAGATTATTTTGTGCCACAATAATTTTTCTTGGCAGGGCAGATATCCACTTATGGCCAAACCATGGCATATGGATTTTGATCCTCTCTCAAAATCCTTTAATAAGTTCCCTATCTAGGTCTGGCTCCCTAATCTTCCAATACATCTTTGGCATGATTCAGTTTTTGAAACTATTGGAAATGCTATTGGGGATTTCTTATTTGTGGATGCAGACACTTCGAATATTCTCCATTCAACCTGTGCATGCTTTTTGGTAGATTTGGATGTTTCTAAGGGCCTTCCTGAGGTGATTTGCTTGGATTCCCCAAGGGGTACTTGGACACAAATGTTGGATTTTGAGGGTATCCCTTTTCATTGCAGGAAGTGCCACCTGATGGGTCATATTGCTGCTCGTTGTGCTACTGGGAAATCCAAATCTAGATGACCACCTTCTTGGTGGTCTGAGGCTTCCTCTAATCATTACATGGTTAAACAACCCTTGGAAGCTCTATCTGTTCCTAGAGACTGAGGATAGTGTTCACTTCGAGCTGATGGTTATGGAGGATTCTGTGGTGAAACTTTCCTTTGAATCTCCTATAGAGGCTGTGGTTAGTGATCTTTCTGAGCTAGTGGTTGAGGTGGCATTGGTCTTTTCCCCTATTTTAGAGGATCCTCCTAGGAGCCAGAACTTTGTCTGATTCTCACAAGGAGTTTGTTGTGGCATCCGTGTCCCCTGGATTCCATGAATCATTGTCTTCTGAGGCATGGGTTGCTGAGGCTAGAAAAGTTAGAGGATGGATGGACAATAATTAAGAGGAAGAAGTCTAAGCCTTTGGTCCCCCCTCTAGATAATAATCTTCGGTCATGTAAAAAAAATCTCAATTCAAAAGGAAAATCTAATGTTCCCTTTTGCTGACTGGTTTTTTTGGTTTGGTAAATTGGTTTCTTCACTGGTTTGCTGGTTACTAGTTTGGGAGGTTTTTCAGGTTGCTGCTCCAGTCTGTTAACTTTCCTTCCAGTGTTTTGACGGCAATTTTTTTTGGTCACATCTGTTGGTAGTAGGTCCCTGTAAAACCTGGTTTAGTTGTTTTACTGGTATCAGGTTCTTTTAAACCTGGTTGTGCTTAATGGTTTTGGAGATGATAAGATAACTTGTTGAAACACATAAGTTTTTGGCAGGTCAACATAGAACAGGGGTCAAATTTTTTATTTCCATTAGCAGGTACACTTGTCCATCATTGATAAAAGCTAAAATAATGGCACAATATATGTCTCATTGCAATCTCAAGACTTTTGAGAATAAATTTGCATTTGATATAAGGGGCTTAATTAAACATAACATTGGGCCTTCATTCCAATATCTCTCACACTTTGAAGATTACTAGATGGACTACAATGATGAGAAAATGGTAAAAATCAAGGACTATTCATAGTTTACCTAAAGCAAATAGTCAAATTTGGTGTAATGAAAGTACCAAAGTAGTTGGTATATGATGAGGTCACATTGAATCCCATCTTTGAAAAATAAGTCATCGCAATGAAACTAATACCCACAATCCATTGTGATAAGAAAGAATCTACTTATCTCAGAAGTAAAATGAGGGTAGTACTCGAAAGGAATCTCAAGTGGTTGAGGAGTAAAGAAATAGATGGTGGATACACTGACTTTCATACACCTCATAGGGAGGATGAATTTGGTAGCTTCTACAAACAACAATATGATGAAGTAGAGAAAGTAGATGAAGTAGGTCCAAATGGAGAACCCCTTGTAGTAGAGGAAACACAATAACCAGAAGATATTCAATAGGATATTCCATTGTGAAGGGTTCTCAAGCTTAAGATAAAGAGGTTAGGTGAAAATCTCTCCTTGTAATATCCCCTATGGATATTTGCCCCAATTTTTCCAAATGTTCCATAGAAAATTTAAACAAACCATTTGCATGAACTAATTTTTATTCATCCAATAACTTGTAAGAAAATTTCAATGTAAAATATATTATAACAGTTTTAGAACAAGGATCTAAAATTACATAGGAATATTGCTTTCAAATCTTCAGTAGAATAACAGCATAAATATTCAGTCGTAGCCACAAAACTTATAGTCGGATTGGATAACCAAAAGTATGAATTTAAAGCACAAAGTGAGACACATGAATAATATATCCAACAGACAATGGGTTTCCGTCCACTACCTCCAAGCTTGAGGGTTTCCATCCTCAAACCTGCTGAAAGCCAAAGCCTCCCAGAATTCTATAAGAAAAAATAATAACCAAGCATAGCTAAAAGTGAGCCCTTGCAACACTTTTATAAACTTCTCATAATAGTTCACTCACACTTTTAACCAATATGGGATAAAACATAACTTCCCTTTTTCCTTTTTTGATGTCTCATGTATTTTAAAACAAGGGGCCCCTTTTACTATTCATTTCCCCCTTAACTTGACTCACATTAATAAAGTTAAATAATTAAATTTAAACTTTATTAATGCAGAGATGAATTAAACCAATGGAGCTGAAATTATTTGACGATAATAACCAATTTTCCATTGAAAAGGCACTGACACTGGAGATCATGGCCCACCAGATGAATTACTATTAATAGCATTAATGAATTACTAAAAATAGTAAGTATACCAAACTACCTCCAAACACCCCAAAATTGACCTGCAACAAAAATTACCTAGGCCAAAAATCCTCAAGATTCCATAAAGCCCTGATTAGCCTATGGAACCAAGGAGAAATAGGCTAACAATAACACCATATAATGTGAGCTATAAAAGGGGACAGTACACTCCTCTTCTTTCAATCCTTGAATTCTTCAATAAATTCTTTTATATAGTTTCTTGCATTCTCAAGAACTTTTATAGAATATAACCCAACAATTCCTTGTTTAAAATGACATGTTACTTCTTATATCATCTACTTTCCCATTGTAAGAAATCACACCTATTTATTCATCTTCTCCCTCAAATCTTAAATTGACTATTGTCTCCTCTCTAAGAATTTCAATTGACACAGTTGGCAAATAGGAACAAGGAAAACATCTTTTCAAGGTACGACAATTGAAAAGACACCTTTTTTTGCCCTACTGATGTTGGCCCCACAAGCCTCAACTTTTATCCCACCTCTTTCTTTGAGCACAACAATGTCATATTAGTTATCCATGGTGGTGAGGAAAACAAGAAAAGTTGTTGAACTTGAGGAGATTGACTTTGGGACTTTGACAATCCAAATTCTTTTTTTCTAAAATATCAAAGAAAGCAAAAACCATCTCATGAATGGTAATAAACAAAAAAGGAGAGAAATATATAGAAGTGGCAATTCTTGTAGTTGAAAAAGATAAATTATAAATAAGATTTGGAGACTATCATATCTTTAGAGTTTATTTGGGAAAGTCTACCAGAGAAGGGATGAAGGGAGATGTACAATTTTCAATTGGCACCATTTTTGAGAAAATGGATAAGGATAAGGCAACGAAAGATGAGTTAAAATAAAAAGTGGAACAATTAAATTCAGTGATATAGAGGTCGATTAGACCAATTCAGCCAATAATTGCTTCATCAAGTCTTCACACTGAGACATTGGGGGAAATGAAAGATATAGGTCAAATAGGCAATGCATTGAAAGATTGGAATGAGAAGATCATTGATAAGGGAACCTCAACAATTATTTCTATAGAAACAATGGTCTCTAAAGTTTAGTCATAATGTGAACAAGTAATAGCAAAAAAAGGTGGGTACACAGAGGAAATACAGAACTAGGAGGAGTTCATTCCTAAGTTGATTGAATTCTCAAAACTTCCCTCTCTTGACCTTATTAAGAAAGGATTCATCAAAAAGGAAGAAGTTATTTATTAGATTTAATTCTTCTAAGCCACAAAATTCATAATTCAATCACTTAAATAATGATTCAATAAATTCAATAGTGCAAAGTCACTTGGGTGTGACATAATGATGGATACTGATACAGAGTTCAAAAGTTTGAAATTTCCTTTTGTCAATGACAGAGATCATGGTGGAAATCTTGTTTGAGTTGAAACTATGATCGAAGAATTTAAAAAACACATTCAAAGAGTTATCAATCTAATATCCACATTTGATCATGAAAAACTATATCAATTAGCCAAATACAAAGTTGATGATGATAATATTGACTTGAAGGTGAATCGACTCCAAAACAAGTTTCAAGAGATGAGAGAATTAAATTGCTCGACATATATTGCATATAGATATACAAATAGTTTAGATGAAGATTTGATAAGGGTGTTTTTCCAAAAATTTGATGACTTTCTGAAAGAGAAAGAGTTGTCAACAAAGCAACAAAAATATTGAAGTTGTTCTCAACATTCTAATTTTTTCTTCTCATATTTATTTTTGCACCTAACTTGTATTGTCATGTATTTCCCCTTACAAATGTATTTTGTCACTTTTACAAATTATGTCTTTTGTAATTTTTCCAACTTGTTTTTTCAAGTTGTGAAAATTGATAATGTACTTTTTCAAGTAGTGTAAAAACACCAAATGTTTGTTCAAGTGATGTCAAGTGCTCAAAACACTTTTACACCCTTTTAAGTTGCAATTTCTCATTAATATTTTTTTAACTCTATAATAAGGTAAAAAAGGTGGTTTTTCACCATAACCACCTATTTTGGCTTATAAAAACAAGTTAGGCCCTCATAGTTGTAGACATCCAATTCCTAACACCATTTGTGTTGAAATTGTCAATCTTACTCAAATTACACTCAAAAGCACATTTTAGATCAAAATCCATAAAATGTCCTAAATAGTTTGAACTTGTTATTTACAAGTGCAAGTTTAGGTCAAAGTATCACTAAATAAGGCAATCCATTTTATGGGACAGCTAACTTTGATCAAATCATTTTGAGTCAAAATGACCATTTCACCATTTAGTGCTCTAGTTCACTCTTTTTTTCTAATTCATTGGTACACATCATATACCTTTGTTATTTTCTATTGGAAACATCCTAAATGGGAATACAGTTCCAACACATCTAACATCACCTTCTAATTCTTCTCAAGTCAAATTATGACCTAATAATATGACTTTCTGACCATTTTGATTAGTGGAGGACCAATTTTCAAATAATTACACAAATGTTGGTTAACCTTGTTTAAGGCTGATTAATCCAAATCAAGAGCCTAAGTGGATTTTCAATGAGAGTTGTTGAATATTTCTTTTGAAAATTGATTCTTATTATCTGTGTCACCTGGTGACATTATCTATGGGGTGGCATCCATCAAGCCATAAGTGCATAAAATATCAGGATTATGGGTCTCCCATCCCTAGTTAATACCTCCCATGCCTCTTCAATTCCCCTTCTTCCAAGGTCATCTTGAGGATATTTATGGATTTAATTCTAAATATTAGGATTATCCTCAACCACACATCTCAATCTTGATATGGATGGTTCATGTTGATCTTGACCAATCTCAAAAATCTATAAATCGAGAGGCCATGGACATCATTTCTATGTTATTTTGGTGCAAAGTTATTATGCTCAAATATCTTCAAAGCTTGAACATTACAAAGTTATAATGCTAAATTGTTTCCATAAAGCTTCATTGATAGGCTAGTTTAGTGGTTTACAATCAAGATCCTAAGTTTTATGGAGTGTTCTTGAGGCATTGGAGGAGCTTACCACCATTGTTGGAAAAGACAAGGATGCTTGATCAAGGTAGAACATGTTTTGGAGCCACATGGGTATGGTGAATCCATCTAGGAAGGTAATATGGTGTTGCTTTCTTTCATTTTTTTCTTGTTATCCTTTGTAATTCCCATAGGAATAGATAGGTTTGGTTAGTTAGTTCTTTATGCATGTTTCATGGCTTACGAACTAATGTTTGACTAATTTGCTTTGTAATCCTCTTTACATCTTGGCATACCTGGTGGGACAAGATGCATCCTACACCTAAAGAAGATCACTTTTCAACTTTAAAAAACTCATTTGAGCCTTTAAAACTCTTGCAAATTGATTTTCTAACTTTATTTTGCCATTTTTGGTTGCCATAGTTTTTACGTAGTAATTGACATCGACAAAAATACTGAGATCAATTATTTGACTTAACTGACATTGGTCAATAGAAATGACATCGGTTAGATCTCAATTGACCGTAACCAATGTCAATGGTATTGATCGATGTCAGTCACTATGTTTTTTTCCAAAAACATAGACTCGAGACCTACTTTTCCAACGTTTCTTGTTTGAAATTCAAAAGGGCTCAAAGCTAAGGAACATGCTAATAATTTTGCTACAGGATCAAGTTTAAAATTTACTTAAAACATGTTTAAATCACCTTTTCATGCTTAAATTTTGATTAGGAACTTTGTTTTAGTGTTTAACAAAGAATTTAGGTGTTTTTGGTGAATGTTTTCAAAGTTTACAACTAAGACTAAGGGGTCAAATGAACACCACCAAACATTTCATTCAGGTTTAAAATTGAACACACTTGTTAATTTTTGTTTGCAATAGTTGTTTGATCTAATTTTGTTTGGCAAAGAGAGGGGTGTTACATGTATGCTCTTCCATTTGTCCCCTTTAGGGAACCCTTGGAATAAAAATCACCATTCCTATTGAAAAAATCCTAGTCTAAGGCTTAGAAAGAAAGTCATCTAAAGCACTCCCTCAAAAAATTGCTAAAGTTTGGGTGATCTTGAAAACGACCCTAAAGTCTTTCTATTTTTCATGCTTTTTTTGTTTTTATGCATCTTGGCTTGCGAAGGGGACTTCATCACCTCCCATAAGTTCTTTAGGGAAGCTTTGACTTGGGGTTTCACCTCCTGACATTGACTTCATTTGAATCCTTTAGAGTTATACATGGGAGGTAGTGGCACTTTGGACATCACACTACACTGAGCGAATAGCAAGATGTAGTGGTTGCATAAAGGACTAGACCTTTTTATAATAAGCTGAGTGATACGAACCCAAAATCCATGATTTTATTTTGCATTTTTTGTCATGAAAGTCATTTTACAATTGATTCCCCTAGAACAATCAAAACCTTGATAGTTTAGTAGACCCCACTGTGCCATACCTTGTCAGTTTAGACTTAAGACATTTATTTTTTGTTATTAGCTTACTTCGTCTTGATTTGTGTCTAAAATTGATTTTTAACTCAATAAACTTAACCAAAACACATTGTCCTCAATTTTCTTGAGCAAGGGAGGCATTACGCTATCTACATGGAAAATTCATCTTTTCCTTGTTCAATATGTTATCAAAAGATTTGTGTCATGACATCCACTTTGGCACAGCCATGCTACCTAATTGAGTCTATAAATTTTACCCAATTTGTTTAAATCCTTCATTTATAATCCACATTCGAAATTGAACCTTTATGAGTTCTAAGGGTTGGTGCATCAAAGTGGGTTTGCCATTTATGCACTAAGCTTGTTTTAACTTAGGTTCAATTTTCTATTTGGATTGAAGGTCATTTATTAAGACTGCAAATCACATTATCATCTTGTTGGACTCAATTTATCTTACGTATCACTCATGCTTTGGGTCCTAGAACATATTTTATCCTACTAGAATCATTTGGTGATGTTGTGCTACCTATTTGGTCCTAGATTTATACTTAGTGATTCGTGTATGTTTTCACATCTTGAGTTACTTAGTTCATTTTGTCTTCTTCATAATCTGGAGAGCTTTCCTCTAAACTTCTAGGGTCAACTTGTCAAAGTTGGAGCTAGATTTTGTAGTGTGGGTGTATCATAAAGATCTAGGCTTTGGTGTACTATTTTTCACCTTGGGTCTTTGAGTTACCTTGCTCTCTTTCGATCTATATGATTTTAACTTTACCAAAGGTTGAGTAATTTCATGAACCAAATCTTCTAAATTGTGCATGGTTTCAAACCACCCTCCCTTATATTCTTATTAGTACCTTGGTTATTTTTTTTAAAGAGAGCCAAATCATACTATGATTGGTTGCTGAACATTAGTCCAAAGTTAGTCAAACACACAGAGTAGCTCTTTTTAGACATGACTCAAAGGTTCACTCATAGTGGGGCCTCTTATGGCCTTAGTTATGAGGATGAAATTTTTTATAATGGTCAAGATAACCCCATTGTTTTTTATGATATCCATACAACAGTAGGATTTGAATATGATTACAATAAATATCAACCCCAAGAAGATCAAGATGAAGCCCTTCTTAGATTGATAGAATCAGGTGCTAGATTACCTTCTGACTTTCCTATGAAATAATTGCATACCTTGGTTATAGAAGGAGAACAGTGATGCAAAGAGCAAGCTTTTACATAAATAGGTATAACTTCTTATTCTAAAAAAGGAAAGTAAATACAAATAGAGTCAAAACCCACAAATCCAGATCTTCTAGCTAAGATAAAGATAATAAGTCAATGATATGTAGATCAACTTATCACATACTTAACTAACTCCCTAGTTGCCACTTCAATTCACAATAAGGCTTTGAAATAACAAAAATATATGGTGGACAGTATGCAATAAATATTGGATGAGAACATTACCATAGTGGATCAAGGTAATCTAAATGAACAATTAAAGTCACAAGAGACCTTACAAGATGTTCCATTTGACAAAAAACATACATTCTTCAATCATCAAGAACCTCTTGTTACTTTACAAATTCATAAACCCAAACATTTAGTTTGAATTGAGGAAATCCCTCAAACAAACCCAAGATTGGTAAATAAATATAGACATTTAAAAAATCAGTAAAGTGCAAACCAACCAAATTTAAGGAATGTTGTATAATCTAAGAATCAATGGCCTATATTCTCAACTCAAGCAACAAATTAGAACCAAATCATGGATTGAAAGGTATATGTTCCCTATAGATACATACAAAATCAAGGGCACATTCCACCCCAACAGAAACAAAACTAGGGGCACATTCCACCCCAACATCAACAAAACTATGGGCACATTCCACCCCAATAGCAACAAAACCAGGGGCACATTCCACCCCAACAGCAATAAAACCAGGGGCACATTCCACCCTAATAGCAAAAAAACTAGGGACACATTTGACCCTAATAACAACAAAATCAGGGGCAAATTCCACCCCAACAGTAACAAAATTAGGGGCATATTCCACCCCAACAGCATATTATCCAATCCACAAATGCACCAAACATACAATAATGGAATTCTATGAAGTAAATTGTCCAAATATTGGAGATGAACAATAGAGTCAAAAAGTACAAATTCAATGAGATATGCCCATATCCATTTGACTTATTTATTCTCCAAAACCCCTTTCCACCTCACTTTGAGGCACCCAAATTTGACAAATACAAAGGGAAAGGAGATCTACATGAACACATATAAGCATTCTTCATCTTGTGTCAAGAGGTTATTTATAGTAGCGAGCACTTACTATGACTATTTCTATGAAGTTTAGTGGGATAAGCTCTTGATTAGCTACTTAAACTACCCAAGGGATCAGTTGTGGATTGGAATGACTTATCAAAAAAGTTTGTTAACCATTTCTCATACAACATAGAACATGAATTGACCATTGTTGACTTATGCAAAGCCAAACAACGTGATGGTGAAAGTTTTGTTGCATATCTACAACGGTGGAGAGCATTGGTAGGCTGATTTCAACATAATTTACCAAACAAATAGTTGGCTGATATCTTTGCATAGAATTTGCATCCCAAAGTTATGCATAATCTATGATTAGCTTATGCTAACTCATTTGAAGAAATTATTGACAAAGGAGTGCAGATTGAGAAGGCTCTTATTTCTAGGGGCCTTGTTAAGATCTTTACACAAGGACAAGCATCTAATTAGACTAAATCACTGGCTCCTCAAATAGTTACGCAAGATAAGTCTAAGGGATTTCACAAAAATAATAATATGGTTAGAAATGGGGTGACAAAAACAAGACATGTACAAATGGTATAGACTATGCCTCCTCCAAATGTACAATTAACTCCCTCAAATCTACTACCTAATTTGCAAAGACAACCTCCACAAAGGATGTTTCATAACAATTTTAGAGTCTTTAGCAAGTTAGGAGAATCAGTTCAAGTAGTATTACAAAATCTCATTGCAGCTAACTTGATTATATGGCTAGTATCAAGGCCATTTCCTCAAGATCAATTAAAACTAGACTGATACAAAGAGAATGAATGGTGTAACTTTCATCATGTTGCTAGTCATGGTACATATCATTGTGTTTAATTATGACATATTATTGAGGACTTTATTGAAAATGGTGAGCTAGAAATTAAGTTGGACCCTAATTAGGACACAAATCAGGCTATGGGAATCTATAAAGACCCCTTTCTTTGACATGATCCACCACCACCAAAAAAAATCAAACTAGTCACAATCAACAACAAAGGTAGAATCAAAACCAACAAAAAAGTCAGAATCATAATGAGCATAATCAAGATCATGATCCCCACACTAATAATGTAGCTTATAACAATGTGCCTTATGACTATAATAACACTGTGGGATGCATTTCTACAAACCACATTGCCACTATTACTATGACATCACATGGCTAATCTCATGTTCCTCACAATAGGAGACCCATCATTATAGGTTCAACACCCTTTCCCCTAGTAATACCATGTCAAGTTCACATCATCATGTTGCTACTCTATTTGCACAAGTTACTAATCTTAAACAATAGTACCATTCTTTTAGAGGCTCCTCGCTGACCTAAAATTATAGTAGTACCATTAATCACCCATGAATCACCATCCAAGGCCCTTTGCCTCATCCTTCTAATTATAATGACTTCTTACCACCTTTAGGTTGTGCAGTTACAACTAGATGCTCATGAGTTACTATATAGGGCCCTTTGCCCACTTCTTTCCATAAACCCAATGAGAACATTGT
The DNA here is from genome assembly GCA_037957365.1 of Torreya grandis. Classification (NCBI taxonomy): domain Eukaryota; kingdom Viridiplantae; phylum Streptophyta; class Pinopsida; order Cupressales; family Taxaceae; genus Torreya; species Torreya grandis. The sequence goes on from JARHVA010000795.1 coordinate 1,047,697, forward strand.
GCCAATGGTTTCAAAGCCAAATATTGTCCTAACAAAGACTAAACTAGTTTAATCCATAATTCAAATGCCTTATAGTGTAATGGACCAATTAGATAACACCCCTGTATAAATTTCCATATTAGAACTCTTGCAGATATCTAATGTCCATAGAACCATCTTCAACAAACTTTTTCAAGAGTCTGTTGTGCCTAATGATATAAACCTTGATCAATTCTAGAACCTAATTGGACATTTGTCTTCATTTAGGTAAATCACATTTGATCAAAAGGACATATCCACCCTTGGCCCAAACCATAATAACCCACTGTACATTGAAATAATCATTGTGGATCACAAAATCAAGTGGGTTCTTATAGATAATGGTTCAGGGCTGAACATCATATCTCTTAAATTGGTGCAATAATTGGGTTACATGGACAAAGACATTCAACTAGAGACTATTACAATCAAGGCTTATGACAACATCGAGAGGGAGTCATTCACTACAATTTAGTTGTTAGTCATGGTTGGGGCTATTTCTCATCACACATTATTCCATATTATGGATATCGAGCTTCCTTATAACATACTTCTTGGTCATCCTTGGATCCATGAAGTACAAGCAGTTCCATCTACTCTTTACCAATGCCTTAAGTTTCCCCATGATGGGATTGAGGTTACTATTCTTGTTGATCAGTAGCCATACCAATATTGCAAACATCTTGAAGCAGAGTTTCATAATTATAACTATTGCCTAGGTTTTGAATTCATTACAAAGAAGAATAAAGCCATCATTTCTAATCCATCTCCATCTAATTATATAGACCATGGTGATCTAGCCTCTACTTCAATTGATCCATTTCCTATAGCTCTAGCCAAATAGGTGATTATTAAAGATGTAGGCATTTCTATATATCATCTAAAGGATGTCCTCCATATTGCAAAATTACCAAAATCCCCTAAAACATTTGGTAGGCCTAAAACTTCCTAGACTCCTTATAAACCCGATCATATTTGGCAACCAAAGAAGAAGCAACCAAAACCTCATATAGTTTTTATACCTGCAATCATACCAAAGAAAGATCAAGATGCTTTTATCGAGGGAGATTGGTTATATTCTGAGGGCCTTGTAGATTATTTTTAGAATCTAGGGTATCCTATCCCTAAAAAGATAACAGATCATCTTGACTATACAGGGAAAGGCTTTGGCCCCCAGGTGCAAGGAATTTTAAAGCCCTTGTCAACTAGAGTTGTCAATGGGAATCATGGTCTCAGATTTAAGCCACCAGAGGATGACCTCATAACATTTGGTAGTGATTCTTCTAAAGTGACTAGTAACAAAACAATTAGTAGCAACATAACATCCCATTATAGCCTTTTTGATGAGCTTGTTGATTCAGATTTGTTTGATTCAAATGCCATATTGACCATAGCACCTATTAGAGCTTCCCATCCTAAAGCAAAAACCCATCCTAGTGGTGCTTCCCTTCCTGAAGTAGGACATTATATATTTACCATTGGTGCTTCCCATCTTGAAGCAAACCCTCACTATAACCTATGTCTTTTCCATCCTGAACTTATAGATTGGGATCAACAAAATTCAATTATATGTCTCGATTAGTTTCAAAATGAAAAATTAATTGCAGAATACATGGGCCTAAGAGATGCATTCCCCATTGGTGATCATAAATAGGTTTTTTATTTTTCATTGAATTCTTCTACGTACTTTGGAGAGCAGGCAAACTTTCTTGGTCATAATAAAGAACAAACATCAAGATCTTTAGGTGAAAACCTCTTTGAGGCACTTGTTAATCAAGGAAAAAGTAAAGAAAAAGATAAGTCTTTGAGTGAAAACCTGTTTCAGGCGCTCCTAGGTGGAAAATTTTGCTCATCCCCTCAGGATGTATAAATTCCATCTAGCCTAAGTTCCATAGCTAATACAAGCCTCTCTTCAGAACAACATCAAATATTTGAGCATCTTGCTCTTGAGTTTCCAGAGGTCTTTGCCAATTGGCCTTTACCTAAGAAGGCAGATTCTGATTCTTCATATTGTCTAGATCTTTGGGAGGAAAAAAAAGAATATATAGTATAATAAGATGATCACAACCATACATTGCCTGTAATTCTAGAAGATGGACCACACTCCTTATGGAGAGCACAACAGAAGTGAATTTGGGAACCCATGAGGATCCCAAAACTGTTTATCTTGGAGCTTCCCTTACTGAAGCAGAACGTGAACATATTATATCCATTCTTAAGGATTGTATAGACATCTTTACATGGGCATATTCTGATATGCCAGGCCTGGATCCAGATTTAGTTATGCATCATCTAGTTGTTCACCCTGATGCTAAACCAGTCAAGCAAAAGTTAATAAAGATGCATCCACGCATCGCCCTTTTAGTTAAGGTTAAGTTGGAGAATTTATTAGGAGCCAATTTTATCAAACCACTAGACTACTCTGAATGGATTTCTAACAAAGTGACAGTGAGTAAAAAGACCCCATGCATACATTTTTGTACTAATTTTTAAGATATCAACAAGGCATGTCCCAAAGATGATTTTTCTCTACCCAACATTGACATGATTGTCAACTCAACTGTTGGGTATGAGATGCTATCCTTAATGGATGGATTTTTTGGTTACAATCAGATCGAGATAGCCCCTGAAGATCAGCCTAAGACCATATTCACCACTTTTTGGGGGACATTTTATTACCAAGTCATGCCATTTAGTTTGAAGAATGCTAGATCCATATATTAGCGTGCAATGACTATCATCTTCCATGACATGATGCATGACATTATCGAGGACTATGTTGATGATATACTAGCAAAATCAAGAATAAGAGCTGGACACCCTGACATTCTATAAAGAATATTTGAGAAGCTTCACACTTATAAAGTCCACTTGAATCATAAGAAATGTGTCTTTACAGTCACATCAGGAAATTTATAGGGTTCATTGTATCACAACAAGGGATTAAATTCGACCCTACAAAGGTCACCACTATTATGGAAATTCCTCCACCCAAAAATCTTAAATAGTTGCAAGGTCTATAAGGCAAGATCTAGTCTATACACATGTTCATTTCTCAATTGGTAGATAAGTGCCACCCATTTACCCATCTCTTAAAGAAAGGGGTGACATTTTAGTGGGATGAATATTTTCAAATCGCATTTGTAAAACTTAAAACATACTTGGCCAATCCACCAGTCTTACAACCTCCAACACAAGGAAAGCCACTACTTTACATAACAGCCATGGAATATGCACTCGGGGCACTTTTAACTCAGCATGATGATCATGGTAAGTAACACATAGTTTATTATTTAAGCCTCATATTGGTAGCATATGAACATAATTATATGCCTATTGAGAAGGCATGTTTAGTTATGGTGTTTGTCACTCAGAAATTGTGACATTATATGCTAAATAACAAAACTTTTGTTATCATCAAGGTAGATCCTCTGAAGTTCCTCTTATCTAAAGCATCTCTCCAAGGATGCATGGCTAAATGGATTATTCTCCTCAGTGAGTTTGATATTGAATACTAGAATTAGAAGGTGATCAAAGGGCAGATTCTTGTGGACCAACTTGCAAAAGCTCCTAGTACAACCACTCAACCTCTCAACTTTGACCTTCTTGATGATTCTATCATGACAATAGATCAAGCATCATAAGAACCTAAATATTAGACACTCTATTTTTATAGATCCTTCACATCCCAAATATGTAGAGATGTCATATCGTTGATAACGCCATAAAGAGATTTGATCCCAAAAACCTTCCATATACAATTCTAGTGTATAAATAATATGGCCGAATATGAGGCATTGGTTACAAGGCTTTGTCTTGCCATACAATGGGATATTCAAATCTTAAAGGTCTATGGAGATTCATATCTAATCATAAATCAAACAATTGATCAATATCAAACAAGAGATTATAAGCTTGTCCCTTACAAGTAAATTGTTGATAACCTTAAAAGACATTTTAAATCTCTGCAATTTGAGCAAGTTTCACGAGTCAACAATAGGTCTATCGATGCAATGGAACAATTGGTTCCATGATTCAAATGCATGATAGTGATAAAGAGTATCAGTTCTTGATTGAAAATATTCTTCAACCAGCACATATTTTATCAAATTTAGAGAGGATATGCACCATTGTTGATCTTAATCTCTCACCTAAGCTATCATGGTATCAATATTTTTATAACTATTTCCATAGCCATGTCTTTCTTACCAACCTTTCCAATAACCAACAAAAACTTTTCCTTCATCACCTAACATGTTATATCCTCCTTGGAAACACGCTTTATTGAAAAGGCTATGATGGAACGCTTCTTTGTTGTTTATCTTTGGGAGAATCCAAGATGGCACTAAAGGAGGTTCATGAAGGAATGTGTGGGGCCCATACCAATGGTGTAGTCCTAGTAAATAAACTTCTCAAAATAGGCTATTATTGGCCCAAAATGGAGATAGATGCTTGTAAATATTTAAAGCAGTGTGTTCCTTGTCATTAGCATGGAAACTTGATACATGCACCTTCCTTACCATTGTAGTCAATTACAACACCATGGTCATTCTCAACATGGGGTCTTGATCTCATAGGGAAAATTAACCCAACATCTTTAGATGGCCATAAGCACATTTTAACTACAAATGAGTACTTTACCAAATGGATTGAGGCCATTCCTCTCACTTTTGTTACTAGGAAACAAATAGCCAAATTCATTCATTACCATATCATCTATTGATATGGCATCCCATTCTATATTATATCCAATAATGGTGGATCCTTTGTAAACCAAGATGTAAAAGCTCTTTGTGCAAAAATCAAGATCAAGCATAAAAAATCCACTCCATATAACTTGAAAGGAAACAAACAAGCTAAGGCATCAAATAAAACCATTCTAGCCATCTTAAAAAATATTGTTAATGATGCTAGCCATAATTAGCACTTACAACTCTTTCCCACTCTCTGGGCTTATATAAACAATCATCACACCCCAACTGGAGCTACTCTATACTCCCTTATTTTTGGCACTAAATCTATCATCCCAGTCGAGATTGAGATTCCATAATTAATAATATCACTAGAGCACATTGAATATGATGAAGACTATAGATCCTTATAGCTATAAAAACTAGAACTTCTTGATGGTAAGCATTTGGCTGCCCTAAAAAACTTACAAACCTATCAAAATAGATTGCAGAGGAGATACAACAAACACATTCTCCCTCCAAAATTTGTAATTAGTGACTTAGTTTTGAAAGAGAACCAGAAGAAAATGAATGTTGAACCTAAAAATAAAGGCAAGTTTCAGCCTAATTGGTTAGGACCATACATTGTCATGGCAAACTATGGATCAGGAGCATATCGATTGGCTAAATCCAATGGTGAAGAAATTTTAGAGCCCATGAACATTGTACACCTTAAGAGGTTATATGCATGAACAACTTTGAACCATAGTCTATAAGACCCCTAACTTGGGGGTAACTTGTGTTGTCATAATTTTATCTCACACTTTTATCTTATCTTGACTGCATTTTATACTACCCTGGTCCACTTTTCATGAATCTTGATGGTAAAGGCTTTCAACTCTTGGCACTCTGAACACATTGTTCATCTCATTCTGGATTTTTCTCTTCAAAGATGCATATTATTTATTATATTTAGGACATATTATAAACTTGAACACTTTTTATCCCTTGACCAATTATGATCTTGATTATGACTCATAAGCATTATGAACATCTTCAGCAGCAGTTCTACAAAGCAGTTTAGCTAGGATAATCTTGTGCAACTTCCGACAAGTGAACAACCACATATTCTTAGTACAAGTATTTTTTTTCTTTCTCATTTTATCAAGAACCTCACTCTCATTGATTTTTAAGCATGGGCCGTTACAGTTGGCTTAGTTGTCTTATTGGAACCTCTACTCTTAGGATGTGTATTTCCTCAACTAGATGGTTCCACCTTGTGCATATTTTATCCCAAAAACACCAAAAAAATTAGAAATACTTTGAAAATACTAAAAACATTAGAACATGATCCATAAAAGAATAAAAACATTGTCTCATGCTTTTATATATTTATACATTCTTGTTCTACCATCCCACGCTCTCATCATTTTATGAGCAACTATTAAGTTTGAACGCTCTTGCCATTTTGTGAGTAACTATTAAGTTTGAACGCTCTCACCATTTTATGAGAAACTATTAAATTTGAACACTCTTGCCATTTTTTAAGAACAAAAACACCAGTTCATTTTATCTTATCCCACACACCCATTTTGTAAGATCATTCTTTTTCATCTCATCAGTTTCTTATTTGTCAAACCATTCTCATTTGTTTGTCGTATCTTTAATTTCTTCTATAATATTAATCATACTTGTTTGATCATCACTTTTATTCTATCCCATTTCCTAAGAGAACTACATTTGGCCTAAAGTTCATGTTGGAACATGCATCCATGGAACTATGTAGGCAATGTCCACTTGTCTTATACATCTAGAGTCAACTCAGCCAACCACTTCCTTTTCTTCTCTTCCCATTTCTTCTATCATTGTTCCTCTTTAATTAGGGAACAATTGTCATGACATTGTTCTTTGTTATGATGTGGTGGAAAGTAACACCTCTACCACACATGCATGAACATTTGTCTTTAAACCACACTAACTTGGTTTTTTGTTTGTATGTGTTTTCTTGTGTTTTCTTATTGTTTTCTTGTGCTTTCACACCTCTCCTTTTCTCTTCTTATTACTTCTTGGTCTTGTGTTTCCTTGTTTGTTTTTGCTTATGTCTTTTGTGTTTAAGAATACCTTGATGGTCCACATGAATCTTGATTATTCATATCTTGGTCTCATGTCGTTAAGATGTTCTTGCCTTTTATTTTTAAACATTTTTGTTCCTAATTAAGTCTTGATAGATCACATCTTGATTTCAATTTAGTTTCATTTATGTTTATCTTTTATTTATTTTTTGATTTTTTGTTTAAATGTAAATCATTGTAACTCTGGTTTTGGTCATTATTTCACCATTATCCTTAGTTATAGATATTCACATTTGAACTGGATCAGTGCAATTGGAATCATATGTCATTCTAAGTTATTCATACTTATGATGCCTAATTTATTTTGCTATAGCAATCACTTTGTTCTTAGGTCTCAAAGCCTTAATGTCAACATCAACTTTGATGAATGATTCTCAAAAACACTCTATAAAACCTAGGCTCATGATGTGGAATTAGGCTTCTAGGTAGCATGCATTTTAGTACTCAAATTTATGCTCAAACGTGGATCTCTTTGCATACATTTTGATTTTAATCAATTCTTGGTCATTTTTCATCATTTCTCATTCCATTCTCTCCCAAACTTGGGTGAACTACATTGGCCTGAAGTTCATATTAGAACATGACTCTGAACTATGTAGGCAGTGCTCAATTTCTATTGAGGTCATCTCGACTATCTCCATTTTTCTTTTCATCTCTATCATCACTTTGTGCATTCTTATATTCTTGGTTTTATATGAATTTCTAAGCCATTACACCATTGCATATGCATTTGTGCCCGGTCACTTTAACCTATCTTTTGGGTTATATTCTTGAGCTATTTTGTTTGTTAATTACCCATGCTGGGGCCCACCATATGAACACCATCTGAATCAAATCAGATCTACAAGGGCAAAATCATTCTTTATTCTTTATCAATGATAAATATTCCCCCTACTGGGGCACAACTATTTTATCACAATCAAATTTGCTCTACTGGAGTACTTATTATCTTCTCTTTGGAGACCCTGTTCTAGTGGTGCTTCCCTTCCTGAAGCAAAACGTTCTCCCTTTTCCTATAATTCCAAGATCTCCACATTAAAGCCCATGATGGCAATATTTTAGTGTGCAACTTGTCTCGAGATTGATCAATGTTGTAAGTGCATAGCTTGTACTCTCAAATTGGGTATATTTAAAGTGTGTCCCTTACATTTATGGATTGTATCTTTCCCATTCCCCCATCTCTAGGGCCTATTATACCTCTAATTATATTTTGATCATTGATGGTAATCATGTGTACAAACATTATCTCATCTAGATGTGATCTATTCCATGAGTTAATCTCTCACTTTCTCTTTTTGAGGGTCCATCCTTCTCTTTCATCCTAGTATGTCCTCTCAAGGGGGCATCATGGGTATGTTTCAATTTATTATTGACAACTCTTTTCTTTGAAAAGATGTTGCTTCACCTAAATGTCTCACTATGCCTTCTTAAATAGGGGGGAAATGTAGATATCCAATTTCTAACACCATTTGTGTCGAAATTGTCAATCTTACTCAAATTGCACTCAAAAGCACATTTTAGGTCAAAATCCATAAAATGTCCTAAATGGTTTGAACTTGTTATTTACAAGTTTCAGTTTAGGTCAAAGTATCCCTAAATAGGGCAATGCATTTTATGGTCCAGCTAACTTTGATCAGATCATTTTGAGTCAAAATAACCATTTCACCATTTAGTGCTCTGGATCACTCTTTTTTTCTAATTCATTAGTACACATCATGTACCTTTGTTATTTGTTATTGGCAACATCCTAAATTGGAATACGGTTCCAACGCATCTAACATCACCTTATAATTCTTTCTGAGTCAAATTATGACCCAGTAATATGACTTTCTGACCATTTTGATTAGTGGAGGACCAATTTGCAAATAATTGCATAAATGTTGATTAACCTTATTTAAAGCTAATTAATCCAAATCAAGAGCTTAAGTGGATTTTCCATGAGAGTTGTTGAATATTTCCTTTTAAAAATTGATTCTTATTATTTGCATCACCTAGTGACATCATCTATGGGGTGGCATCCGTCAAGCCATAAGTGCATAAAGTATCAGTATTATGGTTCTCCCATGCCTCTTCAATGCCCCTTCTTCCAAGGTCATCTTGAGGATATTTATGGATTTAATTCCAAATATTATGATTATCCTCAACCACACATCTCAATCTTGAGATGGATGGTTCAGGTTGATCTTGACCAATCTCAAAAATTTATAAATAGAGAGGCCATGGACATCATTTTAAAGCTATTTTAGTGCAAAGTTATTATGCTCAAATATCTTCAAAGCTTGAACATTTCAAAGTTATAATGCTAAATTGTTTCCACAAAGCTTCATTGATAGGCTAGTTTAGTGGTTTAAAATTAAGAGCCTAAGTTTTATAGAGTGTTCTTCAGGCATTGGAGGAGCTTACCACCATTGTTGGCAAAGACAAGGATGTTTGATTAAGGGAGAACATGTTTTTGAGCCACATGGGTATGGTGAATCCATTTGGAAAGGTAATATGGTGTTGCTTTCTTTCATTTGTTTCTTTCTATCTTTTGTAATTCCCATAGGAATAGATAGGCTTGGTTAGTTAGTTCTTTATGCATGTTTCATGGTTTATGGACTAATGCTTGACTAACTTGCTTTGTAATCCTCTCTACAATAGTATGGGTTCTGAACACAGAGATTTTGTGCAAATCTTTGTAAATGGAGATAGGATATCTTACTCCATGAAGATCAATACAAAGATGTGTTTATAAAATTTGTGTTAACGATTCCTTTTGGATTATGTCTTTTTGCTTAATTAAATGTATTTGATCCTCATTACTATTTTTATCATCTTTAAATTTTTAAGATCAATAAATTAGATTATAAATTTCTATTGTGATTTATATTTTGAATCTATAAGTGAAATCTCGGTGGGTGTAGAAGTGATATTTTTATTGTTTCTATTAGGAAATATAGATGGTTACTCATTTCTATTATTAGGGCTAGGTAATTTTTTGGTGTATGTTTCATATTTTTAAGAATATAAATATGTCTTTTCAACCCATTGAATGAAAGATATTTCCCATTTAATTTTAATTTTCCTTATGATACTTTTGTCAAGTCTCAGTGTTCAACTTGATGAATTTATCATCTAAACATATTGTGTTCATTTATTTCTCTCTCTACATATTCCTTTCTATAAATCCCTTTTTGTACTTTTAGGTTAAAATTACTATCCCATGATCTAAAAAAATTATTGTAAATATTTCCCTTTTTAGTATATTTTTGCCTTTCGATAAAATTAGCTCCATCTTCTAATAGGAGAGGGACTTCATTCCCCAAGCTATTGTTACAAATACAATAATTTTTCTCTTGACAAATTTTTATGCCAACATATCATTATGAATTACTAAAAATGAGATTAGGACAAATATATAAATCTATAAAATGCATATATCTAAATATATAAAGAGATTGAGGGAGAGATAGGAGGACACATGCTCCCAACCTTGGAGCAAAGATTAATAATCACCTGGCAATTGAGACTAGTTCAACTCTACAACCTAATCATACTTATAACCTGGTGAGTGTGAGTAAACTAAATCATCTCACACTATCAAATTGGTGAGGTTGGATGATACAATCAAGTCCAACCTAAAAAATTTGGTAAGATTTAGTGATTTAATCATCTTAACTATACCAAAAATTAAACCAACTACTACAGTATATTCACTTAATATAATTTGTAAAAGTCCAATCTAGTGAGTGGTGACAGTCCCTGAGAGTGATTTGAATCTAAAACTAATTTAGATTTTGTAATATTTGGTGCACATCACATAGAATTTTCACCTTATATATGTATCATATTGAAATCATATATAAAAATAGTACCAATATATATAATTATGTCATGAATGTGTATCTGAATCATATAACTTTGTGTTTTGGCCAATTTAAAAATTATGTAAGTGTGGATAATATGCTTCCAAAGCATGCCCCCACTATATATGAAGAAATATAAAAATTAATAGAAGTACCAAAGTGGAGAACACATGTCCAAAATATACCCCCATTGTAATCTAGAGATGTCAAATATTGAATAAGTGTGGAGAACATGTTTACAAAACATGTCCCTACCATATATCTTAAACTATGAATATGTGGAAGCCATGCTACCTATATGAGATTCCCCCACTGAATCTATAATTGTAAATGTGTGTGTGGAATCTATGTCTCTATGACATGCCCCCACCAATATGCCCCCCTTTGATGTGAGGGAAGAATAAGAACTGGTTGTTACCTCACTTCAAAGGGATAAGATAACCATATAGTTATGAATGGACTATGTAGCATATAGGAGAGTATGTCTAGGTAAATGTGTCGTTGAAGTGCATAGAATTTGATCACATTAAGACTTAAAATTCATGATAAATATCATGGAAACATCCAAATAGTAATATTACAAGCTCAATAAGTAAATCAAGTACACACACAAGAGCACTCAAAAATAAGTCAAAAGGTAATAGTCCAAGGAGACTACAAATAATGGGCATGTTCAAATGTCATACAATTGAATGGATGCGACTTATTCAAATGTCCATAAAAGCAATAATGAAATATTTAAATGTCCATACACTAAGCAATGACATATGAAATGTCAAATAAGTAAATAAAGGCATCGAGGCCGTAAGTAATGGAGCATATTCAAATACTCAATAAATAAGACAATACTAAGGAAAGACACTCAAGGAAGTGCATAAAGGGAATCACAAAAAACTAGCATAAACATATCATAGTAGCCTATGGATCTAATGTGTTAAAAAAAAATGAAGTGCATAGAATATCAAATACATTATAGAAGATATAAACATGGATAAATACATGTGTAAGTATATATGAGCTCAAAACATGATAATGTAAAGTGACCATAGAATGATATAACCTATAATTATCGTGATTATAAAGGTAGATGCCCCAAACATTCATAAGTGCATAAATCATGTATTTGTGTATGTATATATCACACTCAAATAGAAGCGTAAAACACGTGTATGTACAAGTAACTGATATGATATCGATCAACATGGAACTAACACATATATGCCAAATATCCAATAGAATATGTAGGTGCCAAAAATATTTTTGGATTTTTCAATTCTTATTTTTTAAGTATTTTTGGAATATGTGAAGCTGTGTAACCTTAATTTGGATCTTTGACATTATTTTCATCATGGTTAGATAATTTGAAATGGTACATAGCATGTTCCTCATATTTTACATGTGTAGTATATGAATTGATGCTATCATTTAGAATATATATTAATTTTCCTTCATGTCGAGTTCACCAAATGTTTAACCCTAAAAATCAAAATTGAGGGGGATCTAGGATTAATAATATATAAATTAAAAAACACAAGGATGATAAATATATCTATAGTAGGTTAATTAATTATAAAACTCATATACAACTTATACTAGATTTATTAGTTTTCAAGAATAGGAACTGATAGTTACCTCACCTCAAAGGGATAAGATAACCATATAACTGTGAATGAACCAAGTAGCATATAGGAGAATATGTTTAGGTAAATGTATCATTGAAGTGTATAGAATGTGATCACATTAAAGCTTAATATATATGATAAATATAATGGAAATATCTAGATAGTAATAGTACAATCTGAACAAGTAAATCAAGTACACACACAAGAGCACTCAAAAGCAAGTCAAAAGGCAATGGTCGAAGGAGACTACAAACAAGAGGCATGTTCAAATGTTATAAAATTAAATGGACATGACTTAGTCAAATGTCCATAAAAGCAAGAATGACATATTTAAATGTCCATACACTAATCAATGACATATGAAATGTTAAAGAAGAAAACAAGGGCATGGGAACCACAAACAATGGAGCATATTCAAATACTCAACAAATAAGACAATAATAAGGTAAGAAACTCAAGGAAGTGCATAAAAGGAAGCACAAAATACTAGCATAAAAATATCATATTAGCCTATAGATCTAATGTGGTAACAAAAAATGAAGTATATAACATATAATATACACTGTATAAGATATAAACACAAATAAAGGTATGTCTAAGTCTATATATGAGCTCAAAACATGATAATGTAAAATGACCATAGAATGATATAACCTAGAATTATCATGATCATAGAAGTAGATGCCCCCAACATCCATAAGTTAATAAATCATGTATCTATGTATGTATGTGTCACACTCAAATAGAAGTGTGATACACATGTGTATGTAGAAGTAACTGATATGATATCCATCAACATGAAACTAACACATAGATGCCAAGGAGCCAACATAATATGTAGGTGCCAAAAATATTTTTGGATTTTTGAATTTTTTGATTTTTTAAGTATTTTGGAATATGTGAATTTTTTCAACCTTAAGTTGGATCTTTTACATTGTTTTCATCATGATTAGATAAGTTGAATGGTATATATAATGTTCCTCCTTACATGTTACATGTGTAGTAGAAAAATGATGCTACCATTTGGAATATATATTAATTTTCCTTCACATCGAGTTCACCAAATTTTTAACCTAAAAATAAAGATTAAGGGGGATCTAGTATTAAAAATATATAAATGAATAAGCACAAGGGTGATAAATAGATTTATAGTAGGCTAATTAATTATAAAACTTAGATAGAACATATACTAGATTTATTATTCTGAGATATGCTAAAAAAATAAAGAACAAATATACTAGATATAAAAATGATAAATAAGTAAGATACTTAGATCACTTAATACTAATACAGATCTAGATCTTGATCAAGTAGGAAACAAATTGGAAGAATATTCTAGAATAGTCATCAAATTCTAGATTTAGTGCAGCTATAGCTTTAGATACTTACATCAACTTTGGATGACAATGACGACATTAGTGTCTAGGTTGGATGCAAGTGTCATGTATGTAATACTTACTATAATATGGTGTGACCACCTAGATGATTTTGAGTTTTTTTTGCCTTCACTCTAGTACATTTAGATCTAGGTCATGGATTGTCACATGATGTAGAAGCATCTAGCAAGCAAATGCCATTTTTTAGTTGTTAAGGAGTCATATGTAGTTACGAGTCATAGTTGATCAATTTTAGAATGGAATTGTGTTTAAAGGATCTTCTAGGGTCCCTATGTTGTCTTAGAGTCATCAAGAGTCATAGGGGTGAGATTTATAGGTGTTTAGAGTTTTCCCTCCAAAAGTGATAATTTGAAAATTCAAAAATTAAAAATAAGCCTAGAATGGACATAAGCATAGTAAGAAGTGGTTAGGTGAGCTAACATTGGTTCAAGGGTCCAAAATTAATTTAAAGAGTGGCTTGAAGACATTTCATGTCTAGGTCATTAAGGATGTAAACATTAAAAAGTCATGTTTAGTAATCTAACTACTATCCTCACGTTGGATGTAAGAGTCTAATTTGATAACTACTCAAACTAACGTAGAATTTGGGTGAGGAGAGAAGTTTCAAATTAATTATATCATGTAATGGAGAAAGGGAGAGAAGAGATATCTCCATTAAGGAGAGAAAATATAGGTAGATATTATGTAATTCCTCATGAAAGGTGGTAGAGTCCTTTCATGGACTAAATGTGTAATGTTCATGGTCCAAAGGAATAAATAAGTAGTTTTTTGTATATCAATGCTCCCTGCAATGTTTTTGGATTGGTATTGAGTTGTATGTTTTCATTTAAAGTCCCTTGAGTCCATGATCAAATCACATTTATGTTGTTACAGGTCTGTCATTAACAATGTATGGTTATAGTCAACTAGAAGAAGATTTTGGTGAGTTTCTTAAGTTTATCAAGGAAGGAACACAAGGGTGAATAAAACATGAATGTATTGGCATCATTCAAACCTCATGATGATATTATTTAATGCTTTGTAATGAGTAGACTTAGAAAAGGATTACTCTCTTCCCTTAGACCCTATTTTATGCTTGTGATCATCTAAAGCATGGTGAGTTGACATTTCTATACTAGTTCTTATGAAAATATTATGGTTTATGTTGTTTATAATGATTTACATATAAAAAATGTTATGTTATAAGTCAATATTTAGGTTGGAAGGTTAAAATTTTTGACAAAAGTGCAATCTACAATCAGTTGAAGGGCAACCCTATGCACAAAGTCAAAACCCTATTTTAGGATGCTAAAGAAATGAATGTAAGTTGTGAGAAAGGAATATATGTTAGGTTTATTGAGTATTTATAGAGGTGGAAGGATAATTTGGCTTAAAAATATACCTTTTGAATTCTAATAATTGTTTTTAGAAAACAAACAAAAAGTTTAGACCATGTCACAGTCCATACTATATTTGCATAGTCAAGTGTTAAGAAAAGAAACATGTATGATGAGATAAGGTGATGGATTATGGTGTTGGGTGAGTTTTGATATAAATTTAAGAGGAAATAAATTAAATTAATTACCATTTTGAAGTTTTTTGACCTTTTGAATGTTCACATACCTATGAAACCCTTGCATAGTCAATTAAAGGTATGCAAAATTATGTGTTTCATTGTCCATAGGCCTTAAAGAGATTGAACTAGGTTTTTAACCTATTTTTAAAGTTTTATATTGTCAAAATAGAATTGGGGAAGGCTCGGTTTAAGTTGAAACATCATAAAACCAATGAAAATGAATTTTGAAGGTTCTCGACCTAGATAATTAGTCATTAGGGTTTTGAAACCAAAAATCCAATATAGGGAGTTATAATCATTGAAATTTGCCCAAAATATGTGATATTTATTATTTTATTGTTTAGATAAGGATTCATGTGGTTTGAGTTAGGTACCATACAATCTGGTATGATTTTGATCTCTATGGGTGTGTTTTGAGGGCTAATAGACCTAATTTCCTAGGTGCCTATAAAGGAAGTACTATCTAGATATGGAATTATACATTAAATCTTTATGGATACATGTAAATAGATATAGGGTGGTATAATGTGGTCTTAGATCCTTAGGAATGCTAATAGATCCTTCAAACAAGGAGAAATTGTGGGGAAAAAAGGCTACAAGCCAAGTGGTGTCATTATGAGCTTGAGGTGTGGAAATGAGTGCTGAAGTGTAATTGAGGGCTTGAAAGAGGTTAAGGTAAGTGTAATATGATCATAAAATATCATCCATTATAACATAATATCTTCATGAAACCTAAGTCAAAATTTGGTGTTTTGATGCCTTTGAAGGTTGATTAGTGAGGAGCTAGTGAGTGAGTTGTTGACAAGAAAGTGAAATAGTGAATGGATATGATTTGAGGAAGTTCATGGAAACTTAAAAGGGGTATATTAACATTGAGATATGATTCCAGGGTGTTTGAAAAACAAAATAATAAAAGGAGACTATATAACCTAATAAACATGTTGGAAGACACAAGTGAAGGTTGGAGTTTGTGAACAAAGTAAAGTATGTGAAGTTGAAATCCAAATCAAGATCAGTGTAGATCAAAGTCAGGAAGATATTTTTTTGAGACTTTTTCCAAGTACCTATACATCATCACTCCTTTTCAAATAGTAAAACCCTAATTCTTTTTCCTCATAGTGACTATGGGAAATAGGTTAATGGGCACACATTGTCAAGCTACCCCAAAGACCCTCTATCATTGAACATTACCTACCTAGATAATAATTTGAATATGGCCTTAGAATTATGTAGTTATCCTCTATATGTTGGCTTGTGTGTGAATCATGTAATATATGGAAAATAAATATAATAGTGATGTGGCTTGTAACTTAGAAAATATAGCTCTTGGGCTACTCCTTCAATACTTTAGATCTATGTATGTGTTGTTCATATGACTGATATATAAATAAGAGAAAATAGGTAAGCTTTGCTTACTTGATTTCTTGATAGAATACCTTATTTAAGTTGTCTGGTGAATAGGTAACAAGTTTCTAGGTGAGGAATGAATGAGTTTTGATCTTATATTTATATCAATCCCTTTGGAAAATAAAGCACTTAGGCTAACCATTATGATACGTTTCATTTATAAATTAAATGAATTTATGGCAATAGACACTTGCATCTGAGAAGGACATCTACGTTGACATAGGTGTCTGTCCTAGACGCAAGTGTGTAAGGAGTAAGAAAATAGGTACAAACTTAGAACTTGCAGAGATATAAGATAAGAATTTTTTAAGTATTCTGAGAAAGATAGAAGGCATGAGTCATCAACATAAGACCGATTGGACTAAGAGATAGGCCAAGGGGCATAAGAGAGAGTAGATGTAAGACTTGCAAATCAAGAAAGGTTTAGAAATGAGAGGAATATCTAAGGTCTGAGTTTACCAAGTGTATAATACTGAGGTGCTATATAATTTAGAAATAGTGTCTACACTTAGCAATATTTTTTACAATTTTCAGGCCCAAAATTGACAATCTAAAGGTTGAAAATTACATTTTGATTTTATTTTTTCTATTTATAGAATTTTTCAAGTTTTTCTTTTTATAACTTGACATAAACTTAAAATTTCAAGTCACCCTCAAGATTTATTTATACATGTTTATAGTAATAAATAGTTAGTTGGCCCATTTAAGCTTGCATATAAAAGTTACTAAAAATAAAAGGTTTCAAAATTTGTTTAAAATATCAAGTTTAGTTAAATCTAGGATTAGCTTTTATTTTAATAGAATTTTAGTTATCCATCTCAACTCTATCTTTGAGTTGTGATTTATTTAAAAACTTGCGTATTTTTTAGAATGAATAACGAAGAATTATAATTCTATTTTACTGCTTAATTTTTATTTATAATTTTAGTTTGTATTTTGGAATTATTTTGCTCTTGGCCCCATCAGTTAAATTCGTTTATCTTATTTTCAATATCTAATGCATATTACCTCATTTCATTGTAACTAAAAATGGTGGAAATGGTGCATTTGTGTATATTATATATAGCTCAAAATTACTACCCAAAAATACCACTTTCCCATATCATTTATTGATCATGATCTTGCCACTCTCTGAGAATAAATAATTTTCTTTTTTTGATGGTGTCAGGAATTATAACCAAATTAGAATTACATTTGAAGACTAAGACAAAACCACCTTCACATGTGTTTGAGGAATAAATTCATATTGTGTCCTTCCCTTTGGGTTATGCAATGCTCCAACTACCTTCAAAAGGGTTGTCTTGAGCATCATTTGTTATTCAACCCATGACTATATATAAATATACATGGATGAATTTATCATATATTGAAATTCCAATTAATAATTCATCACCATATAGATAAATTCATTCGATGCTACCAAGAAAATAGATTCTTTTAAAGCCACAAAATTTACTACATGATGATGAACAAAGGAACTGTTCAGCCACCAGATATCACTGAAAGGAATAGAGGTATACCCAACCAATATTGAAGTGATAATTAACCTTCCCACACCTAAAAAATAAAAATATGCTCAAAGTTTTCTAGGACATGCAGGTTATTATCAAATATTCATTAGACTTTAACAAAATTTCATCTCCATAATTTATTTTATTATTTGTAGACACATAAATTTAATCATTAAGTGCTTGAAAATATTTATTATTGACATCCTTACCTTACTTGGTTTATTCATTATTTCGATAACTCACAATCTATAAGAGAGTCTTCATTATCTTGAAAAAATAAAGCATATCACACATACATCCTTATTTCAATCCCATTCATTCCTATTCAACTTATACAAACTTATCAAGCCTTTTCTAGTAGTATTTGTCTTTCTAGGATAGAACTACACTATGTTGAATAGGGCTACATTGTGGCCTTATCCCCTAGTGTGAATTTTTCCCCCACTCTATAATGGTTGCTTTTTAAAATAGATACATTTTAGAGTGGCTATCCTGCACATTTTTAAAGTTGGCTAACAAAAATATTTTAAAGATTCTCCTATAAAACCACATCAAGACATTCACTTGAAACCCCTTAGCAAACTGATTTCAAATTACTACATACTAATAAAGAGACCACTATTTATTCTAATTTAAATTTTATTATTTTTCAATAGTCATAGGACAAGTTTGAATATCATTTATTACAGGTCAAGGGCATCCATCATCAAACATTTAAATCAATCTTCTAACTACTTGCATATAGTTATATAATCATAGATCACATAATCACCCTTTGAGGAATAACTACATTAGCCTAAGACCCATTTGGGATATGTAGACATCAATAAGATTATGTAGAGTTTTCTAATGATAGATTAGATATTACCCTTACCCATTGCCTCCTTTTGTATTTGATATCTATCTTATTTATTATGCAGTAATAATGGCTTGTGTTTTGTAGATATTCCACACATCTATTCGATCCCCACACAAAATCATAAAACCCTCATTTATAGGTGCACAGATCCAGATCAAAAAAATAGTCATAAATTCAACCAAGACATGATTATGATCAACAGACAAGGTCGCATTACACCCGTATTCTTATTTTGTGGCCTTGTCCTAATATAGTTTGTAATTCTATTTTTAGATGTGACATTGTTTGTAAGTATTTTCAAATAGTTTCCAATCACAATAAACTTACACAGTCATCATTAAATATGTTTTATGTAGGTTTGTATATTCTTAGGATCATTTACTATTTTTATCAAATTTTAGATTTTGTAATATTATGTATTTTAATATTAGATCTATATATTATAACATTTACATTTCAATAGTTTAAATCTACTAATTTGATTCACTTCAATTAAAATTAGATTAAATATTCTAGTGAACCTTCTATTTTTATAACAGTGGTTGTTGTTTGATTGATTTTTGTTCTGGGATTTCATACATCTTTTTGTAAATTCCTAACACTGAAAGAAAATAACCTTTAACTTTGGATAAAATATATAACATAACAATTCAACTTCAACCTTGGATTCAATTTGACACTTAATAAGTTTGTCTTTTTACCTTAGACAAATATGACACAAAAGTTCTTTCTTTTAACCTCATATTGAAATTTATTGATATCTATATAAAAAATTGTTTAATTTTTATTTTATTTTTTTTAACAATGTATTCTATCAATTTTAAAACTACTTAGTGATTGTTATGAAGGGCTACAAAGTGTTGTGTTTATAGATATCATGGTGTGAATGGTTTACCCCAATACTCATAGTCATTGTATAACACTAAACACAAACTTTAGTTTCCACATACCTTATAGTATATCAAAAACACCTAGGATCCCTTGTTTATACTATACCAAGCCTCTTTTAGCCATTTGATTTGTGGTGTAATTGAGAAGAGCATATCATCCAATAAAATTACTCTCACTGTACCCTAAAAAATGGTGTTAGTGGGCTAAAAACATGATTATACCTCTATAGTTAGTGCTTTGAAATATTAGTCCAACACTAATCAATGAATAAGTAAGTATATTTGAGAACCCACACAATCATTTAAGTCCTTGCATAAATCATCCTTATACCTTTATTTTTGCTTATATTATATTCATAGTCATCATCTCATTTGTACATGATGATTACTTGAGAGCACTAAGTGTTTAATTTGTGTCACTTGATTTATTTAAATTCATTTTATATATCATGGATAGTCAATTTTCCTTGTTATATACTCATGTTATGTGTTTTACTTATGACAATGAACGGACAAAGTGTCAAAATCAAAAACTTAAAGAAGATGATTTTAGTGATAATTATGATTTTGATAATGCTGTAATGAATCAACAAAATGACTTTGTTGACTTTTGGGAACAAGTGCTCATTAAAATATATTCCAATTTAGATTCCCATTGGGATCCTCTTTCATCTTCTTCCTTGATTAATAATCTAGAACAAAAAGAGCATTTAAAGTTAAAATCACCAAAGCAAGATAAAAATATTTTTAAAAGAAGATTTCTTAATAAAGGCTTTTCAAAAAAAGAATCACTTTCTATAGTTATTCCTTTAAAAATAGTGGATATTGAGCTTACATGTCATAACTCTTCGCCCTAGTCAACCAATGAGGATAATCTTCCTTCATCTTCTCTTAGCACATTACAAGTTACAATTGAAAGAAATGGCATTCTTCTTCACACATCCTATTATGTTTCTCCTACTCCATTCTCATGCATGTCTTCACATGATGCTACTCTTTTGCCACAACATCATAATATTAGCATAGAGTTACCACATGATGATAATTCATCTCTTGATAGTACTAATACTTTCAATGTTATTGATCAACAAGATGGAAGTAACTCATTTACAATCAATGAATTTTTAAATCTAAGGGAATATCATATCCCTCTACCTCCCTTGCCTCCTTTTGATGGTGTTCCTATTCAATCTAATATACCTAAGGTTTGTGGTTGTGAGTCCCTTCAAGATCAAATCATTATTATGAAAAATTAAATAGAAGAGTCACAAAATCAAAATCAATGTTTTAATAAAAATATTATATCACTTGAAAATAATATAAAATATACAAATAATCTAAATTATACTAGTGTCAATCATGTATCTTCATCTACCCATCTATGCCTCACAAAAAACATACATCTACAATAAATGCTTCAAAAAGTATACAAAAGTCTAGTAAGTGTCCAAGTGAAATTCTAAGAGAAATGATTCGAAACAACTTGATTACATTATATTATATGCCTTCTCTAATAAGATAAAATTATTATTTTACATATCATAGAATGCATGAGCATCATATAGATAATTTTTTGGCTTTGAATAATAAAATACAAAGTATCATTGATAGTGGTGATCCTATAACAGATAAATCAACTAAGAAACCCACTTATATTGCATCTCCTAAAAATTAAGTACAAAAAGAACACAAATAGAAGATATGGATACAAAAAGACTTCAAAACAAAAAATATTACAAAAAGAACAAGATGAACAAGAAAAATTGCAAAAAAAAATTCAAGATAAGCAATAAAACATTATTTTGAAAAGATTTATCA
The DNA here is from genome assembly GCA_037957365.1 of Torreya grandis. Taxonomy (NCBI): domain Eukaryota; kingdom Viridiplantae; phylum Streptophyta; class Pinopsida; order Cupressales; family Taxaceae; genus Torreya; species Torreya grandis. The sequence goes on from JARHVA010000795.1 coordinate 1,069,421, forward strand.
TGAATAAATTTTTAAATCAAAATATTACTACAAAGTCTAATGATACAAATATGGTTGCTAAGGAATCAGAGATTTTATCTACTTGATGTATAGAGAAAAAATATGAATTCAAAACACAAATTATTTCTCTTCTTAATGTTCAACCAATCATACATGATCATATTTTACTTTAAAATAAAATGAAAGATCCTAAAAATGATGAGAATATTTCAAAAACAACTCCAATCAATGATGCGGTAATTTTCTCATACAAACATACAAAAGATAATCAAAATGACATCAAAATTTCAAGTGCAACCTAAAAATTTAATTCCCTCCTATGATGATGATTAAATTTATCCTACTAATACAAGCAATTGGAGATTGGTATGATCATGATGATATAAAACATGTATATGTGCATTCCCTTGATGAGGTCCTTGACTTTGTACATAGATTTTATTGTATTTCATTGTTACTTATTGTATCCCTTATCTAAGCATTCATCTATCCCTTGGCTTTATTTTCACTTTAGACCTTTCCATCTTCATTTTCAAACCAATTTTAATAATCCAAAGCAACAACCTCACAAATAATTTCAATGCTCATTATTGCTTACTATTGCACAATTATCATGTTATAGCTTTCATTACACTTACATGATCATATCTCTCTCTTGCCTATGGGGAGCACACACATTATTATATATCTTAATCATTCGAGTTATATTACTATGATTCATTTTGCACAAAAATTGGGGGCACATTACATGCCTTCTTCCTTATCACATAATGCTTTTGTACCTCGTTAATGATTGTTTGAATCTCTCCCTCTTCCACTATTTTTTAAGTCTTACTTCTTAAGCAATTTACAATTACATTATTTTTAAAAAAAAAGAAAAATTTTCAAATATAGAAAAAAATCAAAAACATGTAAATAATTAAAATATTTTCAAACAAAATCAAAATCAAGACCTAAGAAGTATTTTTCAATTGTTTCTAGCTTATTTATTTTCATATTTTATTTATTTTATGTTAGATGAATAACATATTTCCATTTTCGAATTATGTATCCCTTTGCATAAGGTATTTGAGTGTGATACAATACATAATTTTACATGGTTTTGATGTCGAGATTCCCTTATTACCTTAGAACCTTGTTAAGTTGGGAGGCATACATCTATTCGTTTTCTACGAATAATTTAAAAAGTTGTATTTATCCACAACCTTTCTACCATATTGAGTTACATATTATCAGAGTTGTTGCCAGAATCCAGATAACACGAGTGCAATGGAGACGTGATCACACAAGGTGAACAAGTGCACACCACAAGATGCTAAAGCAATTTGAAAATAAGAACATAAATTGCACAAGACAAAATGGAGAAAACCAAAATCTGATTATTAACATGAAATGGCCAAAATGAAGAATACATATAGGAGAGCTAGTAAGTAACTCCTCCACAAATGGTGGTCAAAGCACCTCAAGAATAGACTCCTCCACAAAAAGTGGTCAAAGCACCCCAAGAATAGACTCCTCCAAAAAAGGTGGTGACAAGGTGCCAAGAATAGAGAAGTAACTCCCATACTCGAAATAGGAGTATCTTATGACATTCTTATGACACCTTATGACACAAATATGACACACAATCTCCACATAAGCTAGCCTATCCCACGAATGTAAGAAAACTCCATGTGTGCACAAATATATAATATTCCCTAATTAATAAATAGGGAAAAATAAAACCTACACTAATACCCCCCATAAGCGCAGCTTAGGTGGGTAGTGTGGAAATAAAAAATGGGTCCCGAAAACTAGGCCTGATGAAGTACCCATGTACAAATGCAATCTCCCATAAGATAGAGAAAAGGAGAAAGCCCGTAGGAAAAAACTCCCCCCCAAAAGAGAGACATAAAAGAAAGAAGAGGCTAGAAGGCCCCCCTGAAGATGATGTTGTTGTAGATGTGGACCGCACCCCAAGAAGAGCTCATAGATGAATGAACTTACTCTCGGTGAAAGGTTTGGTGAAGATGTCTGCAACCTACTCTAAAGACTGACAAAATATCAAGTCAATGACCTGACTATGAATAAGCTCCTGAATGAAATGCATGTGAATCTCTATGTACTTGGTCCGCTGGTGCTGAACCAAATTCCTGCAAATCTGAATGGTACTCTAGTTGTCACAATAAATGATGGTGGGCTGCCTGATGGGAATGTCAAACTCAGAAAGAATCCCTTGAAGCCAAATAGCCTCAGTAGCTGCATTAACAGCGCCCTTATACTCTGCCTATGTGGATGATATAGCAATAGCATTTTGCTTCTTGCTAGACCAAATGATAGGACCAAAACCTAGAGAGAAACTATAACCGGAAGTGGACTTGCGAGTCTGTGAATCGTCAACCCAGTCTGAATTTGTATATCCAACCAAGTCAACCTCTGTGCCAAATATGTAATAAATCCCGTATCTATGTGAACCCTGTATATAATGCAAGATCCTCTTAGCTAATTTCCAATGCAACTCATGGGGTTCCTGCATGAATCTGGAGACAAGTCCCACTAAATATGATATGTCAAGCCTGGTGTGAGTCAAGTAGATGAGACTACCAACAAGTTGTCAATACCGAGTGGCATCAACCAATGGTGAAGAACAATTAGTCTCAAGCTTGACTCCTGATAGAAAGGGAGTCAGAGATGGCTTGCAATCAGCCATGTGAAATTGAGCCAATAAGTCAAGAGCATACTTAGGCTGTGTAAGAGAAATCCCTGAATCTGACTGTGAGATCTCGATGCCAAGGAAGTAGTGCAACAAACTTAAGTTTGTCATGTCAAATCTATCCTAGAGAGATGCTTTCACTGTTGTAATAGCTGATGAAGAACTCCTGGTGATCAAAAGGTCATCAACATATAGAACCAAAATTAGAAGCGAATCATCCTGTCGCAAAAAATAGACATTAGGATCAGAATGGCACCTAGTGAAACCTGTTGTGAGAAGAAAGGAATCCATCTTGGCATACCAAGCCCGAGGGGCCTGTTTGAGGCCATAGATAGATTTCCTAAGTCTACATACTAAGGAAGAATCTTGAACAAATCCTGGCGGCTGTTCCATGTAGATCTCCTCCTTTAGGTCTCCATGAAGAAAGGTACTCTTCACATCCATCTGATGCACATACCAACCATGTGCTGCGGCAATAGCCAAAGTGAGTCGGATAGAAGTCATCTTTGCAACAGGTGTAAAGGTCTCTGATTAGTCAATGCCTGCCACCTGTGAGAAACCTTTGGCAACCAATCGCGCCTTGTACTTATCAACCGACCCATCTACGACAAACTTGGTTCGATATATCCACCTACATTGAACCATCTTTCTTCCCTTAGGAAGTGAAGTCAAATCCCAAGTGTGATTTTTGATTAAGGAAGAATATTCTTCCTCCATAGCACTATCCCACTCAGGTACCCCCGATGCCTCTCGAAAATACTGTGGATCCAAAACTGAAGCAAAGAAGGCATGTGGATCTCTCTGAAAATCCCCCCTAGTACGTCTATCATCTACGAGATCTCTTGCCCAAGTGCCAGCACTCTCAAGTGTCTGTCTGGCCCAAAGTGGCCTGAAAGTGGGCGAGTCAAGTGCTAACTCCTCATCCTCTGACTGACTAGAGGTGGATGACTCTGCATCACTGTCCTCGCTGTCTGAACTTGAAGAAGAAGAAGATGTCTCTGGCTCAAGAACCTACTGTGGCTGATCTGAATCTGATGAGGAATCATCATGAAGAAGTAGATCTGATGAGGGAGAAGAAGTGTCAAGTGTTGAGTCTCTAGGACTCTCCTAAAAATGGACACTTCTCTCGATGAAAAACTCATGTGTGACTGGATCTAGAAGGCGATATCCCTTAATACCATCCAAATATCTTACAAAGATGCAAGGCTTGGACTGACGTTCCATAGCTTTGCATTTCTTCTTCAGAATGTGGGCCATGGCTGGGGATCTAAAAACTCTGAGGTGCTCAACATCAGGTTTCCTTTTATGCCAAGCTTCAAAGGGTGTTATCCCTTTCAAAGCTTTGTGAGGAACCCTGTTTTGAATGTAGCAAGCACAATTGATGGCTTCGGCCCAGTACTGTGGTGCTAAGGATTTAGAGTGAATCATACAGCTAACCATCTCTTTCAAGAACCTATTTTTGCGTTCTGCAACCCCATTCTGTGAAGGACTGTAAGTGACTGTGCGCTGCAAATCAATCCCCTTTGTGGTGCAAAACTACCCAAAACTAATGCTGACATACTCCCCTCCATTATTAGTTTGAAGAACCTTGATAGATTTCTCACTCTGTTTCTCAACAAGAGCCTTGAAGTCTAAACAATTTTCAAACACTTCAAACTTTTGTTTGAAAAAATATATGCAAGTGTACCTAGAGAAATCATCAATAAAAGTGATGATGTACTTGGCCCTTGTGAAAGATGGTTTGGGAAAGGGTCCTGATACATCACTGTGGACTAACTCCAAAGGTTGTGAAGCCCTCCAAGCTTTGCCTTTGTCAAATTTTGCTTCAGGGTGCTTCCCAAGGGAGCACCCCTCGCAAAGTCCTTTTGAGAATTGGACATGAGGCAAGCCAATGACCATGTCATTTTTGCAAAGTTGCTCAAGATAGCGATAGTTAAGGTGGCCAAACCGCTCATGCCACAATTTACTAACTCCATCTGAATGAGTCAGCAATGCTGTCGAAGAAGAATCTGATGAAAAATGTGAGGTGTATAACCTAGCTTGGTGATTTGCTCTACCCACTGCCACTATAGTATCACTATGCAACTCCTTGATGGACACTGAATCTGGTGAAAACTCAACTCTCATGCCCCGACCAATGTGAGTGATTTGGTACACTGATAAGAGATTGGTTGAAAGAGAAGGAACACTTAGAACATTGTTGAATGTTCCTCCTTCCATTTCAACTAACCCTCTCCCTGAAATAGAAACTGATGTGTCATCACCCAAACTAATTGAAGTCATGCTACAAGGCTCTAAAGATGAAAACTCAACTAGTGAAGAGCCCATGTGGTGAGAAGCACCTGAGTCTATGACCCATGAAGATGTAGAAGCTGTAGTTGCTACAACGGCATTGCCCTTTTCTTTCTCCTTACCCTTGCCTTTTGCCTTAGTAGAATCTTGGGTTGATGAATTATGATTGATGGACTCAGGAACACCTATGGTGTTCTTCTCTAGAAGATGAGTTAGGTGTTCTATTTGTTTCTTCATGCACTTGTGTTCATCATGCCCTGTCTTTTTACAATAGGCACACTTAACCTTCTCCTTCTTAGGTTTAGCATTGGAAGAGGAAGACTCAGTGTTGTTTTTGGCAAGATTAGTGTTTTCTTTCTTCTTCTCCTGGTCCTTGTTCTTTTTCTTCTTCTCCTTTGTTGAAGTCTTATCCTTACCATTTCCAAATATCAAAGCTTGGGTTTGAGTAGACTTCATTGTGCCCATTTGAATTAGCTTATCTTGCTCCCTAATCAAGTCAAAAATGAATGAATCCAAAGAAGGCATTTTCCATGCAGTGCCAAGGGCACTTTTAGTGGCATGGAAAGTGGAGACAAAGACTGAATAGCTTGGACCTAGCTTTGCGATAATAGAAAGTATGAGTTGATCATCTTTCTTCTCTATCCCACATTATTTCAATTACAATCTAAGGGCCTTAAACTTAGTGAAGAAGTCCTGTAGGGTGTCAAAGTTACTAGGACTTAGACTTATGAGTTCGTTTTCGAGCTCATGACCTCTCATCTCATCAAGCTTCCCAAACAACTTTTCTAAGGTGTCCTATATGTCATTAGGAGTTTGGAAGGATTCTAAGTGGAAGAGAAGTTTTGGAGACACAGACAAACTCAGTAATTCAAAGGCTTCATCACTATGGTTGTACCACTTAACCTTTTTAGCATCTGTGGTGTTGGGTTCTACTTCTGTACCCATGGTGATCCTATACAACCCTTTGCTTTTAAGAATGATTGACATTTTAACTTTCCATTCATGATAGTTTAAGGGTGTTAGGGGTTTAAGTTAAAAAGAATCTATTTTTAGCTGAATTTAGGTGAAGTTGAGTTGATTGCAAGTTGTGAATTTATGCAGAAAAGAGAATGAAAGCAAGTTGTGAAAAGCAATCACACCCCCCCAAAATGTTGAGCCCCCCCAAAATATGCAAGTGCATGCTCAAAAGACGTCGGACTCAGCCGAAAATGCGTCTTAGAGCAATCATTAGAAGACTTAAGCAAATAGGACGTCGGACTCAGCCGAAAATGCATCCCGGGAGACCCAAATTTTTGGCACTTTATAAACTAGTGCATTTTTTACAATTAACAAGTCTACGTTGTAGAAAATTGAATTACAAGCACTTTTACAAAAAATAGCACCCAAAATCGAGCTACCGTTTGCAAGATTTTAAAGTTATAATTTTCCCGTAAACTAGTGTTTTTGCAAAAAAAATATTAAAACATTAAAAAAAATGCTAGTTATAAGGAGAGAAAGTGGCCTTCCAACCACTTGTTGGATTCGACACGGAATGAGGAATCCAAATGAGGTTTGTGTGAGGGAGAATTGGCCTCCTACCAACTCGGGCCTCACCCTTCGTTTTCGTCAGGCGAAGATACAAGTTTTAATTGAAAAACCCTAAATTACAAAACTGTCTAAAATCTTTAATATTCAGTCAAATTCGCTGATTTTTGTTTTATCAAGTCAATTTTATATTAAAAAAATAAATCAAAGACAGTTTGGATAGATGCCACGTGTCCAAAGGGTGCCAAATAGGATGCCAAGTAGGGAGGGGCATCCAAAAATGCACAGTCCAAAATTTTGACTTAGAAAAGACAAAAAAACTAAATGCAACATGTTGCTTGGCGCCGTACGGTTGAAAGCTTGGCAAGGGAAGACTGTGGAAAAAAGTTTCTCCAAAAAACAAGGCGCAATGCTGGAGTTGGAAAGCAAACCTGGACGCCGTACGGCCTAGTTCGTTGTTGGAAAGGACTTAGCAGCAGCAAATGTGGTAGGCCCCTGGTCTCTTTCCTCAAGCTGGAGCTGAAGTTGGCATGGAGCCGCTGGAGCAGCACGCTGGAAACAGTGGCGTCCAAGAACAAAAAAAAAAGATTGCACAGATCCGTCTCTTTTTTTTTGCAAAATTACAAAACTAAAATTCCTCCGCCTTGCTGAAGAAAACCACAGATCTAGACAAAATGTCTTGGCAAATGCTAACTCAGAAGTAAATTTTTAAACAAGATCCGTATGGATTTGCATGAGTTTTTTTTTAAAAAACTCTACCAAAGCTCTCAAATGCAATGGATTTTTTTTTTTTTAAAATACTAAGAAAGCAAAGTAAGAATTTCAAAATGAACTACTAGCATAACCAGACACAAGATTATCGGGTTTGCTCTAATACCATATCGGAGTTGTTTCCAGAATCCGGATAACGCGAGTGCAATGGAGACGTGATCACACAAGAACAAGTGCACACCACAAGATGCTAAAGCAAATTGAAAATAAGAAGATAAATTGCACAAGACAAAATGGAGAAAACTAAAATCTGATTATTAACACGAAATGGCCAAAATAAAGAATACATATATGAGAGCTAGTAAGTAACTCCTCCACAAATGGTGGTCAAAGCACCCCAAGAATAGACTCCTCCACAAAAGGTGGTCAAAGCACCCCAAGAATAGACTCCTCCAAAAAAGGTGGTGACAAGGTGCCAAGAATAGAGAAGTAACTCTCATACCCGGAATAGGAGTATCTTATGACATTCTTATGACACCTTATGACACAAATATGACACACAATATCCACATAAGCTAGCCTATCCCACACATGTAGGAAAACTCCATGTATGCACAAATATATAATATTCCTTAATTAATAAATAGGGAAAAATAAAAACCTACACTAATACATATTATATAAATGGTTTTCTACTCATTCATATTATAAATGTTACATGAACTATGTTATTTATGACATGGATCCATATGTCATATTTAAACTAGTTTCATTCTAGCTATGTTTTTTTATTACTTTGTTGAATGATAAGTTATAACTTGATTTCTTATTGTGCATGGCCCTTTACCTTGTATGTTTAAATTCTTGCTTGTATGACATCATTATGTCATTTGTGTGTGGCCTTTAGCCTTGTGTGCTTACGTGATATTCACATGTCCCTTGTATGTGGCCTTTAGGCCTTTATGTGTGACATCATATGTACATTGTTTGATACATTGTTAGTAAGTAATTTCTTGTTATTGTAGTGCCATGATCTATATCATGCATTATTCATATTATATACTCTTTAGTGACATGCTACATATCATACACATGATGCTTATGTGATTCAATGATATATCAATCTCTTACATGCTCATATGCAAATTCAATACTATATTAAAAATATGATGCAATTACATTCAAAATTTCAATGTGCTATTACATGTTTGCATCTTTCACATATGATATAACTTTTATTTCGAACTAAGTGACTTTCAGGCTATGTCTCTCATCTCAAAATGGGGCATCACAATGGGCTTGTCTTGAGAAGTCAAGTCATCATAAGCAAAATTTTAGATTTATGACAATATATAATTTTCAAAATTATAGCAAGATTCAAAATTTTCAAATTATGAGGGCATGTCACATGCATGTGTACTCATTCATACAGTTACAAATTTCAAGTTTCAAATAGTTACGCTTACATATTTATAAAATTTAAAATTTAAAATGATATTCGATATAAATTCAGTACAGTACATTCAAGTTATTACATGGAAATTTCAAAGTTCAAAAGGTTTTAAGAGTTTGAAAGTTTCAAGTTTCTCAAAGTTCAAAAGTTGCAAAGTTTCAAATATAATCTAGATATTTCTGTAGCGATGTGATTTTTCTCAATGTTTCAAGTGGATCACTTTAGATTCTAGTGACATTCAAAGTCTATGTTTTCACTTTTTTAAAAATGTATCAAACCACATTTGGTGGTTCCACCCCTTTAATTACTTTGTAGAATACTCTACATAGTCAAATGAGAGTTGAGGCATACAATCTTTCCACCTCAAGAATATTCAAAAGTTTTTTAAATTGAAACTTTATTATCTCAATTTATTGCAAGTTCAACATTTCTCCAAATGTCTCAATCAAGGCGTAATCACTTATATAATTTTAAGTTGTAGGGTAATTAGATTGCATACTCTTTCAGTTGTATATTTTCCTTTCTCTCTTTATAAATTTCAAATTTCAAATTTGAGTTTTTCAAATCTCGAATATGGGTAATAACAACTTTTAGTGGTATTGGTGAAAGTTTCACATTAAGACTTCTTGCACCATCAATTTTGGCATCTAAAGACAGTATGTATGAACACTTATGTTTGCATCAACTTTACTCTATTAATTTTACTTTGTTACATCACTAGAATAAAGTGGAGGAAAATGCACACACATAAATTTACTCATTAAGTGCTTGACAATGTTTGTTCTTAACATTTTTACCTTACTTGGTCTATTTTTCATTGTTATAATTCATAATCTACAAGAGAGCCTTCACTGTCTTTCAAATACAAAAAATATCATACAAACATCCCCATTTTAACCTTAATCATTCCTTTTAAATCTACAAGCACTTGTCAAGATTTTTCTATCAATCTCTATTTTTCTAAGACATGACCGCACGAGGTTAGACATGACCACATTACGGCCTTATCCCCCGCACTCCAATGCTGAATTTTTCAAATCGAGACATTTCAAAATGGATGTCATGTGAATTTTTTAAAGTCATTTAGTGAAAATATTCTAAATATTACCTTATAAAATCACATCAAGGCATTCACTTGAAACCCCTTAGCAAGTTGATTTTGAATTACTACACATTAAGAAAAAGAGCACCATTTATTCCACTTTCAATTTCAATGCTTTCTAACAGTCATAAGTTGAGTATGAATATCATTTATTTTAGGTTAGGGGCATCCATTGTCAATAATTTCAATCAATCTTCTAGCTGATTGCATATAGTTGTACAATCACAAATCACATAATCACCTCATGAGGGAAAACTAAATCATCTTAAGGGCCATTTATGATATATAAGCAACACTCAAATTACATGGAGTTTTTTAAAGATAGATCAACTATTCATCATATCCATTTTTCCCCTTTGAATTTGATATCTATATTATTTATTGTGCACGAACAAGGGTTTGTGTTTTTCATGGATTCTATGAGTTTATTCAGAGCTTGCCTAGAATTAAAAAACCTTTGTTTATAGGGACACATATCCATATCAAAAAATTAGTCATACAATCAACTAAGACATGAATGTGGTTAACAAACAAGGATGCACTATGCCCTTGTCTTCATTTTTCAACCTTGTCTTAACGCGGTTTGTAATTCTATTTTTGGACATGACACTTTTTTTAGGTATTTTCAAGTAGTTTAAAGTCATAGTCAATGTTAAATATATTTTAAGTAGGTTTACATATTCTTAATATAATTTATTATTTTTATCAAATTATAAATTTTGTAAAATTATGTAACTTACTGTATTTTAATATCATATCTATATATTCTAATGTTTCCATTTCAATAGTTTATATCTATTAATTTGATTAACTTCAACTAAAAATAGATTAAACATTATTTAAAGATGTTTATTTTTCTTGGATTGTTTCACATCAAAAATATTTTCAAAGCTTTAAAGTGATTCATTATGTCAACATCTTTCCTATAAGGATCAGATTAGAAACTATATTTCCATATCCATACAAACACATATAACACAACACTAAGGGTCATGTTTGATTCAATTTGAGCTAATGGCGTGGACATTTAAGAATCGTCAACATGAGGTTATTAATCAATATGTGGCTTGTGTCAATGTAGTTTATAGGGAGGTTGATGATGTTTTTGGAGTTAGATAGAGGAAACTTAATTTTGATTTGAAGAAGAAAAATCCCTAATCCCTATATAATTTCATAATTGTAATGATGAGAAATAACATGTATGCTAATGGGTTTAGACAAAATTACATTAAGTGTATTGGTTTAAGGTTCATATTTCTCCTATGCTAGTTTCCTATTCCTAACTAAAGAGGGAAAATCCAATCCAACATGAATAATGAGGATAAAAGATAGAATATATTTGAGAGGGACATGGGTTACCTTGAAAAAATGGATGATGGAGAATTATAGAGCTGTGATTTTAGAAGTGTTTATGCCTACTATATGTCTTTCAATTTTGAATTCATATAATGCCATTGCACAAGGATGTGCAATATATTAAGGTGGGGAGTAATGATAAGTCTTGTAACTGACACTCGTCTTACTATCTAGTTATCTTTGAACCCATTTTATTATGTTGTTTCATAGACTCACTATGGTATTTTAGCCATGTTTTTTTCACAAAAACACATGATATGTATATACGTATGTATGTTGCATATGTTTATTTTTATGGTTTAATAATTACATGTCATCTAAAGGCAGATACGACCTAAGGCAACAAATACAAGAGTTGACTTAATCTTTATTCTTTTGGCTCTACTAGGCCAAGGGAAGAGACCCTATAACAGTGTAAAATGTAAACATTATATATGATAATCTTCAAATAACTTGGATCTAAATGGTAGACATGGCCACTGTGATTATCTTACCCAATTTATCATTACTAGCAATCATAATCACATGCTACTCGAAATACCGACAAGGACTACATTAAACATGAGTGAACAATGATATTTAAAACTTATAGGCTCAATGTTCACAATTTTACATGCATACACATAATTGAGTTAACACGTACATTCAAATACATGATAATGGAGACCTATGTAAAATATGCAAATTGAAAAGGCCTCAAAGAACAAATTATTAAAACTAATACAAAAAATGGTGATCAATTAATTGTGGTTGACACCTTCCATTAATTAGGCCACAAAATTTCCTTAATGCTTAAATAAACATATTAGTGATCATCAAAAGAGACACACAAACTACAAAATTGTGAAAACTCCTTTAAAATTTAGACAAATAACAAAATAACCTACATAGAAATCTGATTACTCATCAGATTGATGCATTACATACCATTGATAATAGAGAAATGACAAAACTACTTAAAATAAGTAGTAAGATTACACATAAAACTACTGAAACTCCATAAGGATATTTACAACTTCATTATTCCAATAGAACATGCAATGCCTCAATTCCATAACTAAGAAAAAATTTGGAATTACAACTAGCTACAAGACTCTTGATCCAGGCAGCAATTTAGGCGACAATTTGGGTGACAGTTCTACCCCAATTGATGACGGAACTTTTGGGAGCCATAACTTTTGCACCGTATCTCCAATTGACTCATCGTTTGAACTGTTGGAAACCTAAGAATGAGGAGAATTTTGTGAGATAGCATGAAGCTTTGCTATATGAAGTTTGACCCCTAAAAACCCAATGGAATTTCCCCAAATTTCAATTTTAGTAGTGCAGTCTAAAAATAGTAACTTTCTAAAAATAGTAATTCCTCGAATTCTGTATTGTTTTAAAGCGTGAAAGTCAAACCACTTAATATCCCTCGATATTTGTGACTTTCCACATCCTCCCCCTACTTTTAAAATAGGTATAAATAAAGATGTAACCCGAAATGGAAAATCAGACATCTCTTCCTAGAGATAAGCATATAGTTGTATTGTGATCTTGAGTAATAATACATCTCTTCTCAGAGAATTCAGTGTTACTGTGTTATTTATTTATTCTTAAAATATTTATCAACCAAAAATTTTGAGTTTTGGATCAACTCTGCTCAATTTTCTAAGAATGCAATGTTCTCTAAATTATGAGATATTTTTACTAACAAGGACATAAAAGACTAAAAAAACTCAGACCTATAAGACCAAAATTTCATTCCATGACCAAAAGATCTAAATGAAGGAAACTTTCATCAATTTATAAATAATTTTCCTCCATAACATCCTAGGATCATTCCAGATAATTTCTCATCAATAGCATAATATAAGACGATTGTCTTCATCTTGGTAAATTATACTCCATCCAATCATTGTGCATCTTTTCTCAAGCATGAATTACTCAAGTTTATTCATGGGGAAATTTGTGACAAGTAGCAAGAGATCTCAATTTGACTGAAGGATATGCCAATTTTAATTATGTGAAATTCAAGAAAATGTAGAATTTGCCTAAGGATGAGCCATTTTGTAGTGAAAAATCAAGCTTCAAAGACACACAAAATCATGCTAAGACCACACAAGATACCCCTAGGTGCATGTGCTTCAACGTGAAATCAAGAGAATGTGCAAGGGTGAGCCTTAACAATGACACTTGGCATAAGGTCTTGTTTCATTTCTTGGGTACCAATCACTAGTCTCAATGGAGGATGCATGGATTACTCATGAATTATTAATGGGGTAGTGCTTGACACTAGCATCCTCTACAATCTTTTGCACATTAGATTCTTCTTTCAACTTTGGCGATCACTTCATTATGTGCATTATTATTTTTTGTTGGGAACAACAGAGCTATAAACTTTAGTAGCAAACATTTCCCCAAATTCTCATCAACTCCCTTCAAAATTATGATCATTATGTATCCCTCATTGATACATTTCCAATGAGACCACCCACACCCAAAATGGATATGTAAAACTTGAGATATGAGTGAGAAACCAACCCCTACAACTCTACTTTTAAATGTTTACTATGACAAAACAACATGGAGATGCCCTTCAAGTTTATGCCCATGTGAATAGAGGGTCTACATTGTCCATGAGGAACAACATGTGGCCTTTCTCTCATAGAGTCCATGAACTACTTTGCTCTTTTACTTCCTCATGACTAATCACATTGAGAAATGTGGTTGCTTCTTAGTGGCCACAGAGTCATAGGCTCAAAAAGTCTTTAGAGTTATCAAAAGCCTTCTATCATTGTGTGCAATCTTATGGCCATATGGCAAGATGCGACCTAATGTAGCTATTAGCCAATTTTGGCCCACATACAAAGCTTTTGCCTAGATAGATCAACTGAACAGAGTTCCTATTAAAGGAAAGATCAAATAGTGAAATGAGAAGATCACATATTGCTTTCAAATCTTTTGAAACACTTTAAGCTAGCTTAAAGTGCAATTTGTTTATCTTTGGCAAGTAAGTCTAGAAATAGGTTTAGAATTGCAAGGGAGAGGATTCCAACAGGTTCCCATGGTGATCATAGCATTCAAGGGTATGAGGTAGGTTACAAAAAGTCTCAAAGGTTCATTTGAGCCTTGAAAATTATAACAATAATTCAAACACATGCCTAGAAGAGCCAGACCATCATCACACGTCATGTAGAAATGAACAAGTCAGCAGGGTTGTGCATTTTTATAAATGCACTTGGAAAGCCTCTCGAGCCAAAGAATCACATGGACATGATTTTTTTGTGCCAAGAGGGTCCCATACAAATTTGGTATCTTGGTAAGTTTGTTATCTCAAGATATAAGCCTTTAAAACTTGAATTAGCAGAGTAAGATGTGCATGCAAATGTCAAATTTGAGCCATGACAAGTAGTCGTTTGAGTTCAAAATTTTCAAAAGGATCATGAGGTTAAATGCAGAGCTAACAAGAGTCAAGATCGCAGAAGCTCAGGTCAAATATAATGGTGTGTGGGTGATAAAAAAGTCAATGTGTCCAGATAAATCAATGGATCATGTTCAATCGTACAAATGAAGATCAACAGCAAGCAAGAGGTCAACAAGTCAATGAATCTTGAAAACAAATGTGGAGCTACCAAGTGTCATGACTGTGATACACTCTTGAGCAAATCAACTGTGTGCATTTAAACTATGCAAAATCAAATCGATGGTGTAGATCAAAGTTAAAGAGTCAATGACCACAAGTTGAATGCGAGGATGCCATGTGGTGCAAGTACATAAACCAAATGAAGTCTGATTGCAAGACCCATAGAAAGAATGCATGGATGAAAAGTGTCATGATCAAGGAGCCCAGATCATAATCAATGACCAATATTAAAATTTGAAGCTGGGAGACCTCAAATGGAGAATGAATATGATCTAGGTCAAACCAGCGAAAATATTTCAAAGAATATTTAATACCATTAGAACTCAGTAGAGTACCATTAAATATAAGACATATTCATACAATAAAGATTGTCAATGATGAAGTTCCATCACCATTAAAGCTCAGTCAGGACCTTTGGTTGAAGATTTAAAACATATAAGGTCCATTTTCTAGGGTTGTAGCATTGTTTCATGACTGTGATCGTTATTCTTTAAAGAAGATTTGTGTATATAATGAGTCCTCAACTTCCACAAGGTTTAGAGGTAGAATAGGTTTGTTTAAACCTAATATAGTTAAAAAAGGAAGTTATGCAGCCTATAGGCTTTCCATTGTCATGATAACTATAGGAAAACCAGTAAATGGATTGGTTTTCATCTATAGTAAACTTATGCTCAGATATTGAAGTAGGGGGCAGATGTATGATTATGGAGAAGTGTCTCATCCTTCGACATAGGCTTATCTTTGACAAATAGGTACCTATAGTCACTCAAATAAGACATGGTCATGGCTTTGTCAGGTCCAAATATATGAGGATTTTGTCCTCATAAGCAAGTCAAGTGGAAGATGGAGTAAAATCCCAAGATGGAGATCTGGTAGTTGGAGATGAAAATCAAAGCATTTAATGGATTTTCAAGGTCTCTAAGGGTTTTTCCCTTCATATTAAGATCATGAATCATCATCCTCGAGAAGGCCTTATTTTCTAGTATGTTCTCAACCAATGAGAAAGCTTGAAAGTTATTAGGACAAATAAAGGTTAATTTTTTTATGATGGATTAGTATTAATTAGATAAAAATGTGGTTGAGTATTCATTGAAGACTAGTGGCAACTCATTAATTGATCTCTGATGGCATGCTCTCTCTCTCTCTCTCTCTCTCTCTCTCTCTCTCTCTCTCTCTCTCTCTCTCTCTCTCTCTCTCTCTCTCTCTATCTCTCTCTCTCTCTCTCTCTCTCTCTCTTATTTTCCTCCACATTTTATTGCTCTCTCTGATTTTTAGATAGATTCTTTGATTTTTGAAAAGAAGAGCAAGAGACTCTCATTTGACTAGGCTAAACCCTATCAAAATTTATAAGAACTACCTCTTGATGCAATCAGATGATTTTTACCTATCTCTTGCCTTTGACTAGTGTTTTAGTAAGTTTGTGTATGATGACTTCATGAAGGAGATTCTTCCTAGGCCATTTTCCTTCTTTCTTATCTCATTTAAAGCTATTTACAAGTTGTTTACAGGTCTAAACTTGTGTTCTTGTTGCTATTAATGGATATTTAAGTGTGAGTCTTAAAATTCCTCTTTGTTTCCTTGATTGCTTGGTGAACCTAGTTCATGAAATACTTATGCAATTTGTTGGTTTTTGAGATTGTGTGAGCTCACATTATCTTATGTTGAACTAGTGTTGGTTTCAAGCATATGAGTGTCTCATTTATTTTGGTGCATCACCTTGTTATCTTTCTTAGGAGACCTATTTCCCCTTTTCTAAACCTTTTCCAAGTAGTAACATTAGTTTAGGTGATCCTTCAATAGGAAGCTGACCTTTTTTGGAGGTTTAACCTCACCATAGGATACCCACAGCCTAAGGTTGTTCTCATTGTGTAGCTTAGTTGGAGAGATCCTGAAGAACCCTCTCCAAGGGTGAAAATTAAACTTCTACAACAATTTATGGCACTTTCGGTGGGACCCCTTTTATTATGCACTAAATGAAGAGTTTTGGTGTTCTCTTCATCTAATCAGCCTTTGGAGGCATGTGTGTAAACATCAATGATGACTCCAAGTATTCATCAACTGGTATAAGCAGTCCAAGTGCCTAATATTTCAATATCTAGTAATTTCAAAGAATCCAAATCAATCTGATAAGTAGAGCAACAACTTTCTTTCATGCCAAAGGTGACTACAAGATCAACTTCTAAAGGTATTCCTTTTGAATTTGTTGAATTGTTTTTAAATTTAGTCAAAAGGTTAAGATTTGTTAATACACATAAATATAAAGGGAACTTTTTTCCTAGACCAATTTCAAAACCTACCTCTGCAACAAGATCTCTATTGAATCCTTTCATAGCCATGGTAGCCCCTTGAGCTTTCCCTTTTATGGCTTTTAATGGTCAAAGTCCTTTAGACCTTCCACAATATGATTCTATCCCAGTCGAAGCTCTTAAAAGTGTCCCCTATTTTACAGGATACCAATCTACAACCCATTTTGAACACCTCATGGATGTAACTAATTTTTGAAATATTCATAATGTCAATGAAGAGAATGTGGTTACTAGGTTCTTAGCCATCTCTTTCAAGGGTAAAGTTTTAGATTGGTATAGAAGCCTTGCCTCTAAATCCATCACATCATAGGATCAATTAGGATATGCATTGTGCAAGAGATTTGAAGACAAAAGTGACCATTTGTCACTTATAGAGTAGCTAACCATAATTAAAAGGGATCTTCATGAGGTCATGCAAGATTTCAACACAAAATTTCAAAAGACATGGGACAGGGTTCCAGTCTCTATTAGTCCTACTCCTAACTTTGTTTTTATTTACTACCTAAAGGATCTTAACAGTGACATAGTAGTAATGATTAAGTCTATGGGAGGGAACACATTGCCAAATGCTTATGAGGTGGCAATTAGAGCAGAGAATTGTCAAATACAAGATGATAAACTTACACCTAGACCACCAATGCCTTTGTTCCCTGAGATCCAACCACATCCTATTTCTATTCCTCCCCTTGCTTCAATTCCACTTATGCCAACACTTGCTACCATACCTTCACCAAAGCAAGAAAAGGCTTCCACTCGCCAATCTAGTGACCCCCAAGAACATCAAAAAAAACAAGAGAGCTCATTAAGAAAAAAAAAAGAATGTGAGAAGAGCTCATGAAAATAGAGGACTGTATTTGAAAGAGAGCTTATGTGTGAGAGGAGAGTAAGAAGATGAGAGGGAGGACCTCTCAGTCAAGAAAAGAAGAGAATGGAATGAAGAAACAGTGAGGGAGGACCTCATTCAAGAATGCAAGAGTGAAGGAAGAGAGAAAGTTGAAGGTCCAAATAAGACTTATAAGCCATTGACCATGGATATGGATCATAGAGTGATGGATCCTTGCTTTTAAGTATCTATTTTGATTATGAAGAAAGGTATTTTGATTCACATGTGTCTGTTATGTAAACAATAATCTCAAGTACAGAATTCTGGTCTAAACAAATGTACAGGGTTGTGTATGTATATGTATGTTTCCTTGAGGTTTAAGAAACAAATGATCATTTATTGGAGTGAAATATGCATCAGAACCTTTGGATATACGTTGAGAAACAATTTCCAATTGTAATATGTCAAAAATAGTCATTGGAAGTTGACTTATGGACTTTGCTAAGCTCTCGGCCTGTGTGGACATAAAACTAGGCACGGTTGGAAGAATGAGAATATTTCAAGATTTAACCAATGAAAAATTATGAAATTTTGTGTGTAGATGAACCTTGGAATTATGAATCAAATTCAAGTGGTTTCAGATCAAATGGAGAAATGTGTAAAAATATATGGTCAAAATACAGACCTGCAGTTTGGAGACAACTCAGAAAAACATGTTCTCAGGTACTAAAGAGCACATAACTTTAAAAAGAATACTCAGAATGACTTGAAATTTAATAGGTAGTTGGATAATAAGGTTATTTATGTGATTCAAATGTTTGAGGTCTTAAAATTCTGTCCATGAAAATATATAGAGGACTGTATTTTCTGAAAGAGACTGTAAGTGAAACCCTGTTTACTCATTTTGAGAAGGAGAAATGATTGCATACATAGCAGATGTTATCCAATAGTTGTAATAGGTCCTATATATGTTTATAAAACCTATAATTATGATTTGAACACCTTTCAAGAAGCAAATGTAAGAACTATAGTGAAACAGGATAGTATGAAGATCTATTAGGCCCAGTCAAGAACAAGGAAAGTTGCAATTTGGAGAAGATGTTCTAAAGGAACCTTGTCTAGCTTTAATATCTATGCTATAAATTGATAATGGGTACTATGATATAATATTGGCTTGATGAAATAATTTTTAATATGAGAAATAAAGGCTAAAACTCTCTTGACAGGGCTGCAAGGACCAAAAGGGCTTAATAAAGGAAATTGGGTTGTGATGTAGGATAAAAGACTGCAAGTTCTAATATAACTTGGGATGGATATAAGAACATGTTATGATGATTTTCAAGGTTTCATTCAGTGAAGGATTGACTTAAGAGTCATAGGTAAACCATGAGATAATTGTATTGTTCTTGATAAAGATTTCTATCTATCATGGTATGAATGACATTGTTTTAAAAATGAGCAAGTTTGCATTGATGATCCTGATTCCTATATAGAGCTATGTCACCAATAAGAGTGTTGGTGACTCAACTAGTATCTTGGCATTGAGATAAGAGAAAAGTTCATCAAAAGAAAAGAACATAGTCTAATGAAGAAGTGACATGTTGGTAAGGTAACCTGAGGTGTAAACAAGGTGAGGGTTACACCATTTTTGGTATCAGAGCTTGAAACTCTTTGGATTTGGTAATTGATCATGTTTGCTAATAAGTTTTTGCAGGATTGAGAAAAAGATTAAAAGACTAGGATGCAAAAGGCCTAGGTGAGATCAAGGAGATTGTCAAAAGACCAGTCAAGGAGAAAGGCTTGGGTGAGACAAGTGGACCAAAAGACTAGGGTCCAGAAGACCCAGGTGAGGACCTAAAGGGATCAAGAGACCAAGGTGGAAAAGACTTGGGTGCAGATCTCAGAAATGGAAGTATTGTTGAAGGCACTACAGAGCAGTAGAATACATGAGGGTACTAAGAAGGAAGCAAGCATCCGGAAGAAGAGAGGTATGACTAGTAATGGAATTGATAAAGAGATTGATAGTTTGAAAAGAGATTTAGCTAAGTTTGCATAGAGATATGAGTCTTGGATGTAGATGGAAAAGCAAGCATGGGTATGGCCAATGAGGAAGAGGTTGAAGTGGCCAATTGATCTCCTAATGAAGAGGAGAAGAAGGAATAAGGATATTGCCAAGAATAAAGAAGTCCATAGAGGCTTGAAAAAGATAAGAAGGTTGCCAAGTGAGCAACAAAAAGAGGAAGAGATTGTGAAAAATGTTCTCATTGTGGAGAACAAGAGAAGAGAAGAAAGAAAAGATGAAGTGCCAAGAAGAGCACTTGAAAAGATAAGAGTGTTGGTGAAAAGAACACTCATAGGGACCTTGTGGTCTCTTATTTTTATATCTAATGTTGTCTTTTCATGGGTAATTGCAGGTATGAGCAGCCTTGTGAAGGTCAAAATAAAGGCCTTGAAGAATGAAAAGGTTTGTGCAAGAAGAGACACCAAGTGCACAAGTGAATCTGCAAGAAAGAGAAGAGAGTTTGTTGTTGTTGATAAAGAAGGAGAGATGCATTGGTTAATGCTTGAGGGAGGTGTTGAGGAACCCATACAAGTAAGAGAAAATATGGAAGATGAAGATGACTTCCATGATGCCATTGAAATCTAAGAAGAGGCAAGAGAATAGTCAAGCATAAAGGAAGAAGAAAGTACAAACAATCAAGAAGCTATGCAAGTCAAAGAACTAATGGAGCAGCCCATTAAGGAGGTAAAGGTGAATTCAAAAATTGATTTTTCTTATTCTTATAAGCATGAAACTGTTGATATACATGCTAGAGAAGCAAAGAGAAAGGTGGAGTTTTCAATTAACCATGGATATGTGATGCCTAAATGGTGGAAGAAGCAAACTCCCAAGCAACAGGAAGTGTCGGTACAAGAGCATGGATGCAGAATGCCTACATGGTTTGAGAAGACAAATGATAAGAAGGAGAAACAAGTATGGGTACCTAAGAAGGCAAAGAGTGAAGATGTGAGTGTTGAGGTAACAACACCAAGAAGTCAATGGAGGAAGGTGAAGGTTGACACAAGCAACCAAAGGCGTGAGGATGACACAAGTACATGGAAAGTTAAACAAATTGTTTATGATGATGTTTTTGAATCATTTAATGATTTTGTCATGAGAAATGAAAAGTGGAAAGTGGCTATGTGGACTAATATGCAGCAAGGAGAGAATTTCAAATGGTTGGTTAATGAGGAAAGAGATGCGTATACTGCAAATCAATGTCTCATTAAATGCAAGAAACAAACAAGATGGCTTCAAAGAGAAGTTGAAGAGAGTAAGGAGACACAAGGTAATGGTGTTTCAATTGCTTTTGATAAGTGTACTAATGAAGAAGTTGGTTTATGTGAAGACAAGCTAAGAAAAGATGAGATAAGAGGTAAAGGATAAGTAATCCTTAAGAAAGAAGGACCCAAGTTTGATGAAGAGAATGGTGAGATAGATGAGATCTCGCTAAAGGAGGAGTTGAGAATGTTGGAGGAGCTCTTTAGTTCTCCAAGAGAGTTGTGTAAAGATACAAATCATGATGAGAACACCATTGGTAAGAATGAAGCAATAAAAGAGCAAATCCAAGAGGCAAGGACAGTTTTGATCAAGGAACAAGAATGTGAAGGCAGCCAAGAGCCTTCATGGCCTAAAGATTTTGATTCTAAGGTGGCTTTGAATGTTTTGTATGCAAGTATGAAGGTTGCTAAAGTGAATGACATACATGAGTCATTGGAGAAGATCATGAAACAAGAAGAACAACAAGATCTAGAAGACATGTATGAAGATGAAGAAGCATGGAAGTGGGAGGTGGTAACTGAGAAAGAAATGAGAAGGACATATCTAAAGAGGAAGAAAAGCAAAATGAAGAACAAAGACTATTCCAAAGAAAGACAAGCATTGGTGTTGGCAACAAGACCTTGGGATCCAGGGATAAAGTGAAGACTAAAACATTGAGGAGATATCTCATTTGAACTAAGGTTCAAATTGTTTCTAAAGGGAGAGTATGATGCAGGAGCATCTACATACATCTTCCTGCAAGACATGGTTAAGTTGGGATCAGTCTTCACTAGGCATGCAAGCTCTAGTCATGTTTGAATTCACATTCAAATTATTGTATATTCCCTCCAAAATGTTGTTAATGAGGACTAATTGTAAAAGTAAAGGTAAAAAGTCAATGTAAAAAGTAAAAGAGTGAAAGTGGTTAAAGGAGAATCTCCTACATTGGAGTTGTTGAGAAAATAAAGGAGGAGTGGTTGAAAATCTTTCAACCTTGGTATATTGTTGCAGATTACAAACAGTGTTTGTTTTGTCTTGAGCCCAAGTTGGGCGTAGAGGTTAGGGAGGAGGCTCTTAAAAAGAGCAAAAGAGAATTCATTCAAAAAAAAGGAGAGAGCTCATTAAGAAAAAAAAAAAGAATGTGAGAAGAGCTCATGAAAATAGAGGACTGTATTTGAAAGAGATCTTATGTGTGAGAGGAGAGTAAGAAGATGAGAGGGAGGACCTCTCAGTCAAGAAAAGAAGAGAATGGAATGAAGAAACAGTGAGGGAGGACCTCATTCAAGAATGCAAGAGTGAAGGAAGAGAGAAAGTTGAAGGTGCAAATAAGACTTATAAGCCATTGACCATGGATATGGATCATAGAGTGATGGATGCTTGCTTGTAAGTATCTATTTTGATTATGAAGAAAGGTATTTTGATTAACATGTGTCTGTTATGTAAATAATAATCCCAAGTACAAAATTCTGGTCTAAACAAATGTACAGGGTTGTGTATGTATATGTATGTTTCCTTGAGGTTTAAGAAACAAATGATCATTTATTGGAGTGAAATATGCATGAGAACCTTTGGATATATGTTGAGAAATAGTTTAAAATTGTAATATGTCAAAAACAGTCATTGGAAGTTGACTTGTGGACTTTGCTAAGCTCTCGGCCTGTGTGGACAAAAAACTAGGCACAGTTGGAAGAATGAGAATTCTCGAGATTTAACCAATGAAAAATTATGAACTTTTGTGTGTAGATGCACCTTAAAGTTATGAATCCAATTCAAGTGGTTTTAGATCAAATGAATAAATGTGTCAAAATATATGGTCAAAATACAAACCTGCAGTTTGGAGACAACTCAGAAAAACGTGTTCTCAGGTACGAAAGAGCACATAACTTTAAAAAGAATGCTTAGAATGACTTGAAATTTAATAGGTAGTTGGATAATAAGGTTATTTATGTGATTCAAATGTTTGAGGTCTTAAAATTTTGTCCATGAAAAGATATAGAGGACTGTATTTTCTGAAAGAGACTGTAAGTGAAAACCTGTTTACTCATTTTGAGAAGGAGAAATGATTGCATACATAGCAGATGTTATCCAATGGTTGTAATAGGTCCTATATATGTTTATAAAACCTATAATTATTATTTGAACACCTTTCAAGAAGCAAATGTAAGAACTATAGTGAAACAGGATAGTATGAAGATCTATTAGGCCCAGTCAAGAACAGGGAAAGTTGCAATTTGGAGAAGATGTTCCAAAGGAACCTTGTCTAGCTTTAATATCTGTGGTATAAATTTATAAGGGGTACTATGATATAATATTGTCTTGATGAAAGAATTTGTAATATGAGAAATAAAGGCTAAAACTCTCTTGACAGGGCTGCAAGGACCAAAAGGGCTTAATAAAGGAAATTGGGTTGTGATATAGGATAAAAGACTGCAAGTTCTAATATAACTTGGGATGGATATAAGAACATGTTATGATGATTTTCAAGGTTTCATTCAGTGAAGGATTGATCTTAAGAGTCACAGGTGAACCATGAGATAATTGTATTGTTCTTGATAAAGATTTCTATCTATCATGGTATGAATGACATTATTTTAAAAATGAGCAAGTTTGCATTGATGATCCTGATTCCTATATAGAGCTATGTCACCAATAAGAGTGTTGGTGACTCAACTAGTATCTTGGCATTGAGATAAGAGAAAAGTTCATCAAAAGAAAATAACATAGTCTAATGAAGAAGTGACATGTTGGTAAGGTAACCTGAGGTGTAAACAAGGTGAGGGTTACACCACCACCCTACAAAGGAAATTTCCAAGGCCAAGGCCAAGGTCAAGTACAAGGGAAGCCTAACTATGTTAGGAAAAATAATTATAATACAAATGTTGCAAGCACCTATAATACTTTGGTCCCTATTCATAATAACATTACTCAAGAGGCTGAGGGGACTATGCCTTGGAATTAGTCTTTTGCTCAATCCATTGTCCCAAACACTGACCCGAATTAGGCTTTCAATGATCAGTGTCATCAGGGTGCTACTTTAGGTACAATCAAGCTCTTATGGGTCAAAGTGTAGAGGTACCTGTAGAGTAAATTTTTACTCTACGTTGCATTTAAATTGTTAATCAAGCACTGCAGTTTTGGTTCCTGAGCACCTTGGGCAAAGCAACAGAATTTTGAAGCAGAGGGCTGGTTCATTTTGCCTAAGTTTTGAATTCAAGTAGAGGTCGCCAAGAGTCGATCTCTGAGAGACGAAGCTGGATAGCTGGCGTCATTCGAACACCTTTTTGTAACTTTTGGAAGAACCACGGAATGTGCCACATATCCAGTAGCAGTTAAGCAAAATGCGCCACGTGCCAGCATCCGCGTCTCATAAGGGCACCCGCATTTTCTTTGTTTTGGCAAAGACTTTCAACTGACCAAGCATCATAGAAAGCGGAAAATGCCAAGTGGAAATTGTGAAGACCCTGAACTACCCTTTTTGAAGAAGCAGCGGAAGTCACCACGTGTCGACTACTGAGAGACTTTGTTTCAACGCCTGGGTCCAGTGCTCTCCTTCAACACATAAAGGCATCATTTCATACTGAAACGCAGTGGAGCCTACCAAGTGTTGCTCTCCAAGTCCCTTTCTACTCCATCCCCAGTGAAAGTGGAAGGCGCCATGCACCCCTAGATGAAGAAGCGAGAGATGCCACGTATCTTCCCAAAAGCAATGGAGGCTGCCATGTGCCAATTTTTGAGAGGCCATCTTTGAGTTTCATTACTGAATAAAGGTTGTGGTGGGTCTCGGGTGTTACTTCAAAGTCTGCGGAAGCTGCCAAGTGTCGCCATCCGTAAGAATCCAATATGTGCCCCGAATGATACTACAGTGCAGCCAAAGGAAAGCGGAGAAAGCCATGTGTCTTAGATAAATCTGGCGAAAAGTGCCAAGTGTCATTTTTCGGTACCTCCTAAGTAAGACGAGGATTTTTAGAAAATTTTCTAAGTGTCCTCTCCCATTTCAAACATAACAAAGTGTCTAATGTATCTGTTGTCGTAAAGTGAAATGGAGGGAAAATCGGCTGGAGTTAATTTGAGTAGATGGAACAGTTCATCTGGTAGATTTTTGGAGCCCCCCACAGCATTGAAGGTGTCATCTGTTTGTCCCCTGTGAGCGAAGGACGGAGAAGATTGCGTGATAAAGGGGATGAAAGGAGTAATCCAAGGCTATAAAAGAGGAAGAATTGTAAAAGAAAAGAAGGGGGGAATTCTATAGTTTTAGACTTTTCAGAGTTTTGACCAATAAATATCATTTGCTTTTATTTCATTTTCTTGAGTTGAAAGGTTTATATGACTGTGTGTGTTTCTGCATCTTTTATATGACTGAAAGATTCAATAAAAAAATTGAATACTATGCCCTTGTTGATGTTATCTGTGTCAATTACGAAGTAGTTTATGTTGTATATTTTCTAGTGTTATGATTGGAAATGTTATTTGCTTTTGTCCAATTTTCTGGAGTCCAAAGTTCTACATAACTGTGCATGAATTCTGCGCCTCGTATATGATTGGAGGATTCTATTAAGAAGATAGAACACTATGCCTTTGTTGACAATTCTTGTATCTCAGCAAAAGACTCCCCTATTGTGAGCCTCTGTTTCTATTATTCCAATCTTTTACATTGATCATGCACTTGTCTGCTCTTAAATGTAATAGAATCATATAATAGCCTCATTGTGCTCAGGTTAGGATTAGGATTACACTCATGTGCATCGCCATAGTTGGGTTTCTAATTCTTGCATTTTGCATTTTTGTTTAGTCTCCTATCCCTTTTCCCCAACAACCATAAAATAGAAGAGACCAGCTTCTTTAAAACCTGGAGGTTGTTTCAAGTTGCATTGTCCCACAACTTGAAACTTCCCATTGTTAATTGGCTAGGATCTAGCACAATTTTATGCCATCAACAATTTTTGGCATGCCCGGTGGGACAAGTCTTGAAGTTCCTGACAATACCGCATGAACCAGAGAGCTACGAGGAGTCGGAGCTGTGGACCAGTCACCAGATTGCAATCTGCTGCAAAACTAGGTATTTTTTTGCCACCTCTGGTAGTTAGTCCAAGAAGAAGAGCTAACTAGTTTCTACCAGTACCAAACATGGGAGCCAACGTCCCTCCAAGAAATTATGCGAGTTGGAACACTGGTAGCCCCTTAATCCTCCCAACACCACCAACTATTTGGGACCCTATTTCAGGGAATGCTCTAAAGGCTCTGCCCAAATTTAGTGGGCAAGACTCAAAAACACTCGTGGAACATCTTCAAGATGTATAAGATGTCTATGCCATACACGGTGTCACAGAGCAAAATGTGGCCCTAAGATTGTTAGCAGCCTCATTCGAAGGGAAGGCTTTAGAATGGTACCGGTCATTGACCCCAAATACCATATCTACATGGGACCAGCTCAAAGATTAGTTCTTCAAAAGATTTGCAGAAAAAGGTGACAAGTCTTCTTTATTACAGTAGTTGATCACCATTCAAAGGGGACCACAAGAGGACATAACTGACTTCAACTCCAGATTCCAGAAAACTTGGGAAAGAATCCCTATTGTAGCTAAACCACCCCCTGGTATGGCCATTGTATTCTATCTCAAAGCTTTAAATTCAGATATATCTGTTATGATTCAGTCGCTGGGAGGGCACACTTTACCAACAGCTTATGACCTTGCGGTCAGAGCTGAAAATCATTTAATTGATGTCAGAAAGTTACCTTCGAGGCCTCCCATGCCTATGTTCCCAAAAATCTCCTTGCCTTTACCTCAAGAGGTTCCTAAAGCTGTAAGCCCCCTTGTGTCTATGTCTACTTACCCTTCATCATCTGTGAAGTAGTCGGTCCCTGCTCAGTCATCCGAGATGGATGATATCAAAAGTATGCTAAGGACATTCTCCAATGAGCTAATTAATATGAAGAGGCAACATAACACTTTCCCTAAGCCTCCTTATCAAGGCTACCAAGGGAATAGGTTTTCGTCCCAGCCAAACCAGTATCAAGGCCCTCCAAGGCAAACCAGCAAATCAATTAGTTGCAGTTCCCACACCCTCACAGACCATTCCTCCCAACTCAAATAGGGAAATGGTTCTAGGCCAAAATAATTATGTGGATGATACTAATGCTTGGTGTTTCCCTTGTAATGATGCTCACACACCCAGAGATTATCCTAGAGGTAATCTACAACAAAGAGTAGCTGAGCAGAGAAGAATGGATGGCCAGTTCGCTAGTACCAGTAGCAGTCAAGCATACCAATCTCCCAGCATGCAAAATTCAGTTCTAGTGGCTCAGATGCAAGGAATGTCCTTGCAACAGGAAGAAGAAATAGTCCCGGAGCATGCTTTGTTCTCGTGGGTTGAAGATGAAGAAGCAGTTTTCTTGAACGAAGCATCTACATCCCAAAGGCTAGTAGTGCAATTTGACTACTATACCAGGTTGAAGAAGAGAATGGTGAAGCAACCTGAGGTTGTAAGTGGTCAAGCCAAGAATAATCATCCATCTCAGGGGAAAAAGAATGTTGTTTTTATATAAGAATTACCGTAGCCAATACAAGATCAAGGGATCTCTGTCCAGATTCAAGAAAAGAAGAGGTATCCTTATTACCAAAAAACTCAGTGTCTGGGACTAATCAATGTAGTGGACCAATTAAAGAGAACTCTAGCGCAAGTCTCTATATGGGATATCTTAGTTATTCCTGAGCAAAAGACATTACTGCAAGAATCTCTTCAAGGACAAGTAGTGCCTGAAGGTGTTGTTACCAAGGAAGGACCTGCTAGAAAGGAAAAACTCAAAGATACGGTTCCTCCAATGACGACAGCCTTCGTAAACAATGCAGCACAAGTAAGTAAATCCAAGCCAGAGCCTTTTTTTTTACTCTGATAGTGGGAAAGAAACTTCTGCATAATGGATAGATAGATTCAGGGGCTAGTACAACTGTGATGCCTAAACAAATAGATGATGCCTTGAAAATAAAATATGAACCCCTTGCAAAAAGAGTGATGCAGCTAGACGGCAAAATAGTGCAAACCATAGGGAGAATAAAACAACTCCCCTTGCAGTTATACACATGTCCCAACATAATTGTCAACTAAGATATAGTTGTCATAGATATACCTCCCGTCTTTGGTTTATGTTTATCCAGAGACTTTACAACAAAAATAGGAGGGTATATGTCTCTTGACTAGTCTCACCTCATTCTGAGAACCAGATATGGTTCAAAGATGAAAATTCTATCTAAACCACTGTCCAAAGACCACATCACCAACGAACCAACAACAATATTAGAAGAAGATCATGCCATGATGAATAAAGAAGAAATAAATTTTGTCGAAGAACTAGGAGAATGGACTGAGCATGATCAAGAAGAAAAAAATAGCCAGTTGTTGGCCATGATGCATAGTGACGCGTATGGGAACTATGACTCTACTGGTTTGGGCACGTATGTCATTTTTGATGAGGATCAGGTGATCCCAAATGTTATAAGAGAATAGGCACCTATTGCTCAAGATTCGGAGGTCTGGACTTTAAATTTTGATGGGGCCAGAAGTAAACATGGTGCTGGAGCAGGAATTTGTCTTACTGCTCCAAATGGTGATAAAATTTTAAGGGCTATCCGATTCCAATTTGCTTGCACTAATAATGATGCAGAATATGAATCTTTAGTACATGGGCTCTTGTTAGCCTAGAAAAAGGGAATAAAGAATCTAAAAGTAAAAGGAGATTTAGAACTAGTAGTGAAGCAAATACAGAAAAAAATGATAGCCAAGAATGTGAGAATGAGGTCCTATAGGCATAGGATTTGGGATTTGATAGAATATTTTGATGCCTTCAACATTGAAATAATCCCTAGAAGTCAAAACACCGAGGTTGATAGGATGGCTCAAATTGGCTCACAATTTAACCCAGCAACTGGCCTATTGGTTAACAATGAGTCAATAAAAGTTATAGTGAGGCCAACCATCCCAGACAATGATAAAAATTGGCAAGTGTTTGAAAATGATGCTCAGGTAGTCTCTTTCTTGTAGTAATCAGATGAGTTTGTGGATCAGTTGAAAACTAAAATTGAAGAGACATATGGTGACTAGGTTATTCAATTAAGGACTAATAAGCTTCCCAAAGGATTGATCACCTTAGAAAATTTGTTTGACCCAGAGGATGTAAGCCTGGGAAAGAAAAGGTTCCAGGTAGATGAGGCAGACTATTCTGAGGTAGAGGTGTGTGACGAAAAGAGGCTAAAAGTTGGGAACTCCGCAACTCAGAAAGAAAAGGAAAAACTAATTGAATTGTGTCAGAGATATGACAGAGTCATAGCTTGGAGCTATGAAGATCTTCATGGATACAACAGGGATGTTATCCAGCACACAATAGAGTTGACTGAAGGATCCAAACCCATCAGGCAGAAACAGAGGCCAGTAAACCTAAGGATTGAGCCTCTAATGGTAGATGAGTTGTAAAAGCTTCTAGATTCAAAAATAATATTTCCAATCAAGCACTCAACCTAGGTATCAAATCTGGTTGCAGTTAGGAAAAAGAATGGAGATGTGAGACTGTGTGTAGATTTCAGAGATCTAAATAGAGCATCTCTGAAAGACCACTATCCCTTGCCTTCCATGGAACAAATTCTGCAAACTGTGGCTGGATTAGAGAGGTCTTCTTTACTTGATGGTTTCTCTAGGTATAATCAGATTTGGCTAGCTGAGGAAGACCAGTATAAAACTGCTTTCACTACCAAATGGGGGACATTTGCCTATGCGAAGATGCCATTAGGCTTATCAAATGCAAGATCCACCTTTCAACGAGCTATGGATATAGCCTTTGGTGAACTTATAAATAAGGTCATCCTGGTCTATTTGGATGACCTCACTATTTTCTCAAAAAACGTTGATGATCATATAGAGTTTGTCTTCCAAAAATGTCAAGATTTCGGGATATCTTTGAATCCCAAGAAGTGTATTTTTGTTGTGCCTCAGGGTAAACTGTTGGGGCACATAGTATCCAAGGAAGGGGTTTTTATAGATCTCGAGAGGATCACAGCTATAATGGACCTACCTCTCCCAGCCAATAAAAAGGCAATCCAGTCTTTTTTGGGAAAGATCAATTTTGTCAGTAAATTCATATCCAATTTTGCAGGCTTGGTTAGGCCAATGACACTCTTACTTAAAAAGGATCTAGTCTTCAAATGGACTACAAAAGGAAGGCAAGCTTTTGAGGGGGTCAAGAAGGCTATCTCAGCAGCCCTAGTGCTCAAAAACTCATATTTTTCCATGCCCTTTGTAATGTATGTCTATGGAGGGGAGTTAAGTATTGATGTTGTCCTGACTCAAAAGAATGACAGGCTAGAAGGGGAGCACCCAATAGCCTTTTTCTCAAGAACTCTCAGAGATTATGATACCAGGTACAATTTCATGGAAAGACAAGCCTATGCCATGGTGAAATCCCTCAAGAAATTCAGGCATCTGATCTCAGGGAACAAAATTCTGATACTTGTGGCTCACCCAAGTGTCAGGGAATACATCATGGAGGGGGAGATTACAGAGAAAAGAGCCAATTGGATCACTAAGATCCTTGAATATGATGTGGAGGTCAGACCCACCAAGTTGGTCAGGGGTAGGGGTCTATGCCAATATATAACCCAAGAGCTGGAAAAAATGCTATTTGAGGAAGCAGATTCGGAAGGAGAGCCAGAGACGGTGCTTAAGTTACAAGAGGTTGATCTGGAATCTTGGGTCACCAATAGGATTCAATTCATGAAAAATGGGATTTATCTGAGAGAACTCCCTCAAAACAAGAAAAGATATTATAGAATACAGGGAGTTCATTTTGTTTCAATTGAACAAGTCCTTTTCAGAAGAAGTTATGATGGGAAATTGCTAAGATGCGTAGAACAGGCTGAAGCCAAGAAGATACTACATGAAATGCATCATGGAGCATCAGGGGGCATTTTTATACAAATACCATAGCCATAAAGATAAGTGAGGTAGGATATTTTTGGCCTACTTTATTTTCAGATTGTTGTCAGCCGGTTAGAAAATGTCAATCATGCCAGTATTATACGAGGATGCGGAGGAACGCAGCCATGCCACTGAGTCCTATAGTTGTGGATGAGCCTTTTGCTCAATGGGGTCTTGACTTCATTGGGATGATAAATCCAGTGTCCAGCATGGGTCACAAATGGATATTAATTGCCACATACTATTTCACCAGATGGACTGAGGCAGTCCCACTTAAAGAAGCAATAGAGAATGTGATCCTAGATTTTCTAGGGGATATCACTACTCACTTTGGGGCGCCTCGTACCATCATTTTAGATCATTCTAAAGCATTCTTGGGATCTAAAGTATCTAACTTTGCCTTGAGACATGAAATATATCTGAAGACTTCATCTAACTATTACCCTCAAGGTAATGGTCTGGCAGAATCAACCAACAAGAACCTGATAAGACTCATCAAAAGGATAGGGGCTGATCACCACAAAGAGTGACATAAAGTGCTTAATTTGGCACTGTGGGCTGATAGAATCATGCCCAAGCAGGTGATCAAAATATCTCCATATGAATTGTGTATGGAAAGTCTGCCGTGATTCCCCTAAGCTTGGAAATCCCTGCTCTCCAGCTGATCAAACAAATTGAGATTGAAAAAAATGGCCCTATGTAGGTTAGACTCGCAAAACTTTTGGAAGTTCAGGAAAAGAGGGACATGGCCCATGATTCATTGATCAAGCACCAGGGAATGATTAAGAATTATTTTGATAAAAGGACTTCAAATCCTAATTTTGAAGTGGGCTCGATTGTCTTGAAATGGGATGCAAGGGCCGCTAAGCCAGGTCAGCATACCAAATTTGAAGCACTGTGGACTAGCCCATATAGAATTCGTGCGTGCAAGCAAGAGAATTCTTTCGAGCTAGAGTCGATGAAAGGGGAACCTGAAGAGACTCCTATAAATGAAATCTATTTAAAACATCTCAATTGACTTAGGGCTCTCATGTATTATAGTTAAATAGTTTCCCTTTCTTGTTTCTTCATTGTTTTCCCTACTTTACTTTTGAATAAGTGTTTTAAACATGTGTCGATGGCTCTTTTAGAGCTATAATTTTCACAATTTTGATCTAGCAAAAGGTGGAGCTTCTTTTTGAGCAGGCTCAAAAGTCATGAGGGTTACTAGTAACTGTAGAGTAAATTTTTACTCTACGTTGCATTTAAATTTTTAATCAAGCACTGCAATTTTGGTTCCTGAGCACCTTGGGCAAAGTAGCAAAATTTTGAAGCAGAGGGCCGATTCATTTTGCCTAAGTTTTGAATTCGAGCAGAGGTCGCCAAGTGTCGATCTTTGGGAGATGAAGCTGGACAACTGGCATCCTCCGAACACCTTTTTGTAACTTTTGAAAGAACCACAGAATGTGCCACATATCCAGTAGCAGTTAAGCGGAACATGCCATGTGCCAGCATTTGCATCTCATAAGGGCACCCGTGTTTTCTTTATTTTGGCAAAAACTTTCAACGGACCAAGCAACATAGAAAGCAACGAAATTCACCATGTATCGACTACCAAGAGACTTTATTTCAACGCCTGGGTCCAATGCTCTCCTTTAATGCATAAAGGGGTCATTCCATACTGAAGCGCAGCAGAGGCTGCCAAGTGTCGCTCTCCGAGTCCCTCTCTACTCCATCCCCAGTGAAAGTGGAAGGCACCATGCACCCCTAGACGAAGAAGCGAGAGATGCCACGTATCTTGCCAGAAGCAATGAAGGCTGCCATGTGCCAATTTTTGAGAGGCCATCTTTGAGTTTCATTGTTGAATAAAGGTTGTGGTGGATCTCGGGTGTTACTTCAAAGTCTGCAGAAGCTGCCAAGTGTTGCCATCCATAAGAATCTGATATGTGCTCTGAATGATACTACAATGCAACTAAAGGAAAGCAGAGAAAGCCACGTGTCTTAGATAAATCCGGTGGAAAGTGCCGAGTGTCATTTTTCGGTACCTCCTAAGTAAGATGAGGAATTTTAGAAAATTGTCTAAGTGTCCTCTCCCATTTCAAACATAATGGAGTGTCTAATGTATCTGTTGTCACAAAGCAAAATGGAGGGAAAATCGGCTGGAGTTAATTCGAGTAGATGGAATAGTTCATCTGGTAGATTTTTGGAGCCCCCCACAACATTGAAGGTGCCGTCTGTTTGTCCCCTGTGAGCGAAGGATGGAGAAGATTGTGTGGGAAAGGGGATGAAAGGAGTAATCCGAAGCTATAAAAGAGGAAGAATTGTAAAAGAAAAGAAGGGGGGGAATTCTATAGTTTTAGACTTTTTAGAGTTTTGACCAATAAATATCATTTGTTTTTGTTTCATTTTCCTGAGTTGAAAGGTTTATATGACTGTGTGTGTTTTTGCATCTTTTGTATGACTGGAAGATTCAATAAGAAAATTGAATACTATGCCCTTGTTGATGTTATATGTGTCAATTACAAAGTAGTTTATGTTGTAGATTTTCTAGTGTTGTGATTGGAAATGTTATTGCTTTTGTCCCGTTTTCTAGAGTATGAAGTTCTACATATTTGTGCGTGACTTATGCACCTCTTATATGATTGGAGGATTCTATTGAAAAGATAGAACACTATGCCTTTGTTGACAATTCATGTATATCAGCAAAAGACTCCCCTGTTGTGAGCCTTTGTTTCTGTTATTCCAATCTTTTACATTGATCATGCACTTGTCTGCTCTTAAATGTAATAGAATCATATAATAGCCTCACTGTGCTCAGGTTAGGATTAGGATTACACTCAGGCGCATCGCCATAGTTAGTTTTCTAATTCCTGCATTTCGCATTTTTGTTTAATCTCCTATCCCTTTCCCCAACAACCATAAAACAGAAGAGACCAGCTTCTTTAAAACCTGGAGGTTGTTTCAAGTCGTATTGTCCCACAACTTGAAACTTTCCATTGTTGATTGGCTAGGATCTAGCGCAATTTTACGCCATCAACAGTTCTTATGATGACAAAACTAGAAGAGCCTCAATAAGGCCAAATCCCTAATAAAGGACCAAGCTAGTTGGGTGTTACAATGGTAAACTATAAGCAAGAAGAGTGTTATGCACTCAATCAGTAGGCTAGTTCTAGCCAAGCATATATCCCAATGGTAGCTAATACAAGGTTCAAGAGAAGGAACATGGATAGTAATCAGGAAGCAGTCAAAGAGCCTCCTACTACTAATCCTTTACTATCAAAGCCAAAAGAACATACTACTGCTCCAAAGGTTCCAATTCCTTCAAACAATCAAAATCAAAGGATTATATTTGTCTCACAAAACTCACAATTTTAAAGTACAATTTTGGCCCCCAAAGCACAAGTAAAAGTTACTGGTTCACCCTATATGCAATTAGAATTGCATGGCGTGCATGAATCAATCCTAGATCAGATAAGATAGATCACACCTACACTTCAGACTAAGGCACACACTTGTTAAGCAGGAGCATGACCAAGATGAGGATCTGCTAGACCTGATTAGGGGATCACTTGTACCATTTTTCACAACACATCATGCTAGGCAGGGTTCCAAAGCCTATATTCTAACACAATCACACAATAACTCTAAAAGAGTCCTATGGTTTCTATATTCACTTATGATAATAAACAAGAATGTAAACTAATATAATAATAAGAAAAGTAAACTAATCTCGTGCTCACCAAAGCTTGTGGCATAAATTAAGGGGTTAGATGCAAAGTAATTAAATCCATGTATAAGTAACTTCAAATAAAGTAAGTTTGAGTAACACCCTAATACATGGAATATGAGGAGTAATATTATTCGATCCAACACTTATGCTAATTCTATCTACTAAAAGAGAGGAGAACAAAGTTAGAATATAATTACCTGAATGTGAACCCATTGTGACTTAATCTCTCCCTTGGCCAATGGGGCTTCGCAAGAGGTTGTTGTGGTTTGTAAGGATCACTTTTTCAGGCTAAAGCATCCAAGACCTATCCACAAGACTAAGATTCTTCAAATAAGAAACCTAAGCTAAGACTCCTCAAGTAGAATGGTGGAAGAGTAGATTGTGAAGAAGTGTGAGCGAATAATAAATCCTCATTGCATTCATATGAAAATGACCGAGTATATAGGAGTCTCTGACCCAAAAGTCATCAGACATGTCAGTTGTGCTAGGTCGATCAGGTCGACCTAACACATTATCAGGATAATGCTTGAAGTTTGTGTTAGGTCAACCAAATGGAAACTAAGCCTAAAGAGCTAAAATGACCCTAGACTATGCTAGGTCGACCAGGTCGACTTAGCTTACTAAACAGGTAATAGGGTACTAAGCAAAGGAAAGAAGGATATAAAGAGGAAAATACTAGAGGAATGTGCAAGGAAGGAGAGATAGATTATGGAAAGGTTTTAGGAGCTAAATGGATAGGGAATAATATGGAAATAAGGGATAATAATTGTACGAAGCACCAAAAGTTTGCCCACCCCTTTCCCGATGCACCCCTTAAGGTATGCACTTAGAGAGATTGACTCATGATGGGTTTGTGCGATATGTAAAGTGTCAGTAATCGATATAAGTGTGAAAATATTATGTGTATACACACCCATCAATATTGTTGAACAAATGAAAAAATCCAATTTGAGTGTGACAATGTGGGATGTGCTCTCTATGCCTGGTCAAGTAGACATCCTTCAAGAAGGATTGTTAAAGATCAATTTTTTTGAGAGGACACCAATTAAGTAAAATGTAGTCCTCACCAATGCAACCAAAGGGCCTAATGAAGGGAAATCAAATAAGGTAGTCAAGCCTCCTCCTTTTTACATTTTTGTGATCATTGGTGACTCCTTGGTACATAACTACATGGTAGAAAATGGAGCAATTACTTCAGTGATGCTAAAATCTAGAGCCAATTAGCTTGGTTTAAAATATGAGCCCCAATCTAAGGGAGTGCTATAGTTTGATGGATCTTCCACCAAACCATCTGGTATCATCAGATATCTCAACTTGAACCTGCATGTTTGTCCTAGTGTTTCAGTGGCCCAAGATGTATTGATTCTAGATGTGTCTCCTCATTTTGTCCTATGATTATCTAGGGATTTCATAGTAAAGATTGGGGGCTATCTAACAACAGACTAGTCCTACATGGATTTTAGGACAAGGTATGGGACCAAGGTATCCATCAAGACTAAGCCCATTGCACAATTCAACATTGATCCCTATGGGATAGATAGCATAAACATCAATTGTACCATCCTTGATGAGGATGAATGCACGATTGGTCAAGAACTAAATACTCATCCTAAGGAGATACCTAATATATTCTTGGATGAATTATGAAATGACAATCAGTTAGTTGACCCCTTTGAAGGTATTGATGAAAGAGACATGGGTGTCTACTACTTGCATGAAGAGAATCAGTTTATGCCATCCCTCATTAGACCTTAAAAAGACTCTAGTGGCTTGTGGAAATTATTATTTGAT
This sequence comes from Torreya grandis, assembly GCA_037957365.1. Lineage (NCBI taxonomy): Eukaryota > Viridiplantae > Streptophyta > Pinopsida > Cupressales > Taxaceae > Torreya > Torreya grandis. The sequence continues at coordinate 1,106,069 of JARHVA010000795.1, forward strand.
GGTTCAAGGAGTAAACAAGGAGTGGGTGCAAGTGTAATGCTAGTATCGCCCTCCATTGATAAGTATTTCTCTTCTTACAAGTTTTACTTCAGTTGCTCTTGCAATGTATCAGAATATGAGGGCCTTATTCATGGCCTTCAATGGGATAGTAAGAGAGGAATCAAGTAGTTACAAGCATATGCAGATAGTGATCTAATTATGCATCAGGTCAGAGGCCAGAGTATCACCAGACTTACCTTGATGAAGTCCTATAAACATAGAGTGTGGGACCTAATTAAGGACTTTGAGGCCTTTAACATCCAAGTAGTGCCAAGGAAGCCAAATCAAGATGTTGATAGGTTGGTAGCTGTGGGAGCTCAATTTGATATCCCCAATGAGTAGAAAAGGACAAAATTGCATCCACATGTCAAAGTGGTAGTAAGACCATCAGTGCCAGACAATGAAGCTCATTGGCAGGTCTTTGACAGTGATAAATAGATTGCTTGTTTTTTGTAGTAGGAAACACAATTTTCCTCAATGAACCAAGATAGGTTTCAACATCAGTATGAGGAACAAATTGTTCAACTGAAATCCAATAAGCTTCCTAAAGGGATAATCACCCTTGAAGGTCTTTTTCATGAGGGAGACCATATGAGGAGAGATAAAGCAGTGATGTCAACTAATGAGAAAAAGTATGAAAGAGTTCTTATCCTCAAGGACAAACTCCTCGAGCTCAGAAAGGTAAGCACTACAGCTAAAAAGCATGGTTTCATTGAGCTTTGTAAATAATATGCATACATCTTTTCTTGGGACTATAGTGATTTGAGAGGTTTTGCTCCCAAGCTAGCCCAACATACTATAGAATTAGAGGCTAATGCCAAGCCTATTAAGCAGAATCAAAGGCCCATCAACCCCAAAATTGAAGAGCTTATGAGGAAATAATTGTCTAAATTGATTGAATCTAACATTATCTTTTCCCATTAAGCACTCCTCATGGGTAGCCAACCTGGTACCTATGAGAAAGAAGATTGGGGAGATCAGATTGTGTGTTGACTTCAGGGATCTAAATATAGTATATTTAAAGGATTATTACCCCTTACCATCCATGGATCAACTCCTTCAGATAGTTGATGGTTTAGAATGCTTCTCCCTTTTAGATGGGTATTCAGGTTACAACCAGGGGCTAGTGAGAGAAGACGATCAATATAAGACTACCTTCACCACAAAGTGGGGCACATATGCTTACCATAAGATGTCTTATGGATTTTAAAATGATAGGGTAACTTTTCAAAAGTGCCATGGACATGGATTTTCAAGGATTTTTGAATCAGATGACATTGGTCTACTTGGATTACATCACAGTTTTCTCCAAGAATGCTAGTGAGCACATAGATCATTTGAGGTTGATCTTTCAGAGGTGCAGAGAGTATGGGATTTATTTAAATCCCAAAAAATATGTGTTTGTTGTTCATGGGGATAAGCTTTTGGGTCACATTATCTCAAAGGAGGGATTATCCATTGACCCTGACAGAATAAGTGTTATCTTAACACTATATTTACCCAAACACAAGAAAGGAATCCAGAGCTTTCTTGGGAAAATAAACTTTGTGATAAGGTTTATACCTGATTTTGCAAACCTAGTCAAACCCATCACTGCCATGCTAAAGAAGAGCCAAGTGTTCACTTGGTCAAATGAAGGTAAATCAAATTTTGAGGCTATCAAGCAAGCCATTGCTCAAGCAACCTCGTTCATGAATCCTAATTTTTCAAAGGATTTCATATTATATACCTTTGCCAATGTTGATAATATATCAGCTATGCTAATACAGAATATTGTTGAAGGACTTGAGCAGCCAATTATCCTTTTTAGTCAAGTGTTAGAAGGGTATGAGGTAAGGTATACTTTTGTAGAAAAGCAAGTCCTTACAGCTATAATAAGCCTTAAAAGGTTCAGACCAATGCTCTCAAATAATAGGATTTATCCTATGGTGTCTCATTCTGGAGTGACGAACTTCCTACTTAATAAGGATTTGAATGAAAAGAGAGTTGGTTAGATTACCAAGGTCATGGAGTATGACGTGGAGATCAAGGTCACTAAATTGGTGAGAGGCAAAGGCTTATGTGATCATCTGGTTGATGATCTTCAATAATACAAAGAAGTTGTTTTGGTGACACAAGACAACTCACAAACAGATGCACCTCCACCTCATACTAGTTGGTTCGAAGATATGACCCATTTCTTGGTATCATGTGAGTACCCTCAAGCTTTGGATAGAGAAAAAATACGGTATTTTAGACTTTAGTCCATACCTTATGTGTTGCTTGATGGAGTTTTGTTTAGGAAAGACCTCAATGGATTACTCCTTAGGTACATATATGATAATCAAGTGACAAGGATTTTTGAGAAATTTCATGATGGGCTTGTAAGAGGCCATTTTACTCTAAGGTCTACAGCAATAAAAGTGATTATGGCCTAGCCTTTTCAAATATTCCTATGAATGGGTAAGGAAATGTCAAAAATGTGTTCTATTTGCAATAAAACAAAGATTGATAGCCCTTCCCCTCAGCCCAATTCAAGTGGAATAGCCCTTCATGTAGTGGGATCTAGACTTTATAAGAATAATCAATCCACCTTCCAGTGGAGGACACAAATGAGTGATCACTGCTATTAACGATTTTATTAGCTAGGTGGAAGCAATCTCCCTCAAATAAGCCAATGAAATAATAGTATTACACTTTTATGATAGCCTAGTAACCAGGTTTGGTGTACCAACCACAATTATTTCAAATAATGTTATTGTTGGTATGAGAACAAGTGAATGGGCACTTCAGCTGGGCATCTACCTTAGCACATCTTCTAATTACTACCCCCAATGCAATGGACTTGTAGAGTCCACAAACAAGAACTTGATAAGGATTATCAAGAGGATAATGGAGGAGAATCAAAGAAGGTGGCATACAAAGCTAAGGACAACCTTATGGGCTAATAGAGTGGCTCCTAAGGTTTCCATTAGAAATTCACCATATGTCCTAGTATATGGAAGGGAAACCAAATTTCTCATCTCTCTTGAGTTACCTACCTTGGAATTATCCCATCATCTTGAGTTGATAGAGAGTGAACCCATGAGCGTGAGGATGGCAGAGCTCATGGAGCTTGAAGAAACTAGGGACCTTGCAATGAAGATATTAGAGTCACATCAAGCTCAAGTCAAAAAAGCCTTTAACAAGAGAGCCATAGCAAGGGACTTCAAGGAAGGGGACCTAATCCTTAAGTGGGATTCAAATAAGGCCAAGCCAGGTAACCATACCAAGTTTGGCAGCTTGTGGATTGGCCCTTATTTGATCCATGGATGCGGACAACATAATGTTTTTCAGCTTACCCAGCTGGATGGAGAGGTATTACCCATCCCAGTCAATGACATTCATTTAAAGCCTTGTTATTAGAAGAGTTTGTAGCCATTGTATAATACTGTACATATTAGAGTAGTTTTTCATGCTTTCCTCTGAGTGCCTTGTGCACATCTCTTTTCAATTGTGTGTTTCCATTTCAATAAGTGCCTTGGGCATGATTGTTATTTTATTTCCTTTTGGTCCTTGTTATTTATAAATAAAGTTTTCTAGATAGGGTCAGCCTTGTTTTCAATCTCATATCAGTTGGAATGAAAATACTTGACTCTATATGCCCAATGGATCAAACAAGGCTACTATTCTATTGCATAGCAGACATGTAATCCTAGGTTGTCGCCAAAATATTGGCCAATTTTGGCCCACATACAAAACTTTTGCCTAGATAGATCACATATTGCTTTTGACTCTATCAAATAGTGAAAGGAGAAGATCACATATTGCTTTCAAAGATTTTAAAACACTTTAATCCATCTTAAAGTGCAATTTGTTGATCTTTAGGAAGCAAGTCTGGAAACAGGTTTAAAATTGCAAGGGAGAGGATTCCAATGGGTTCCCATGGTGATCATAGCATTCAGGGGCATGAGGTAGGTTGTATAATCAAAGGTTCATTCGAGCTTTGAAAATTCTAACAACAGTTCAAACACAAACCTAGAAGAGCCAGACCATCATCACACGTCATGCAGAAATGAACAAGTCAGCATGGTTGTGCATTTTTATAAATGCACTTGGAAAGCATCTCGAGCCAAAGAATCACATGGACATGATGTTTTTCATTCCAAGAAGGTCCCCTACAAATTTGGTATCTTGATAAGTTTGTTATCTCAAGATATAAGCCTTCAAAAATTGAACTAACAAAGTAACACATGCATGTGATTGTCAAATTTGAGCCACGAGAAGTGGTCGTTTGAGTTCAAATATTTCAAAAGGATTCTAAGGTTGAACATGAAGCTGACAAGTATCGAGATCATGGAAGCTCAAGTCAGATCTAACGGTGCATGGGTGATAATGAAGTCAGTGAGTCCAGATAGATCAATGAAATGCGTTCAATCATACAAATGAAGATCGATGGTGAGTGAGAGATCAAGTCATCAAATCCTGAGGACAAACGTGGAGTTGCCAAGTGTCATGATTATAATACACTTTTGAGCAAATCAATTGTGCATGTTTGAATCGTGCAAAAGCATATCAATGGCATGGATTAAAGTTAAAGAGTTAATGACCATAGGTTGAATGCAAGTTTGCCATATGGTGCAAGCACATGAACCGAACAAAGTCTAAATGCAAGACCCATAGAAATAATGTGTGGATGAAAAGTGTTGTAATCAAGGAGACCAGATCAAGATCAATGATCGATATTAAAAGTCAAAGCCATGAGACCTCAAATGGAGAATGAATACAATCCAAGTCAAACTAGGGAAAATATTTCAAAGGGCATATGCCACCATTAGAACTCAGTTGAGCACCATTAAATATAAGACACAATCATACAGTCAGGATTGTCGATGATGAAGTTCTATCACCATTAAAGCCTAGTTAGGACCTCTGATCTAAGATTTAAAACATACAAAGTTCATTTTATGGGGTTGTAATGTTGTTTTGCGACTGTGATCATTATTCTTTAAAGAAGATCTCTGTATATAATGAGTCCTTGGCTTTGTTAGAACACAACTATCTACTGAGAGGGGGGTGAATCAGTAGATTGACTTAGTCCTTTTTAAAACTTTTTAATGTAGATTAAAACTATATGCAAAGATCGCATGAACACAAATAGACACAACACTAGATATACCATGGAAAACCCAATATGGGAAAAACTACCATGAGAATAGCTGCTAAAAACTACTGTTCTAATCTAGCCTCACAATCAAGAACCTCACTAGTTACAATGTTTAAGTGCATCAATCATATGTAGACACCGATCCCCTGATTTAAGAGCACCTACTCTAAGGAAGCACCAACTCCCTAACTGAGCACCAACTCAGCTTATATGATGATGCCCACCAATCATATATATATTCAAAACATGGAGCTACAACTCTAGATTGCAAATTTTATTCATAAATGAATCCAATTCAATTCTCTATTATAGGTTTGGTCTATAACTGCTCATGCTCCACACATCTCTCTCTTCTCTTCTCTTCCTCTCTACCCCTCTATCTTTGTGTCTCTATATTTCTCTATTTGATACACTTCATCAATCTATTGCTCTTTGCCTCTCTCTCTCTCTCTCTCTCTCTCTCTCTCTCTCTCTCAATTCAACTCTATTCAGTGGCAACAACTCCAGCTTCTTCTTTTTTAACCTAAATGACATACATATATATATAAGCATTTGATCTAGGGTTTGTATCTTTTTTGTGTTCACACTTGTTTGCTAACACATCACGCTCTATTATGTTGGACTTTAGTTCATGTCTTTAACAACAAGTTTCCCATGTTTTGAATTCATGTTTCACTACCATGATTATTGGTCTCATTACTATGTTAGCATATATTGGGCTCTGATTTTATGCACATGTCATTTTACACAAATTTGATCAATCGTTGCAATCAATTTCATTTTTTGTGTCATATTTTATGGCTTACCTGCATGTTCCTCCGTTTGACTGTTAGGATTAACATATCTTTAAATATGGACCATTGATCTTAAGTTTTGTCCCATGATTTGATGGTCTTCATTCAAATTGCTCAACTTTAAAATTCATCTATTAGATCAAGTTCTGACAGGCTCATGCATTCTGTTGGATCCTTGTACGATTCCAAGCTTTAATGTTCCAACTTTAAAATGCATCCATTGGATCTTTTGATCTAAGCTCCAGCATGCCATTAGATCTTCAAAGTTGCATGAACTTTACCTCTACTTGTCCTTAAACATCGAGCTCTTAATCTCATCTCACTGATTCTTGAGTCTTTGGAATGAATACACTCCATCGATCTCATCAAACTAGCTCGGTCTTTAACTTGCCTCTGTGTCATTAAACATCGAGCACATGATTACATTGAATCCACTTATTATGTTAGATCTTCATTTCATGATCACATGCTCACCGTTCGATCTTTTGACAAATTTGAGCTTTATCTCTAACGAGCTCCTATGAATGTGACACTTGGCATCCTCATGTGCCTTATGCACCTTTGTTGTCAGTTTATGTTATTGAGACACTTGGCATTCCTGTGTTAATCCTTGACTCTTTGACTTTAAACTACTCCGTAGATTTACTTTGCAAGCTCCATGATTGTGACACTTATCACTAGCGCATTTACTCAGAGGTGCCTTTGACAAATTGACTTTGCTATGTTTTGTTATATCTTCAACATATGATTAAGTGTTAACTATTGATTGAGTTGGGATAAATATTAAGTCTGAGATTTAGGAAATATTAAGGTCTTAAAACATTGATTCGAGCCAGTAATTACTATGTTGAAGGGGCCGATTGCACAATGATGAGGAAGACTTAAGTTATAACTTAAGTAACTGGTTCCCATCTATAGCCAGTCAATGTAAAAATAGAACATGCCTATAAGCACCATGGCTTAAACCCTTAGGGTTTAATTGAGAACCTCTGATATCACTGAGAGCTAAAATAAATAATTATTGAGCTCATTTCTCTTCATCTAAACCTGCGATCCATATATCCATAATTCACTCGAAAAACCCATAACAGATCTTCAATCAATTATTCTTCAATCCTCCAAAAATGGTCTCTGTAAAAGCATGACAACTTTGCATTGTGCAACTTTAAAACATGCTCTTCTCTCCTTCAATCCTCCTTGATCCTTTGACATCAATGACATCCATAATGCCCCTTTTGACATCAATGACAATCATATGTCCAACAATCTCCCCCTTTGGCATTGATGGCAAACTAAATGCTCTGATCTTATAATATTTTGTTCTTTCTCTGGCATTGCTTGGAACTTGAGCTGAAACTATTCATACCAAACTTGTTCCCCCTTATGAAATGAAACATTTGCCTAAACTCAACTTGGATGCATGCTTTGCTCTTTTAAACATTTACAGAGAGCATTTGCACTTTTTCTCCCCCTTTGTCATCAATGGCAAAGGGACCCCAACTTTCTCACAATTTGTCCATTTTTTCTCCCCCTTTATTAGATAAAGGAGTTTGTCCAAGAATATGCAACTATCAACTCATTATAAATTTACAAAAATATGCATACCTGAGTTGTCTTTTCTCTCTTCTTCCAGGGATTAACAAAGTTTTTATGATCATGCCCCTGGACTCATGCCCTATCATTAGGATCTAGTGATGTGATGTAGAAGCCACCACTCCTAATTTTTGTCTTAGAAACTCAAATTGTTCCTTGGGAAGAGGTTTGGTGAATATGTCTGCAACTTGATCCTGAGTTGGCACATAATCCATTGTGACCTTTTGATCTGCAACCCTCTCTCTTAAGAAGTGATACTTAATTGATATATGCTTGGTTCTTGAATGCATCACTGGATTCTTTGATATGTTAATAGCACTTAAATCATCAGAAAGAATAGTGATAGATGATTTGTACTCTACCTTGATGTCTTTGAGTGTTTTCTTCATCCATAAAACTTGAGTGCAACATACCACTGTTGCCACATACTCTACTTATGTTGTAGAAAGAGTAACTGACTCTTACTTTTTTCTCAACCATGAAACAAATATGTTTCCAAATAAAAATGCACCACCACTAGTGCTTCTTCTATCATCCACGCTTTCTACCCAATTAACATCTGTATATATTGTCAAAGTAAAATTTTCACTTTTAGGATACCATAGGCCATAGTCAATTGTGCTCTTGATATATCTAAAGATCCTTTTCACTACATTGACATGTGACTCTTTAGGAGCAGTGTGAAATCTTATAACCATGCACACTGCTTGCATGATATCAGGTCTTGATGCAGTTAGGTATAACAAGCTACCTATCATTTATCTATACGTATTTTGATTTGCATCAAGAGACTCATCCTCTTTGCTCAACTTACACCCAGTTATCATGGGAGTACTAACTAGTTTGTTATCTTCCATTCCAAACTTCTTGAGCATTTCCTTAGCATATTTGGTTTGGGATATGAATGTCCTTTCATTAGTTTGTGTTATTTGTAGACCAAGTCCAAAATAAAGTTCTCCAAGCATAGACATCTCAAACTCATTTTGCATTTGAGTAGCAAATTATTTGCACATTCTATTGTTGCTACCACCAAAAATGATGTCATCTACATATACAATAACAATTAATATATGCTCACCTTCTGATTTAAAGTACAGAGTATTTTTTGCACATCCTTTATTGAATCTTTGTTGTTGCAGGTACTAGTCTAATCTTGAATACCATGCTCTAGGTGCCTATTTTAGATGATACAAAGCTTTCTTCAATTTGAAAACATAATCTTCTTCCTCTGACAGCTGAAAACCTTCAGGTTGTTCTATGTAGACTTCCTCTTCTAGGTTCCCATTCAAGAAAGCAGACTTAACATCCATTTGATAGACTTTGAATTTCTTATAAATAGAGAATGCTAGAAACATTCTTATAGCTTCCAATATGGAAACTGGAGAAAATTTTTCCTTAAAATCTATGCCCTCAACTTGTGCATATCCTTTGCACACCAATCTACTTATATCTTATGACAGTTCCATCCTCATTGAGCTCATTTCTAAAGACCCACTTTGTACCTATTACATCCTTGTTTGAAGGTCTTGGAACTAATTCCCAAGTTCTGTTCTTTTCAATTTGACTTAGTTCTTCTTCCATGGCTTTTAGTCAATTCTCATCCTTGCTAGCTTCAACATAGCTCTTAGAATTAGTTTCAGACATTATAGCAAAACTTACTTGTTCCTTATTCATTACAACTCTTCTCCTTGTCTGAACTTCTTCATTTTTTTGCCAATGATTTGCTTTATAGGATGATCCTTTTGAACAAATCTTGCATGTGCCTTTTCATTTATTTCCTCAACCTCTTCATTAATTTTTTCTTCTTTAAAATCTGATTCTTCAAAACAGATTTCTCTGTCAAGTTTAACTTATTTCAAGCCTTCTTCAACCTTGATATTGATGCTCTCTACAATCTTGTGTAGCCTGTTGTTGTAACATATGTAGGCTTTGCATTGGGTCAAATAACCAATCAATCTTCCTTCATCACATCTTGATTCAAACTTCCCAACTTATCTTCTTTTTTCCTAATGTAGCATTTGTTGTCAAATACTTTAAAGTACTTAACAGAGACAGGTTTTCCATACCATAGTTTATATAGAGTTTATCACTGTTTACCCTTAGTTGAACTCTGTCTAAGATATATATTATTATTTGGACTGCTTCTCTCCAATATCCATCAAATAACTTGGTCTTTTTTAGCATTGTTCTAGCCATCTCCTCAACTATCATGTTCTTTATTTCAAAAATTACATTCTAATGTGGAGTCCTTGTTGCAGAGTAGTGCCTTTGAATGCTATGCTTCTCACTGTACTCTATGAACTCATTTGAGGTGAATTCTCCACCTCTATCAGATCTTAAGCATTTGATTTTTCATCTAACCTCATTCTCTACCATGGCTCTAAAGATCTTGAATCTTTCAAATGCTTGAGACTTATCCTTCAAAAAGGCTACCCATGTCATTCTTGAGTATCTATAAATAACATGAAGTATCTCTCTCCTTTAGATCCTCTTGTCTTAGTAAGACCATAAAGATCAGTATGAACTAATTCTAGAGGCTTTGTAATTGCATACTCCTTTGTTTGAAATCTGACCCTTGTCTACTTGCCTTGTTGATATTTCTTGTAAGTAGTGTCTGCAAATTTAATTATCTTAGGCATGTGTCTAACACACTTATTCGAGTTCATTTTGACTAGGTTATCAAAGCTGACATGACACATTCTTCTATGCCATAACCAAATCTTATCAATCTTTCCTATTAGGTAGCTATTACCATTCACTTCACTAAGATTATAGATATTGCTTTTAGTTCTTTTCCCTTCAGCAACTACTCTTCCAAATCTCCTTATCTTATAGCCTTCTGCATTAAATGTGATGTTATATCTATTGTCACACATTTGTCTGGCACTTAGTAGATTATGTTTCAATCTTTCAACATAAAGGATATCATGTGTAGGCATTTTTCCATCTATGTTCAAGGTTTCTTTACTTCGGATCTTTACTGCAGTGTTGTCTTCTAAGCTAACAGATCCTTCCTTACATTTGCTCAGTTTGATGAAATTGCTCTTATCATCAGTCATATGTTTTGAGCAACCATTGTTTATTATCCATAAATTATGTTCCTTGGCATGGAGTGTAGTTTGAACAATCATAGATTGATCTTTCACTTTTCACACATCTTTGGGTTTCTTATTTGGTTTATTTTTCTCTTTTTCAGAGACTTGTGAACCTTTGTTCACACTAGGAGGCATGTTATTCTTTGGTATCTTTGGTCTTACAAAGTTTGTTCTACATTGTTTAGCTATGTAACCAAAATTATTGCAATTATAGCATATTACATTTGTATCTAACAAGGGAGCAAATGAATTTATACTTACAAAGTTTATTCTCTTTTTAGGTACAACCCTACATTCAATATCCCTATGACTAAACTGATTACAGGAATAATACTAACCATATAAAGATGATAAATACCTAGTCATAGCATTTCTTTGTGCAGGATGAAAAGCTCTTCTAAACTCTGGATTCTTCAAGTCTCTCACTCTTGTGTAACCATCTACATCGGCTACTCTTGTCTTCTTTTCTTCAAGCTTCTTTTCTCCTTTAGCTTTCTTCACATCAGTAATGCTTGTATATGTCTTTGTATCCTTGCAAGCTTTCTCTTTCTTCATTCATGATTCTCCTTCTGCTTTGAAGTTGTCATATAGATTAGCAGATGTACTAGTTATGAGACTTTTTCTTTTTTAATAACCAAGACCAAATATCTCTTTTGAAGGCTTTTGAGAGTTGATCAAATTATCACGAATGTCTAATCCTCATTTCAGCTTCAAACCTTTATCTATTTGATGTTTAGCTTTCTCAAGTTCTTTTCTCAAAGCCACTATCTCTGCTTCTAACTTCATGTGCTCATCAAATTTAGATTGTAGTTCAAGTTTGACTACATCTATTTTTTTAGCCTCTTCAACTTGTGTATTTAGGCTAACCACCATCTAATCAAAATTTTCTAGACTTTTGGATATTTTTTCAATAGACTTTTAGATATTTTTTCAATCTCCTTTTGTCCAAGCTTTTTTTGTTTTGAGTTCTCTTTTCTTAGCTTGTCAATTTCTTCTAGAGCACAGATGAGTTCACACTCTAGATCCACTTCTCCGTCTTCTTCATCTAAGTCTTCAACTTTTTCTTGGTCCATAGAAATTGATCCTAATGTCATGAATGGGACTTCTTTTTCCTTAGCCATAAAAGCACAGTTATGATCATCATCAAAACTATCACAATCATCCAATGAATCACTATCTGCTTTTGTGTACAAGCATTTCTTGTTTTTGAAGTTCTTCTTCTTGGAATAGTGAGGTTTCACCTTTTTACTATTCTCTTCTTGCTCAGATTTATCCTTTTTGTTATAAGGGTATTTACTAGCAAAATGTCCTACTTTACCATAGTTAAAGCATTTAAAGGGTAACTTACTTTTATATTTTTTAGATCCTCTTTTAATCTTCTAACAAAGTTGGCTTCTTCTTCATCAGTCTCCTCAGATCTGGATGTAGGTGTGTTTGTTTTTACTAATTTGGATGCTTTGAATGCAACTTCTTTCTTGGAGGTATTTGTTTCTTCCATTCTCATCTCATAAGCCATGAATGTTCCATGCAACTCATTAATAGTGAGTTTATCTAGATCTCTTGCTTCCTTTATTGCGGATATTTTTGAGTCATACCTTGATGGTAGAGATCTTAGGATGTTTTTTACAATAACTGGATCTTTTATCTCTTCGCCAAGGCCTCTACTTGCATTGACTATTTCATCTACTCTGAGGAGGTAGTCTACAATTTTCTCTTCTTCATTCATTTTAGGGCTTTCAAACTTGCCTTTGAATGTGTGTAGTTTTCCCTGCTTTACCTTATCATCACCTTCATAAATGCTCTTCAATTTATTCCAGATATCTTGTGCATTTTGATAATGCATCACTTTGACAAACTCTAAATTAGACAATCCACAAATGATAACATTATTTTCCTTAGCATCACTCTCATATGCCTTCTTTGAAGCTTTATCAGTAGGAATTGTAGCAGGGGCTATATATCCATTTACAATAGACATCCATACATCAAACCCTAATGAAGATAAATATGGTTCCATTCTAATGCTCCAAAATATGTAGTTTGATCCATCAAAGAGAGGTGTTTTGTTTGAGGAAGAGCCTTCTTGACTAGTCATTTGTGTTCATTGTCCAAGATCTACCTGAGTTGATTAAGCTTCTTCTAAGAAACCAGCACTTTGATACCAATTATTGGAACACAACTATCTACTGAGATGGGGGGTGAATCAATAGATTGACTAACTTGGTCCCTTTTTTTTTAAATTAATGCACATTAAAACTATATGCAGAGATCACAAACACACAAATAGACACAACACTAGATATACCATGAAAAACTCAATATTGGAAAAACCACAATGAAAATCATTGCTACAAACTATTGTTCTAATCCAACCTCACAATCAAGAACCTCACTAGTTATAATGTTTAAGGGCACCGACCCTAAGGAGACACCAATCTCCTGATTTAAGGGCACCTACTTTAAGGAAGCACCAACTCTCTAACTGAGCACCAACTCAACTTATCTGATGGCACCCACCAATCAGATCTATATTCAAAATATGGAGCTATAACTCCAGATTACAAATTTGATTCATAAATAAATCCAATTCAATTCTCTATTACAGGTCTGGTCTATAACTGTTCATGCTCTGCACATCTCTCTCTCGTCGCTTCTCTTCCTCTCTGCCCCTTTGTCTTTGTGTCTTTATATTTCTCTATTTAACACACTTCATCAATCTCTTGCTCACTGCTTCTCTCTCTCATTCGACTCTATTCAACAACAACGCCAGCGTATTTTTCCTGCAACCTAGATGACATATATATATATATATATATATATATATATATATATATATATATATATATGTAAGCATTTGATCTAGGGTTTGTATCTTTTTTGTGTTCACACTTGTTTGTTAACACATAACGCTTTATTCTGTTGGACTTTAGTTCGTATCTTTAACAAGTTTCCCACGTCTGGAATAAATTGAAGAGCATTTATGAAGGTACGAACTAAAGTCTCATTACTATTTTTAGCATATATTGGGCTCTAGTTTTGATGCACATGCCATATTACACAAATTTGATCAATCACCACAATCAATTTCGTTATCTGTGTCGTATTTTATGGCTTACCTGTATGTTCCTATGTTTGACCGTTGGAATGAAGATATCTTTAAATATTGACCATTGATCTTAAGTTTCATGCCATAATCTGATGGTCATCATTCAAATTGCTCAACTTTAAAATGCTTTCATTAGATCAAGTATTGATAGGCTCACGCACTCAGTTGGATCCTTGTACACTTTTGGTCTTTAATGTTCTAACTTTAAAATGCATTTGTTGGATCTTTTGATCCGAGCTCTCGCATGCCATTAGATCTTCAAAGTTGCATGAACTTTACCTTTGCTTTTCATTAAACATCGAGCTCTTAATCTCATCTCGTTGCTTCCTGAGTCTTTGAAATGAATACACTTTGTCAATCTCATCAAACTAGCTCGGTCTTTAACTCGCCTCTATGTCATTAAACATCGAGCACATGATCCCATTGAGTCCACTCACTCTGTTAGATCTTCATTGCATGATCACATGCTCACTGTTCGATCTTCTGACAAGCTCGAACTTTATCTTTGATGAGCTCCCTTGAATGTGACACTTGGCATCCTCACATGCCTTCTGCACCTTTCTTGTTAGTTCCCTCTATTGAAAAACTTGACATTCTCACGTTAATCCTTGACTCTTTGACTTTAAACCGCTCTGTAAATTTATTGTGCAAGCTCCATGATTGTGACACTTGTCACTAGCACGTTTACTCAGAGGTGCCTTTGATAAATTGACTTTGCTATGCTTCTTTGGATCTTCAACATAGGATTAAGCGCTAATCATTGATCGCGCTGAGACAAATATTGAGTCTAAGACTTAGGAAATATTATGGTCTTAGAACATTGCTTCGAGCCAGTAATTACTAGGTCGAATGGGTTGATTGCACAATGATGAGGAAGACTTAAGTTATAACTTAAGTAACCGGTTCCCATCTATAGCCAGTCAACATAATAATAGAACATGCCTGTGAACACCATGGCTTAAACCCTTAGGGTTTAACTGAGAAACTTTAATATGGCTGAGAGCTAAAATAAATCATTATTGAGCTCATTTCTCTTCATCTGAACCTGCAAATCATATATTTAGAATTCACTTGAAAAACCCATAATAGATCTTCAATCAATTGCTCTTCAATCCTCTAGAAATGGTCTCTGTAAAAGCATAACAACTTTGCATTGTGCAACTTTAAAACATGCTCTTCTCTCCATCAATCATGCCTGATCCTTTGACATCAATGACATCCATAATGCCCCTTTTGACATCAATGGCAATCATATGTCCAACATGGTTCCACAAGGTTAAGAGGCAAAATAGGTTTGTTTAAAACTAATGTAGTTCAGAAAGGATGCTATGCACCCTGTAGGCTTTCCATTGACATGATAACTATAGGAAAACCAATAAATGGATTGGTTTTCATCTATAGTAAACCTATGTTCAAATATTGAAGTAGGGGGCAGATATATGATTATGGAGAAGTGCTCATCCTTTGACATAGTCTTACCTTCGACAAACAAGTACCTACAGCCGCTCAAAGCAGACATGGTCATGGCTCTGTCAGGTCCAAAGATATGAGGATTTTATCCTCATAAGCAAGTCAAGTGGAAGATGGCATAGAATCCCAAAGAGATCTAGTAGTTGGAGATGGCAGTCAGAGCATGTAATGGAATTTTAGGGTCTCTAAGGGTTTTTCCCTTCATAGTAAGATCATGACTCATCATCCTCGAGAAGGCCTTGTCTTCTAGTATGTTTCTCAACCAATGAGAAAGCTTGAAAGCTATTGGGACAAACAAAGGTTAATTTGTCTATGATGGATTAGTCTTGATTAGATAAAAATGTGGTTGAGCATTCATTGAAGACTAGTGGTAGCTCATTAATTGCTCTCTGATGGTGTGCTCTCTCTCTCTCTTCTCCATTTCTCTTATATCTCTTATTTTCCTCCACATTGTATCGCTCTCTCTGATTTTTAGATAGATTCTTTGATTTTTGGAAAAAAGAGCAAGAGGCTCTCATTTGACTAGGCTAAGCCCTGTCAAAATTTGAAAGAACTAGCTCTTGATGCAATAAGATGATTTTTACCTATCTCTTGCCTTTGACTAGTGTGTTAGTAAGTTTGTGTCTGATGACTTCGTAAAGGAGATTCTTCCTAGGCCATTGTCCTTTCTTGCCTCTTTTAAAGGTGTTTTCAAGTTGTTTGCAGGTCTGAACTTGTGTTCTTGTTGCTATTAATGGATGCTTATGTGTGAGTCTTAGAATTCCTCTTTGTTTCCTTGATTGTTTGGTGAACCTAGTTCATGAAATACTTATGCAATTAGCTGGTTTGTGAGATTTTGTGATCTAACATTGTCTTATGTTGATCTAGTGTTGTTTTCAATCATGAGTGTCTCATTTATTTTGGTGCATCACCTTGTTAGCTTTCTTAGGAGCCCTATTTCCCCTGTTCTAAACATTTTCAAAGCAGTAGCATTAGTTTAGGTGATCCATCAAGAAGAAGTCAGCCTTCTTCGGAGGTTCAACCTCACCATAGGATACCCGCAGCTTGAGGTTGTTCCCATTGTGTAGCTTAGTTGGTGAGAGCGTAAAGAACCCTCTCCAAGGGTGCAGACTAAATTGCTACAACAGTAGCTTTGTAGACTTTTAACTTTACCTTTACCTTGCAACCCCTTGTTGGATTTCCACAATGACATGTGGCCACTTATGATTGATGATACATGGTGAGATCACATTGGTCATAAAGCATGGACCCATGGACCTCTCTTGCCTTTATTCTTCAATTTAGCACCATGAACTCCGAGCAGCACATGTGGCATCCCCCGAATGGGCCACCAATGAGACAAGTTGCTAATGTTGATTGGCCACACATCACAGTCTTCATGGAGAACTACCTTACCTCAGCTTTGAAATGTACAGTCTATGGGAATCAAGTCATTTAAATCATGACATGTAGCAGCTACTGATAAGTCTAGGGCATGGGCTCATGGACTCCCTCAGGGTTTACAAAATTTTGACCGACTTCGCACGGACCCGTGGATCTTCTTCATTTCATCTTAATGCTATTTGGGATCCATGACCAAAATCCGCTAAGTCACCAATTTTGCTTGCACCCAGGCTAGAGCCAAAGACATCTTAAGTATAAGACGCTCTTGGCAACCAACTGTGTTGCGACCAATCACTGGACATAACTCGAACCACTTGTGATATATTGAAGACCCAATAGAGTTTCTAAAGCCATGGCAAACCACCATTGAAAGCAAGACATGTGGCATCACCCTGTTGGCCATGGGGTCGCAGAACTCATGGAGCCCCTCCACTAAGAGAATGCCTCTTGCAGACCCATCGAATTCTTCAATGTGTTTCATATCTATTTGAGATCCGTGGCTAAAACCTCTACATAACAACTTTCCCTGATATCAAATATAAATGATTAATATAAAAAGGTGATTTATAGTCAAAGGGATCATAGGGTCACATGGCCTTAACACAATTTTTAATTCGCTATGATGAGTGGAGGGCACGCGGAACACAGACAATCTTCACAGTTGCAGACTCCACAGTATTCGTAATCCAAACAACAAAGCAAAACCGAGACCCTGTGGACCTATTATATTATAGAATGGGGTTGAGGTGCTGGGCAAGTCCATGAATATCAAAAATCACAAGTATATATTAAAAAAGTGACCACGATATAATAGAGTGACTTATGAGCTTAATACATATATAAGCCAAAGTGGCTGCAAGGTGAATCTGATACTTTGACATAGGAAGGGGGTCTCACTTGGAGAGTATAGGGTGAACCAATGACTTAGAGGCAAAAGGTGGCCCCAGACAGACTTAAGCTTTAGGGTAATGAACTAGAAGGGAATGTATGAATAAGATTGGACCAAGATCAAAGCTTTGGTTAAGGATAAGATAAACCCTACAGCAATGGCATAAGAAAGCTAATCTAATAGACCACAATTATGTTCCAATTATGTGATGAAAATCATATTGAACCTTACAAGAGTGGCCAAAAACGCCTCTAGCATTTGAAAACCCTTGTAAATATTTGCATCTTTTCACACTAAAAGCCCCAAAATGTCCTACAATGTGTTGGACTCCAACATCACATATAACTTGCAAAACAAATTTTCTTTCCCTTACCTAGATTCACAACAATATCTACAACTTAAGGAAAATAATTAATGTTGTTGGTCCTATGTTGAGAGTTAGTTGGGGTTTTAAGCACAATACCAATAATCTAATTCCTTTCAGCTAAGCATAATAAACCTATAAAAGAGTAATTACACCTAGTTGATATTTCATAAGCTAGAAGTAGGGCATTCAAATAGGTTTTAGAAGTGGGCCCTCTTGGTAGGTTCAAAGTGGTGTGTGTGGCACTGACAAATGACAAACAAGCCTAAAACCAATTTGACGATTATGCTCCCTTGGTCTAGATCTTTGATTCCTTTGCTTTGAACTTCACACCATGACATATGTAACATTCATAATAGACTTTATTCCCCATGACGTATATTGGCAACAATATCTAAAACTTAGGGAAAATAATTAATGTTTTGTACCATAAGCGTTAAGGGTTAGCTAGGGTTTTAAGTGTCATCTAATTATCACGCCCCTAAACAATATCAAGATTTGTAAATTGCATAATTGAATATATTTGCAATGACATACGAAAACCTAAGTTGTGCATCAAACATTCTCAAGAGAAATTATTAGCTCTAGACAATGATGATTGCTCTAATGATTGGTTGATCTCTCTATAATGGTTTGGAGTGCTCAAGAGAATGTCAACAATATCTTATAGAATCTTTAAATAGTATCTCTCGAATGATAAAATGACCTACAATGTTTGTGTATTGAAAGACAAAATGAATTCACAGTAGGCCACTATTGGCACCAAAATGACATACAACTATCAAAAAGCAAAAAGACAAGATTAGTGGGGAGGGTGCACCCTCACTTTGAAAAACCCAAAATGCGGGCCAAGGAGTGCCATGGGTGCTCCAAACACATCCGAGAACAAAGGGGCACTCCAAATAATGTGCCCAAAAACTTGACCAAAGAAAGCGAGGAGAGAGAGTGAACTAGAAGAAAAGAGGAACACAAAATCTGAACAAACGCACCAGTGATGCCTTATTTGGACCAATTGTCGACAAATAAACAACTACACTAAAATCATACAATTTAACAACTAATAAATGCCTAAGGGTTCTTTTTAGGTGACAAACATAAAGTAAGATTCCGAATACACAGGAGACACCAATTCAAGATGCAGTAATGGTTAAGAGATATCTAATTACCATTTCTAATGAGTGAGAATCCATTGATAAACAATCACATATAAAACGATGCATTTTCGTCTTCATGAGAGTCTTTTACTAAACAACCACATATGAAGCAATGCAATGCATTTTGATTTTTGGGTGACGAGGATAAGATGTATCGTTCCAACAATACAATATAGATAAAAAAGCACATCAAATTGAAGGCATCCCAAATACTTCAGCAATATTGAGTGCCCTCAAAACTATAACAATAGCTTCTAGATCATCTACATTTTCAATTAGATCTACAAGCTTACACCATAAACATGTATTCGGTGTTGTATAAGACTTCTACAAAATGGACAGTCTTTTAAGCCTTTTTTCTCATGCAGATTATTACAATTTATACAAACGACCTGATGTGCACATGGTAGAAATACTACTGAGACTTCTTCATTCATGCACATTACACAACGTCGATCATGGTTTCCTTCCCTCCGAGAAGATTCCTGAAGTTCATGAAGTTTATGAAGCAAATGAACATTCTTTTCCTTCAAGATCTTTACATCAGCCTCCTCTGCTTCATTTGGAGAATTTGGCATGTTGTTTGGCCGACAAGATTCTTCCGTGGCTTTCAGACGAGCTAGCTCCTGTTCTAATCTTTCAATATCATCCTGGTGGCGTTGAAAGTCCATTTGTGTCTTTCTATGTAACGACTCCTCCCTTCTCTTGGCAGAAGTTTCAGCTGCATCTTTGGCTCTTCTATCTTCCTCAGCTTGCGCAATAGATACTTCTTTATCTTTCTCATCTTGCTTCAATTTTGTCTGTACATCATCACTCAAGAAGCCACAAGTTAGATTCCCTTCGTATCAATGAAAAATTATATGCAGCCAAGATTGGGATCAAAAATGCCGTGAAACTTGGCAAAGTGCATAAAACCACTCTTCGATAGGAAATGATGCTCCCGTTTCAATGTTGATTCCCGAAATTCCTTCATAGAATTGGGTGATATGCTGACTGTTAGGCAACAATTTCTGCAACATTATAATGTGAGTTACCAGAAAACTCGGTACAGGGACTGGGACACCACCTATGGTATCTGTACCAACATCTCCTCCTGGCTATACATGCATCTATATACACATGTGCATGCACAGACATATATATAGGTGCATATACGTCTCTATGTACATATGTACACAAATATATATAAATCTATATAAATATACATGTTTTCGTGTGCATACGTGTGTGTGTGTGTGTGTACCCTTATTCATATACCCTGTACCATATTTCAAAATGACGTCCAGCATCTCATGTCCCCTGTTAACCATGTTATAAACCCACACACTGAACATGCGGAAAGCAAAAAATACACAGAAATTCAAAACGTTGGGAAAGATCAGCCAAATAAAACTCCAAATCTGAAATAGATGAATGGACTTTCACCTCTGTTTCTTGCTGTGCATCCTTAATGAGTGATAACTGTTTCTGTACTTGAGATATATTCTGTTTCACCTCATTAATTTCACCCTGGATTTTGGACTTCTGTTTCTCCCAAGTCTGAGCCCTTCTTAGACACTTTTTCTCCCTCTTTTCAACCTCCTGGCACGTTGTAACAGACTCAGCTGCATTCAATTTGGAGGCTTCCATCTCTGCCCTCAACTCTGCATTCTCAGTTTCAAGCCTTTTTGCAGCTGCATTGCTTTGATCGATTTGGCCACTTGCTTTACGCAAAGCATTCTCCATTTCAGCGACTATCTTCATTCTGGTGTCCTCCAGTTCCTGTTTATCCTTTTTCAAGTCCAATGTCTCATCGCTCTCCATTCTCAATTGTTTCAACTCTGTGAAATCTTTACTCAATTTTCTAGCTGCTTGCATGGCTGTCTGTTGAGCCCATTCAATTTGATCCTTTAGTTGCATTTCTAAATCTCTTATCTGGTGCATAAGCCTCAGCATCATCTCATTTCGTTGATCAGTGCCATCAGACTTCTCACTAACACCCATCTGATCCAGACTTTCCAAAATGGCTCCCACAATATCAGGGCAATTTCTAGGCTTTGCTTTAAATTGACCTTGAGCTGCATCCATTGTGGAGGCTATCCCCAAAGACAATCTTGTAGCTGTAGCGATGGCATTAGTTGGAAGGGCTGCAGTTTCTGTGGGAGAATTCATGTCTTGTGTTAAGAACTGATTCTTTTCAGAAGAATTCCCAGATTGAGTTTGTAGTTTTCGTGGCCCACGTGTGCAAACAAAATCTTCACTCTTGCTGCCATCTGATTGTGAACATATATCTGATTTGGATTTATAATCTTGCAGAAGGCGAGCTGCATTTCTCCTCAATAGAGACAACTTCATAGAAGATTGCCTGCAAGCATTCGGGGTTAGTTGGGTAATGCCTGTAGAAGGTGTCTGTGATGTTCCAGCATCAAATGTGAAGCCATTATGAGGTAAAGACAGCGCATCTACAACAGCTTGATCTGCTTGTGCTACATTCAAGCCAGATATTCTCTTTTTTTCAGCACACATCCTACATGGCTCCGAAACTGCACCTATTGGTATAAAATTGGAAGACGGACAAAATGGTCCGATTGGAGAGGGCATAGAACTTACTGTTGGAGGAGATGGGCCATATCCATTCGATTTAATGATCGATCTCTCGTCAGCAGTTGGCATTGAAGGGATCTCTATGGTGCTTGCTCTACCCACATGAAGATCACTCATGAGGAGGCTCCACATGGCATCCCCCTTGCTGAGCTCCGGTCGAAGCTGCTGAACAAAGCACACCATCCTTGTCAAGGCATATTCCTGAAGCTGTTTAAGATCTCTAAAGACAATATCAGCTCCATTAGAGCAGCTATTGGTAATGTTTTTCAAATAGGTCATTGCATTTTCCACAATGTCGGAAAGTAGGTCACCATTCCCATAATAGTGGCCACTTCCTAGGACAGCCTTGAGTGCATCGTCTCCGTTGTACCCCCCAGATGCAATTTTAGACACCGCTTTATTGTAGACAAACTCGAGACTCTTTAGTAAAAGGTCCTCCAGTTGTTCTTCTGTGCAATATCCCCAATCTGATTCTTCAGTTTCCTCATAACCTATTTCCTTTTCTTTGGGCTTTTCTTCTCCAGATGTTCTCGTGGGATTGGGAACAATCTCTGCAACTATGCCATTATTCCTTTTACCATTTAGTAAGTTTTCTTCACTTCTAACAGATGCAGTAGGGTTATTTGAACGAAGCCTCCTCTTGTTTCTTATAGATTTCTCTCTTGTTGTGCAACCCATTTGATAATTATGCAGAACAGTTTCCTAAAAGAAATTTTATAGAAAGATAATAAAAAAAACTAATTAAAATCTGGAAAACCCCAAACCAAAACTTCTACAAATGAACCTTCATCTAACCTTCATAATCTAATTCAAAAAATCAACGCGCCCAGCAATAGAGGAGAGCCACAATTTGATTTAGAAAAAAACGCTCAATATGCTTAGATATTCAATCCAAAACATAAGCACATAAAGCCACAGTTTAATTCAGAAAAAACTCTCAATATGCTTCGATATTCAATCCAAAACATAAGCAAATAAACAATACAGAGGATACCCACAAAATTATGTTCAAAGAAATGCACATTAGGGTTTTTTAAACTCAATTTATAAACAGCTCCCGTTTATTGGCAGGCTCGAAAATCATAATTTAAGCTTTTAAAAAAAGGTCTATTTGGCAGAGGTACCTGTAAGTTCAATCCCTTCCTTGTGCAATTCCTTTTAGGCGTTGCAGGTATCCGCCATCTAAGGTCCTCCAGATGCTGAAATTTGCAACTAAAATTAATTACGCTTGATATCTCTAATTAACCGCTCCGGTTATTTATCCACCCTGTTAGCTTATCCTCTACGACAGTCTTGAGTATAATGGGCTTGGCCTATTTGTAGGACCATGTTCCATATGGATACAGATTGTGGATGAGTGGTCGAGGAGCAAAATAATTAATGTAGAATTATTTTTTTAATTATACATCTATTTCAAAAACACAAGATGCATCAATTTTGGGGTTTTATTTTGGATTGTCCCATAATTTCATTCATTGTTGAGTTTCACATTTATTAATAATTTTATCATTTTTTCATTGATTAATAATTTTATCATTTTTTAATGAAAATTTTCTATTGATAAGTGATAGATGATTTTAATTTGGTTGTACAATTAAAAAAATTTATCGTCATTTTTAATCAAAACATTGTTCTATGATAGTTAAATGACTGTTAAATATAAGGTCAGTAATTTTTATTGACATCTCACACTATTATACTCCACAACCACCACCATTGTAACTTATACTTATAAATATAAAAATAAAAAATACAAGTCTAAACATCAATGTTACAAGAAATATTGATTAACATATTTTTAAGGGACCCAAAAAAAACTATTTAATCATAATGTAGCTTACACCTATCACATAAAAAAAAAAAACACGAGTCTAAACATCAATGTTACAAAAAATATTAATTAACATATCCTTAAAGAACCCCCAAAAAACTATTTAATTATAATATTGATAACTCAGTGTCACATAATATAATGGTGTGTCCTCGTCTCAAATGTTTATAGACTATAATCAATAACAATATTAGAAGTTAGCTATAGATATTAACAATTGGTGAAGGTAAATGTACTCCATAGTCGAGGTCACATGCTTGAATTCGAAGAGTTGAGGTTGTGCACCTCGTTGAACGATATATAATATAAATGGAAAAATAATCCCCTTTAGAATGATTGTATTAGGGTTTGAGAAAGCAATTCTCTTGAAGAATGATTGCATAAGGAGGTTCTCATACACTAAATTGGTATCTTGCTTGGAGGTTACCTTAAAAAACTACCTTTACTTTTACATTGTTAAGAATCTAGAAAATAAGGCTCCCTTATCAATATAATTTACTATATACAACTCCTTCAATGGGACAACGAAACCAACGCTATGAGCACAATCGTCAGGTTTATTCCCCAACCATTTTTTCTAATAAGAACCTGCACACCATCAAGTAAGGGTTCATGTGTATCCGTAATGTCGTTATACTAGTAAGAGGCATGGGTTGGCAATATAACAAGTATCGAGTGAGGAAATTTAGCATACCTAGGAAGAGCCCAACCTCCACTCCCTCTAAGGGGTAGATTACCTTGTGTAGTGGGGGATAGAACCATGCCCTACTCCTCAACCTTTCCCTAGAAGTAGAACAACTATGCCTATAACAATGGCCTCGACCTTAGTGTGGAACATATTACCGAGGAGAGTCTAGAGGCACTTTAATGACAATGAAGGGGCATTTTCCAATGTCCAACAAAAGTACAAACTTTGTCTACCTCTAGAACTACCTTCTTTGTGTTGTGTAGATATTAAAATCTAATATTAGATACTTGGTAATGTTAGTTTTGACCTACTTTCATCCTACATGACTCGTAAATACATATATGATTTGTATTTGCCATTCTCTCACATCCACATGTTTTTCATGGCTTTGACCCTCCCTAGTTACTATCAGTCACCTACAAGAATTCTCTTGTTTGTGCCAAACTAGTTAATTATCATACTCATATATCTCTAAATCATCATATCAATATTCTTATCTCTTGAATAAAACTGTCAAACTCAAATAGTACCAAAATGTTGATATTGTCCAAACTTGACGATTTCATCATGCGCTAATAAATGGCCACATTTCAAATTTAAATCATCATATAGGTCAACCTATATGTTTCACATATATGTGGCATGAGAAAGTACCCAAAAAGTCTCATATAAATAAACAAGAAGTCTAAACCTATTTATCTATTTAGCACTCATCAAGGAAACATATATACACTTTACACATTCAAAGGGATTGCCTTATTCTCTCAAATTTACCAATCAGTCACAAGGAGTAGGTCTTAGCCAAGTCTAAAGCACCTCAAAGCCAGTCAAAGTTTTCATTTACCAAGTGTCAAAAGCTAGATCACAAGTTGCATACATTAAACAAACATTATTGGACAGATACACCTAATAGATAATTGGATATGTAGACATCGCTCAACATTCAATGGGGAGTGATTGGAATTAGCTCAACCCACCTTCTTTCGCATTTTACAGGTTTAAACCTCGTGTTGAAAGTGGACCTATGGTTTCAAGAGAAGGAGATAATTTTTTAGGTATTGTACACACAACCAGACCTCAAGATTGCACACATGAAATGGAAGCAAGGTAGACGTAGTGGCCTATATCATAACAGAGAATCAACATTCACACATAAAACCATTAGATTCAGTCATTAGAGTCTGATGATACTGAGAGGCTGGCATTACTATCCAGTTATGTCCAAAACTCTAATTCTTAATATGAGATACTCACAATCCACTTTTTTGTCTTTCTTGTTGTCTAGGTTCAATCTCAAACCTATGCAGTTCAATAAAACACTAAGTATCTTATCTCTCTTATAATTTTCATATTTAGTGAGTGCAAAATCAACTTCTACCTTTTACAATTCAGATATATGTTTATAGTTACATTTCACACAATCTGAATAATTTATAATTATATCTTATTAAGTTTATTAATCAAAATAAGGTAAAACATGTTAGTGAACCCCAATATTGTCTCAAACATAACTAAACCCTAGGTTTCCCTTAGGGTTCCTTCATTCTAGGGTTTCAAATTTTTGTATATAAATTTGATTTCTAATTTTCCCTAAAATCACAAATTACACATAACTATAATGGATGCACATAGTTTCTATTCTTCTACTCAGGCTATGATAGTAATCATTACATATTTTCATTTGATATACAAAATTTGTAACAACTATATTATACCATGGATCAAAGCTTTATGTACCAATGATGCTGAAATAAATAATAAATAATCTCAAGCCTAACATAATTCATGGTATCTTAATAATCAATATGACATGCTTCTTGTTACCATTAGATGCCAAAGGGCATGCATGACTCTCTTTATTCTTCCTTCACATAACTTGTATGATTATTGAATCTAACATTGTTATGAAACAAGTACTATGGATGTTAATCAAGGAAATGAATATGTGGACTTTCCTGGTAGATTTGATGAAATTAATGAAAGGCAATTAACTGAATTTCTTGACACGAATCCACAAATGCATGACACATTGCTATATGTAACAAGATATGAACATAAAAATTTAGCTAGGGATATCACATCTAAGAAAAAATATGATTACTTCAATAGTATCAATCAACCTTATGGAGGTATTAATTCCACTATATGTGTTTAGATTACTACTATTGTTATTATGCTTACGTCTACACCTTTGGCTACACATGTGATGCCCACCCAAGGTGTGAGGGAACACAAGGTTTATCTCAAATTACCATGCCTATTTATACACAACCAACCCATGTCAATCTTACAATAATACACATGTTACATCATCAACCTTGTCTACTACATGATCCCTCAATTACATTGTTTTAGCTTTATAGACTAAGGTGTTGCAGTTAGAGAAAGGTGCCTCTAGAGATAGTCATCCTACAAATTGGCATGTTTTGATTCATA
Source organism: Torreya grandis (assembly GCA_037957365.1). Classification (NCBI taxonomy): domain Eukaryota; kingdom Viridiplantae; phylum Streptophyta; class Pinopsida; order Cupressales; family Taxaceae; genus Torreya; species Torreya grandis. The sequence continues at coordinate 1,132,619 of JARHVA010000795.1, forward strand.
ATCCATAAGCCCTAGGGATTTTAGCTTATCCTATATACAAATTTTGTAGCTACTAAGGTTCCATTATATGACGGTAAAGGTGATCCATAACACCTTAGATCATTTCACACAACATGTTTTGATTACAAATCCAATGACAAATTGTTAACTAAGTTATTTCCACACAATCTTAAGGAATATTCTCTAAAATGTTTTTATGATCTCCCATGACAATTAGTCAAGAAATTTAATCCTTTGGTATATCATTTTTTATGACACTTTTCGATCAACATCAATGAGAAACTATCTTATGCTCAAATTGCTAAACTTAAACAAGGATTTAATAAGCCAATCAGTTACTATGTACTTCAGTATAAGACCATGATTTCCAAGATGACTAATCATATGGCTGAAAATGAATTAAAAGTCATCTTCAAGTAAATTTTACTTACTCCTTTCTATGAATTCATTGTATTCACATCATACAATGATCTATGCCATATAATTAGAGATGGATAAATTAAGATCATAGCTTTGAACAAGCTCAAGTATGTGCTTAATGCTACCACTACATCAACTTCTAAGTTTCAAATTAAACCAAGCTAAAAGGATAAATCAAATGATACTAAGAGTGAGGCAAAAATAACGGTTAATGCAATATCACAGCCTACAAATCAATTTCTCTTATCCACTCCATAAAAGAGGAAGTTTTCATGATTATGATGTAGGAGCATCACTCCAAATGTAAAATTTTGGTTTGTTTCAATATTTTTCGAGTCTTAGGTGGATCTTAGTAGTCTCTAAGATCATGTAGGATTCCATTCTAGGTCTTATTTAGTATCAAAATTTGAATTTGAGCCTTCTAGGCATTTTCCCACCAAAATACCAAATTCAAAATTTTCAATGCATTTCTTTGGTTTTGATATCTTTTGCTTGATTTTATTAGGATATAATGTTTGATATTTGTTGGTTTATGTGTCTTAGAGGTTTTTTAACGTATTTTAGATTTTGGCCACCTTTGTGATCTCATTTTCGTATGTTCAAACTTCTTGTAGCATCCAAGAATGCATAATGTTCATGTATAGCCTACATTGGAGGCCATCATGAGGTAGTTAGAGATGTTTTAGGATCATATAATGCATTAAAAGGTTCAAATGGATAATTATTCCATGTATGAATAAGGTTTGAGTTCCAAGAAATAAATAAATAAATAAGACTCAGGTTGACCATCAAGAAGACTATTAGTGAAGAATTTTGTGTATGCATGCACATAATATGAATGTTATGAATGAAAGAAACTTTTGAAGTATATTATGAATACATTAGAGATTGTTGGTAAGTTATTTTAGTCATATTTATTGAAGACATTAGAGGCCATCATGAGGTAGTTAGAGATTTTTTAGGATCATATAATTTAATAAAAGATTAAAATGGATAATTATTCCATGTATGAATAAGGTTGGAGCTCCAAGAAATAAATAAATAAGATTCGGGTTGCATCAAGAAGACTATTAATGAAGAATTTTGTGTATGCATGAACATAATATTAATGTTATGAATGAAATAAACTTTTGAAGTAAACTATGAAGACATTGAATATTATTGGTAAGTTGTTTTAGTCACATTTATTTCTTATTTAGTGTGGTTTTGACTTGTTCATTCATTTATAGGTGAAAGAGAGTGAAAGTTGGTCCTTAAGAACTTCGTTTATGGACACAATTAAGTGTCTTGTCTTGAGAAAGGTTTCATTTATTGATTTCAAGCATTTGATGAATGAAATAGTGTAATAAGGTTGTCATTAAGTTTTTAATACTGGCATAAATATTTATAGACTCTTTTAAATACCATAATCTGACCTAATCCCACACTTGACAACTCACAGTCCAAACATTTTGTTTTCTATGTACAACCAAGATGCAAAAAGTGATTTCTGAGTCAGTTTGTGAGTAAGTGGATTGATATTTAAATTCAAAATGTTGTATTAATATATCACATACCTTATAAAAAATATTTGACACTTTGAAACCCTCTTTTCTATTTGAAAACATCAAATTTTTACCTCTCAACCTGTGTTGGGAAACCTAGTCTAGGGTTTTGGCCATTTCGTGGTTTGCATAGTTTCACTTTGTTTCACAACTTAAAATTTGACCTAGTAATTTTTGTTAATGACCTAAATTTTAATAAAACATTTATATATACTATTGGCACATGTAGAGAGTTTTAGAGCAAAAACTCGGTCTTGAAGGTAAATAGACCTAATTTAGGCCTAATTAGAGAAAGGTCAAGAAGGGTTTATGCATCTATCTAAATATTTGGTTCATGAAACTTGATAGGTAATTTTAATCGCTTAATGGGTATCTAAAAAAAAAAATTATTGTGAACCTTGTGGACTTTCCAAATCATTATAAAAAGTGTTTTAGGAGGGCTATAAGATAAAGCCTAATTGTGAGGTACAATAGTAAGTTGGTGTACTTCATTTAAGATTTGGAGTCTAAAACTTTATAGAGATAAGGAAGAGGATAAAGGGTATCTATAAAATTCCTTATATTTACTATAACCCCTGTGAAATTCTAAAAACATCTGAATTTGTCCTTGTGAAGGGCTATAAGGAGATAGTCTTCAAGAAAGAAAATTGCAAAGTGATTGTTTCTCTCTCTCCCTATGCATCATATTGATATCATAGCAGGTTAGGTACTTGATAGAGGTTTAAATAAGTTTGACACTCTTGAATATAAGAGTGAATTTCTTGTTTGTTGGTCAATTGTAGAGAAGAAGCCAAAATGCCACCAAGGAGGAATCTAAGAGGAGGTGGTTAGACTACATGTTATACCATTAAGCATTATTTCAGATAGAGATACCAAGTTTCTAGGAAACTTTTGGAGAACCTTTTGGAAGAAACTAGGAACCAATTTGAACTTCAAATCAACTTACCGCCCTCAAATAGATGGCCAAACTTAGGTTATCAATAGAAGTTAGGGTAACTTGCTAAGATATTTGACAAAGGACAGTCCTAAACAATGGGACTTGGTATTGCCTCAAGTGGAGTTTGCTTATAATGACTCACCCAATAGGAAAATTGGAAAGATTCAATTTCAAGTGGTGTATGGTATGCACCCAATGGGAGTCTTTGAGTTGAGAGACTTAGGTAAAATGGAGAAAAGAAGTGACGAGGGAGAGAAGTTTGCCATTGTCATGCAAGAGGTGCATGATTAAGTGAAGAAATAGTTAGAGATAATTGTGGATAAGTAAAAACAACATGATGATTTTAAGAGGAGAGAGGTTAATTTACATATTGGAAATATGGTATTGACTCACTTGAGGAAGAAAATATTTCTCAAATGTGAGTACAACAAGCTGAAGATGAAGAAGAATGACCCATGTAAAGTCATAAGAAAGTTTTTCATAAATGCTTATAAAATATATTTACCTAGTCGCATAAGGATATATCCTATATTATATGTATATAAATTGTATCCATACAAGGAAGGATATATTTAGGATCAAATATATATATATATTAAGACACAATAGTCCAAGAGTGGGTAGATCAACTGCCACAAGCAAAACAAGAACTTGAGATTATCTTGGACAAGAAAATTGTAAAGAGAACAAGAGGAAAAGATTACTATCAGTATTTAGTGAAATGGAAACATCATCTTATAGAGTATTCCACTTGTATGACAACAATAGCAAAAATTATTAATCATGGAAGTACTCTTGAAGACCCCATGAATAGGAGTTTATGAGTCAATTTCTTGATCCCAGGGAGTATGATGTAGGAGCATCACTCCAAATGTAAAATTTTTGTTTGTTTCAATATTTTTTGAGTATTATGGGGATATTATTAGTCTCTAATATCATTTATTATTCCATTATAGGTATTAGTTAGTCTTATAATTTGAATTTGAGCCTTCTAGGCATTTTCCTACCAAAATGCCAAATTCAAATTTTTGAATGCATTTTTTTAGTTTTGAGGTATTTAGCTTGATTTTATTAGGATATAATGTTTGATATTAGTTGGTTTAGGTGTATTATATGTAATTAAATGTATTTTAGATTTTGTACACCTTTGTGGTATTATTTTCCTATGTTCAAACTTTTTGTAACATCCAAGAATGCATAATGTTCATGTATAGCCTATATTGGAGGCCATCATGAGGTAGTTAGAGATTTTATAGGGTCATATTATGAAATAAAAGGTTTTAATGGATAATTATTCAATTTATTAATAAGTTATGATCTCCAATAAATAAATAAATAAGACTCAGGTTTCATCAAGAAGACTGTTAGTGAAGAATTTTGTGCATGCATGAGCAAAATATGAATGTTATGAATGAAAGAAAATTTTGAAGTATAATATGAATAAATTAGATATTATTATTATTATTATTATTATTATTATTAACTTTTTCATTAATTTACAAGTGAAAGAGAGTGAAACTCAGTCCCTAAGAACTTTGTTTATTGACACAGTCAAGTGTCTTGTCTTGAGGAAGGTTTTATTGATTGATTTCAAGAATTTGATGAATGAAAAAGTGTAAGAAGTTTGTAATTAAGGGTTTAAGACTTGTATAAATATTTATATACTCTTTTAAATACTAGACTCTCACCCAATCCCACACTTGACAACTCACAATCCAAACAATATGCTTTTTATGTACAACCAAGATGCAAAAAGTGATTTTTGAGTCAGTTTGTGAGTAAGTGGATTGATATTTAAATTTAAAGGGTTGGATTAAGTTATAATAGACATTATAAAAAAAATTGAGACTTTTAAACTATATTTTCTATTTTAAAATATTAAAATTGTACCTCTCAGCCTGTGTTGGGAAACCTAGTCTAGGGTTTTGGCCATTTTTTGGTTTGCATAGTTCCACCTTGTTTCATACCCTCAAATTTGACCTGGTAATTTTTGTTAATGAAATAAAGGTTAATAAACAATTAATATGGATTATTGGCATGTGTAGATATTTTTAGATCAAAAACTCTGTCTTGAGAGACCTAATTTGGGCCTAAATGGAGAAAGGTCAAGAAGAGTTTATGCATATATTTGAACATTTGGTTCATGAAACTTGCCAGGGAGTTGTAAGCCATTAACGGGTATATAATTTTTTTTTTGTTTTTAACCTTTTTTTACTTTCTAAATCATTGGAAAAAGTGTCTTAAAAGGGTTACAAGAAAATGTCTAATTAGGAGGTACAATAGTAAGTTGGTATACTTCCATTAAGATTTGGAGTCTAAAACATTATAGAGACAAGGAAGAGGATAAAGGGTATATAAAAAATGGCTTATATTTACTAAATCACGTATGAAATTCTAAAAACATTTGAATTTGTCCTTGTGAAGGGCTACAAGGAAATAGTCTTCAAGAAAGAAAATTGCAAAGTGATTATGTCTCTCTCCCTCTACATCAGATTACCTCAATGTCATCATATGATATTACAAAATTTACATTATTTCAACCTTATATCTCTCCCTAAACCATAATAGGTTGATATGATTAGGCCTACACTCAAGGGATTTTACAATAACACATATTATGACTATCATGATGTATTGAACATTATATAAATAAATGCTACAAGCTAAGGCATAAGATAAAATATCTCATTGACAACAAAATTATTGAGCTTATCACACCTATAAAGGATTCAGGACCACAACCTGATGAAAATGTGAAGTTACAAATATTTTTCTAATCTTCTTCTAAATCATAAGACAATAAAAATAAAGAATACTACCAAGGTGCATATGATATACAATGCACATCCTCCCCCTTTTACATATGGTCACACATTAGATGTTAAGGTGTGGAGCCCAAAAGCTTCACCAAGGAGCGCTTTGCAAGATTGCAGCAGTTACACAGTCACCAGCGTCTGTCAGGAGTGATCGACGTCGGTCAGGAGCAGTTCAAGAGATGCCGGCGTTGTCAGAGATCGGCCGACATCGGTCACAGGCAAGCAGGCAGGAACCGATGTCGGTTACTTGTGCATCCAGAGAGCTATTTCTGAGGATAGAACCGAGTGTTTGCATGATGAGATTAAGTCATAGTCTTAAGTTCGTGTCTCTATCTTTAGTAAGACTATTTTTAGAGCCCTCGTTAAAGAGGCATAACTGTTGGTTGTAAATGCATGCTCAAGTTTCCTAATTCTATATGTAGGATTAGATCTTCTTAGCTTATTGTAGTGTATTGTAGAATGTTGAAGAACAGTACAGAATTGTATATGTGAATCATTCCAGGTTGTTGGAGTAGATTGTACTTGAGAGAGAGAGCTCTTGAGGGAAAGAGATCTAGAGAGAGATCTGTACATCTGAGAGAGGTGTGGAAGAAAAGAAGTTTCTTCAATTGTATTCCTTCTGTAAAGAGTTTAATATAAGTTTTTAGGGTGGTTTCTTGTATCTCTTGTTCTTTGCTATTTATCATTCTGATTTAATTTTGCGTTTAATTGCTTTCATAATTGTAATCAAATTCTTGGTTGATCCCCAACAAGTGGTATCAGAGCTCAGATTCACTAACAGGTGGTTCAGATCTGTGTAGTGTGTATTGATTATAGGGTACTCACAGGGGTTTCTACAAAAATTTCTGTTTGAGTGGGAGAAGCAATGGCAGAAAAAAGTAAACTGAGAATGGAGAAGTTCAATGGCAAAAATTATCAACATTGGAGAATGCAGATAGAGGATTATCTGTATCAGAAAGATCTATACTTACCGTTAGGTGGGATTACAAAGAAGCCCACAGACATAGATGATGAAGAATGGGAAGTTCTTGATAGAAAGGCTCTGGGGTCTATAAGACTGAGTCTAGCATCTACTGTGATATCTAATTTATCACAGGCAAAGTCTATGGTAGAGTTAATGACTGCTTTAGCAAATTTGTATGAAAAACCCTCAGCTTCTAATAAGGTATATCTTATGAAGCAGTTATTTAATTTGCATATGCAGGAAGGTGGATCTGTATCTAATCATCTAAATGATTTCCATGGAATTGTAAATCAATTAAGTTCAGTCAATATTGTATTTGATGATGTAATTTAAAGCTCTTTTAATATTATGTTCTTTGCCTGAAAGCTGGCATAGCTTAGTAATCGCAGTTAGTAATACTGCATCTGCTTCAAATATTTTAAAAGTAGAGGATGTTGTTAGTGTTATCTTGAATGAGGAAATTCATAGGAAAAGCACAAAGGAAACATCAGGGAACGCTTTAAGTTTTGAAAGCAAGGGAAGGCAAAAAGAGAAGAGCAAGAAAGGGAGATCAAGGTCTAAGTCAAAGGTGAGAGGTAGATCCAAATCCAGGAATGGCAGGAAGCCACAATGCTGGAATTGTGGAAAGATGGGGCACATAAGCAGAGATTGCTGGTCAAAGCCTAAGGAGGACAATCAGCATGAAGGAAAAGAAGAAGCAAAGGTTGCAAGTATTGCACAAGATGTTTTAATATTCTCTTTGCATAATAATATAGAATCTTGGGGTTTAGATTCTGGTGCATCTTTTCATGCTACCCCTAATAGAGAATATTTTAGTGACTATATCCATGGAGATTTTAGAATAGTGTATTTAGGGGATGATGAGCCTTGTAAAATTATTAGCAAAGGTAAAGTGCAGCTGAAAATATAGAATGGCAACACATGGGTGTTGAGAGATGTCATGCATGTTCCTAGCTTGAAGAGGAATTTGATTTCTGCAGGAAAGTTAGGGGATGAGGGTTGTACAGTAACTCTCACAACTGAATTTTGGAAGGTGACCAAGGGTGCACTTGTTATGGCCAGAGGTAAGAGAGTAGGTACTCTCTATTTATGTAATTGTGTTACTAACAATTCTCCTTCTGTATTATCTACTTCAGATATGGATGCTAAATTGTGGCACTCAAGGCTTGGCCACATGAGTGAGAAGGGAATGTCCATTCTTAAGTCTAAAGGTAAGCTTTCAGATTTGAAAAGCATAGATCTGGATTTTTGTGAGCACTGTGTTTTTGGGAAATAGAAGAGAGTGAGTTTTCTCAAGACTGGGTCAACAAAGAAGAAGCATCAGTTGCAGCTTGTTCACACAGACGTGTGGGGACCGGCTCAGGTTGCTTTTATTGGAGGATCACAGTACCATGTTTCGTTCATAGATGATGCTACAAGAAAGGTATGGATCTATTGCATTAAGAAGAAATCTGATGTATTTGAGACTTTTAAGATTTGGAAAGCTATGGTTGAGAATGAAACAGGCAGAATATTGAAGTGCCTGAGATCTGACAATGGTGGTGAGTTCTGTAGCTATAAGTTCAACTGGTATTGTTATATGCATGGAAACCACAGGCAAATGATGGTTCCAAGGACACCTCAGTAGAATGGAGTTGCTGAAAGGATGAACATAACAATTATGGAACGTGCAAGGTGTATGAGATTGCATGTTGGTTTGCCCTTAGAGTTTTGGGTAGAAGCTATTGACACTACAGTGTACCTGATTAATAGAGGACCCTCTACAGCTCTGGATGGTGGAATTCCAGAAGAGGCATGGACAGGTAAAAAGGTAGATCTCTCATTTCTCAAAGTTTTTGGTTGTGAAGCCTTTCTGCACATTGATAAGAAAAATAGAAAGAAGCTGGATGCTAAGTCTATGAGGTGCACATTTATTGGCTATGGCTCTGATGATTTTGGATTTAGGTTTTGGAATCTAGGAACTAACAAGATTATTAGGAGCCATGATGTTGTTTTCAATGAAAAAGTGATGTATAGTGATCAGCTGAAGAAGCTGAATCAATCTGGGTAGAGCAATGGAGAATTGGATGAGGTGACGGTCCAAAATGAGCTCTCAAAAAAATTTAATCACAGACAGGAAAACACAGAGACCGACATCAGCCAAGTAGGAATCGGCGTCGATAGATCAGAAACCGATGTCGGTCAGATAGTGACTCACGTCGATAGGACAGGGATTGACATCAGTCAGGCAGAACCGATGTTGGCCAGTTACAAGCCTAGAGGTGACTGAGGTCGATCACTGTCAGAGAATTTGGGTGGACAGCGTGTTGTGGATGAGTCTCAGATGCCCATCAGGAGGTCAAAAAGGGTAAGTAAACCTCTAATTTGATATTCTCCTTCATTATTCTATTTATTACTAACTGATGGTGGAGAACCAGAGAGTTTTGAAGAAGCAATACAGGTGGAGTCCAAAAATCGGTGGGAGCGTGGCATGGTTGAGAAAATGGAGTCCTTGAGAGAGAACCAAACATGGGATTTGGTTGAGTTGTCAGCTGGTAAGAGAACACTGAAGAACAGATGGACCTACAGATTGAAGGAAGGTGAGAATGGACAGATGAGATATAAGGCCAGATTGGTAGTGAAAGGATTTGCACAAAAACTAGGTATTGATTTTGGTGAGATTTTTTCACCTGTTGTAAAAATGACTTCTATACGGGTTGTATTGTCTTTGGTTGCTATTGAGGATTTGCATCTTGAGAAGCTTGATGTTAAGACAACGTTTCTTCATGGAGATTTGGATGAGAAAATATATATGGAACAACCTGAAGGATTTGAGGTCAAAGGTAAGGAGAAGTTAGTGTGCAGATTGAAGAAAAGCTTGTATGGCCTCAAGCAAGCTCCTAGATAGTGGTATTTGAGATTTGACAGGTTTATGACTGAGAATGGCTACAGTAGGTGTCAATCTAACCATTGTGTGTATTTTAAGAGATTAGATAATGATAGATATATTATTCTGTTGTTGTATGTAGATGATATGCTGGTTGCAGGATCACACATGCAGGATATCTCTGAGCTTAAGGTAAAATTAGCTCAAACATTTGCCATGAAGGATTTGGGAGCAGCAAAAAAAATCCTTGGCATGAGCGTTAAGAGAGACAGGAAAAATCACAGGTTGATTTTGTCTCAAGAGGATTATGTGAACAAGGTGTTGAAACGGTTCAATATGCAGGATGCAAAACCGGTAAGCACACCTTTGGCTGGACATTTTAAGTTGAGTAAAGAACAATGTCCTAATTCACATGATGAGGTAGAGTACATGAGTAGAGTTCCATATTCTTCTGCAGTAGGGAGTTTAATGTATTCAATGGTGTGTACTAGACTGGATATTGCCCAAGTAGTGGGAGTTGTAAGTAAGTATATGGCCAATCTAGGAAAGGAGCACTGGAAAGCAGTTCAGTGGATCCTTATATATCTGAGAGGAACCAGTAGTAGGAATTTGTGCTATGGAGGTTCAGATACTTCTCTACATGGTTATGTAGATTCAGATATGGCAGGTGATTTGGATGATAAGAGGAGCACCACAGGATATGTTTTCATTGTTGGTGGAACGACGGTTAGCTGGATATCAAAGTTTCAGAAGGTTGTTGCCTTGTCAACTACAGAAGCAGAGTATATTGTAGTCACGGAGGGTAGCAAAGAGATGATATGGATGACACGGTTCATGGAAGAGCTTGGAAAGGAGCAAGAGAGTTGCAAATTATACAGTGATAGTCAGAGTGCAATTCATTTGGCTAAGAATTCAGCCTTTCATTCAAGACCACTTCATACGACAAGTATTGGAAGATGGTGAGTTGAAGCTGGAGAAGATCCATACAGATAAGAATCCTGTGGATATGCTAACCAAGCTGGTTACAAAGGAGAAGTTGAATCTTCATTCAACTTCTGTTGGTCTTCATGATTGAGTTAAAGATGGAGGAGCTAGAAGATGTTGCTGTACAGGTACTGGTGCAGCTGTTTATCTCCAAGTGAGAGATTGTTAAGGTGTGGAGCCTATAAGCTTCACCAAGGAGCACTTTGCAAGATTGCAGCAGTTACACAGTCACCGGCATCGATCAGGAGTGACCGACGTCGGTCAGGAGCAATTCAAGAGATGCTGGTGTTGGTAGAGATCGGCTGACATCGGTCATAGACAAGTAGGCAGGAACCGATGTCGATTACCTGTGCATCCAGAGAGCTATTTTCGAGGACAGAATCGAGTGTTTGCATGATGAGATTAAGTCATAGTCTTAAGTCCGCATCTCTATCTTTAGTAAGACTGTTTTTAGAGCCCTTGTTAAAGAGGCATAACTGTTGGTTGTAAATGCATGCTCAAATTTCCTAATTCTATATGTAGGATTAGATCTTCTTAGCTTATTGTTGTGTATTGTAGAATGTTGAAGAACAGTACAGAATTGTATATGTGAATCATTCCAGGTTGTTGGAGTTGATTGTACTTGAGAGAGAGAGCTCTTGAGGGAAAGAGATCTAGAGAGAGATCTGTACATCTGAGAGAGGTGTGGAAGAAAAGAAGTTTCTTCAATTTTATTCCTTCTGTAAAGAGTTTAATACAAGTTTTCAGGGTGGTTTCTTGTATCTCTTATTCTTTGCTTTTTATCATTCTAGTTACTTATCATTCTGATTTAATTTCGTGTTTAATTGCTTTCATAAGTGTAATCAAATTGTTGGTTGATCCCCAACATTAGATAGTATTATTGGAACATTTACATGTCATTTTTGATAACTCCTTGAACCAAATAGGTTGAACCTTACCCCCGCTTAGTGCGAGTCCACAAGTATTTTATTAATATTCAAAAATCAAGTACATAAGGTTGCCTTTACTCCGTTAACCCTTTTACATTGCAAACATTGATTTATATAGTTTTTACCAATGACCGGTAAAAAAAACTAACCTATAACTAACTATTTACGGGAAAACAACCCGTAAGGTAGTTCTAATTAATTAAACTCAAAAATATAAAACTACCTAAAACTAAAACTAAGTAAGTTTATTTTATGGGGGTGTCTTTACTAAAAGGTGCATTCCCCATTAACAATAATATTAATTAACCTACCAAAAATATAACCTAATGTTAAGACTTTGGAACAAGTCCTAACAAACCCCCCTATGATCCATAGTCAGGTCTTTGGACACATACCTAGCATTTTTCTAAATTTTTCAAATTTGATTATGTGAAGGGGTTTTTTGAAGATGTCAGCTGTCTGATCGACAGTTGGGTAATATATTGGATCAAGAGCTTTCTTTGCCACCAACATTCACAAATAATGGTATTTGACATCCATATGTTTTGTTTTGGCATGAAACACTGGATTCTTGGACATCTTGATTACACTTTGATTATCAATGTATAATTGTGTAGGAGCAAACTGAGAAAATTGAAGATCTTTTGGAATACGATGAAGGTAAACAATTTCTCTGGAAGCATTCCATGCTACAATATACTCTGATTCTACTGATGAATTTGCCACTGTATCCTGCTTCTTACAACACCAAGCAATGGCAGCTGAACCCATATGCATAGTGTATCCTGTGGTTGACACTTTGTCATCCACACATCTGCCAAAATCTGCATCACAATATCCAACAAGTTTGAAGTTCTTGTTGCGGTGGTATTCAAGGCCATATGTTTTCATTCCCTGAAGGTAATGAAGTACTCATTTTGTTGCATGCAAATGAATTTCTCTAGGCTCATGCATAAACTTAGATAAAATTCCAAATGAAAATGAAATATCGGGCCTGGTAGTCATCAAGTATATCAAACCTCCCACCAATTGTCTATATGTGGTTCCATCAAAAAAGGCACTGGTATCATCCTTAGACAATTTCAAGTTACTTTCCATGGGAGTGAGGGCAGGTTTGTAATCACTCATGCCAAACCTATCTAATAACTCAAAAATATACTTAGTTTGTGAAATGAAAATACTATGCTCTTTCTGAGTTAAATATATGCCTAGATAGTAGTGAAGAAGTCCAAGATCTGTCATCTCAAACCCATCTTTTAATTCCTTCTTCACAGACTTGTTATGGTTTTCATCATTACCTGTAATAAACAAGTCATCGACATAGAGAATAAGTATCACCATTTTCTTACCCTGCACTCAAAAATAGAGAGTATCATCAAATTCACTGCGATGAAAATCAATGGATTTCAAGTATGAATCCATTTTCTCATACCAAGCCTTGGGTTCCTATTTGAGCCCATACAAAACTTTTATCAATTTACATACTTTGTGTTCAGCACCCACCTGTTCAAAACCCTGAGGTTGTTTCATATAGAATTCTTCCTATAAATCACCATTTAAAAAAGCACTTTTAACATCTAATTGATGTACTTTCCAACTATTTTGTGCTGCTAAGGCAAGTACCATACGAATAGTGTGCCATTTGGCAGTTGGTGCAAATGTTCCCTCATAGTCAATACCTTCTTGTTGCACATATCCTTTTGCAACAAGTCTTGCCTTATGTTTATCAATGGAGCCATCTGATTTATACTTAGTCCTATAAACTCATTTACATTTGTTGGGTTTAACATGAGGAGGAGGATCAACTAAAACCCATGTATTATTATTAAGTATGGAATCATACTCACATTTCATTGCCTGTTGTCAAACATGTTCAGTAGAAGCTTCCTCAAAAGTGGATGGCTCAGTGGAAGAAGTAGTAACAACCATAGCATAGTTTCCCTATTTTCAAGAATTCTTGGGCCTTGTTAAACCAACTTCATCTGTTGTCAAGTTAGAAAAAGTACTTTGAGCCCATTTTGGATACTTAGTCAAATTATTCAAATCAGGGACTCCAGAATTCTCATTATGTGCATCATTCGAAGGGGGACTTAGAGAATTTTCAACAATTTCTAAGTCATCAACTTGTGAACTTGTAGATGAAGGAGAGGAAAGTGAAGGAATTTGAGTTTCACTTTGAAGAGTTATCCCCATTATTTAAACCCTTATCTCTTTTTGTATTTTTCCTCTCTAATCTATCAAGTTGGGAATCAATCTCTGCAGTGTTCATAGTCCCAAACTCATCAAATATTACATCTCGACTCACTATGAATTTTCCTAAATCCTGTGCAAGCAAATGAAACCCCTTTTTATTTTCAGAATAACCAAGAAAGATGCATTTTCGACTTCATCATTCCAAATTAGTTATGTGGTTAATAGGAACCAAAGGAAAATAAAGACATCCAAACACTTTCAAGTGTTTAACTTTTGGTTTAAGTCCATACCATGCCTCATATGGATTTTGTCCCAAAAGTGCAACTGTGGGGGACCTGTTTCTCAAATACATTGCAGTACAAATGGCTTCTGCCCAAAACTTATCATCAAGTTGTTTATAGTGCAACATGGCACGTGTTGTGCCCTTTAAAGTTCTATTCATCCGTTCAGATACTCCATTTTGTTGTGGAGTATAAGCATTACTATAATGTCGATAAATTCCATGTTCTCGACAATAATCTAAAAATTTATTTGAGGTATACTCACCTCCATTATCTGAACGAAGAGTGGCCAAATGTGAACCTATTTCTTTTTCGACTAAGTGTAACCAATCAACAAACTTAGCAAAAACTTTAGATTTGTTTTTCATAAAGAATACCCAAGTCATCCAAGAAAAGTCATCAATAAACAAGACAAAGTATCTACACCCACTAATGGATGACTTTTTCATGTCACATACATCACTATGAACTAACTGTAAACATCTGTTATCTCTCCGAGATGACTATTTAGGAAATTTTTCCTGATTTTGTTTGCCCAAAACACATGACTCACAAAGAATACTATCTTTGTGAAAAGTGGGCAACCCATTCACCATACCATATCTCTAAAAATCCACTAAAGAGTGGATATTCAAATGTCCATAGCGGAGATGCCATAATCGTTGTTTAGACATAGTACTTATACTTGTGTCAATAACTACTGCAAGTTTTGTAGTGGGAAGAAGCACTTTACAATGCAATCTAACCAAGTTTCCATCTTCATATCCTGTATACATTATTTTATAATCATCCTTCACTGAATTGATGTAAATGAGCCCATTTTCAAGCACAATTTGATAACCTTTCTTTCGAATAGTTACTAAAGAAAGTAAGTGTTTCTTCAATGTTAGAACATACCAAACATCCTCCAAGTATTTTATAGACCCATTAGGAAGAAGAATCCAAATA